>JAJEJO010003889.1:277924-291834 GCA_020662805.1 Glaucomys volans
TATATATATATATATATATATATATATATATATATATATACTTAAAAGATATTCGATATACAGTTAAAGAAAACACCAAACCCTTATGGTTTCCCTGATGAATTCTGGCAAACAGTTTAAAAAGAAATAGTAATTCTATACAATGTGTTCCAGGAAATAGAAAAAAAATACTGCCCAACTCCTTTCATGAATAATACTCCTTTCACACTCTGACAGAAAGTTATGGACTAACGTTCCTCATGGGCAGCCATCAAAATCTTCAACAAATTTTACCAAACTATGTGAAGGAAAATATAAAAATAACAATATATCACAATAAAGTAAGCCTATCCCTAAACAAGGTCCACTCAACATTAAAAGATATTTAAAAATTAAGCTAAAACACTGCAGAAAAATATTCAAGAGGATGCACAAACATTATTAAAAAAAAAAAAAGGAAAGATACACCATGTTCATGAACAGGAACAATGAAACAATGAATATTGTTAGAATGACAATACTACTCCAAATCATCTGCATCTTCAGTGTAATCCCCATTAAAATATCAATGATATTCTTCATAGAAATTGAAAAAAAATTCTAAAACTCATATGGAACGACAAAAGACCCAGAATAGCCAAAGTTATCCCAAGGAAAAATAACATCAACCAGAAAACAAAACAAAAACCCTAAGAAGTATTACAATATCTGACTTCCAAACATACTATCAAGCTAATGTAACCAAAAAAGCATGATGCGGGCATAAAAACTGATACACAAAACAATGGAACAGAATGGAGAATCCAGAAATTAATCCACATGTATAGAGTTCATTGATTTTTTTTTTTAAAACAAATGCAACAAGCATTGAAGAGAGTCTCTTCAATATGTGGAAAACTGGCTGTCCATATGCAGAAGAATGAAATTAAACTCCTACCTTGCACCATATACAAAATTAACTCAGAATGGACCAAAGATCTAATTGCAAGACTTGATACTATGAAGTTACTATAAGAAAACACAGGGGGAACAGTTATACACTGGTTGTTATGGTTTAGATTTGTGGTGTCCCCCAAAAGCTCATGTGTGAGACAATGCAAGAAAGTTGAGAGGTGAAATGATTGGGTTATGAGAGCCTTAACACAATCAGCAAATTAATCCCTGGATGGGGATTAACTGGTTGATGACTGTAGGCAGGTGGAGTGTGGCTGGAGGAGGTGGGTTCCTGGAGGCACGTCTTTGGGATTTGTGTTTTTTCCTAGTTGAGTGAAACTCCCTCTCTGTTTCCTGGTGCATGTTCCCAGTTGCTTTCCTCTGCCACACACTTCTGCTGTGAAGTTCTGCCTGACCCCGAGACCTGAAAAATGGAGCCAGTTGTCTATGGGTTGAGACCCCTGAAGCTGTGAGCCCCCAAATAAACTTTCCCTCCTCTAATTGTTCTTGTCAGGTCCTTTGGTCACAGCAGTGAAAAAGGTGACTATAACATTAGTCTTGACAAGGATTTTTTGGATAAGACCCCAAAAGTATAGACAATGTAAGTAAAAATAGACAAAAAAGCTGCCACACAGCAAAGGAAGTGATCAACATAATTCAGGGACAACAAGAAGGATGGGAGAAACTATTTGCAAAATGTTCATATGACAGGGATTCTCAAACACAATAAATGTTGAACTGAAACAACTTAATAGAAAAAAACTCAAATACTCCATTTTAATAATAGGCAAATGATCAGAACAGACATTTCTCAAAAGTTGACATTCAAATGGCTAACAAGTATGGAAAAAGTACTCAAAATAATCAATAATTAAGGAAATGCAAATCAGAACCATAATGAAATATCTGGTCCTAGTTAGAATGGATACCATAAAAGACAAAAAGTTACAAATGCTGGCAAGGATATGGATAAAAGGAAACTCTTATATGTAAATGTAAATGTAAATTAGCACAACTGTTATGAAAGACAATATGGAGATTCCTCAAACAAACTAGAAATAGAATTTCCATATGATCCAGCAATCTTACTACTGGGTATGTAACCAAAGAAAATGAAATTATTACATCAAAGATACCACCTGCACTCCCAAGTTTAGGGTAGCACTATTTACCATAGCTAAGATACGGAATTAAAAAGGTGTTCATCAGCTGGATGAATGACTAACGAAAATAACACATACAGAGGAATATTATTCAGTCATGAAAAGAATGGAACTTTGTCATTTCTGTCAAAACAGATGGAACTGGTGGGTTATGTTAAGCAAAATAAGCCAGGCATGGAAAGACAAATATCACATATTCTTACTCATTTGTGGAAACTAAAAAAAAAAAAAGTGATTTTATAGAAGAGAGTGGAAGGGTAGGGGAGATAGAGGATAGAATAAGGCTATTAAGGGACACCAAAACACAAATAGGTGGAATTAGTCCTTTGGGTTCTATAGGGTAGTAGGGTAATTGTAGTCTACAACAATTTAGCTTTCAAAATAAGTAGAAGAGTCCAAAGTTTTCTCATTAGAAATAACTAATGTTTGAGGGTGTGGAAATGCTAATTACTCTGATTTGATCGTTACACATTTTATCATGTATCAAAATACTGTATTATACCCATAAATACTGCAAATATTATTAATAATTGCTCTTAAGGAGCAATTAAATTAATCAACAGGGCAAGGAAAATACAGAAAAAACACTGGACAAAATTTAACATCCATTCATGATTTAAAATATCAGAAAATAATTCTACTGTCATGTATAACTAATTAGAATAAAATTAAAAAAATTTTAAATACAAGAAAATAAATTGAATACCCTAATAAAGAACACCTACAAATAAAAACAAACATTATATTTTAGAAGGAAAGACTTAAAGCTTTTTTCTACTATCAGGAAGAAGACAAATATGTCTTTTCTCACTACTCCTATTCAACATTATTCTGAAATCCTAGCCATGCAATAAAACAGGTAAAGGAAATAAAGAGCACACAGACTAGAGAGAAGAAACAAAACTGTTTCTATTTACACAGAAGACGATTATCTACATGGAAAATTCAAACACACATGCACATACACATACCTCCTAGAATTAGCAGAATTGCAGGATATAAGGCCAATATAAAAATGTATTTCTATATGGTAGTAATCCATAATTAGAAATCAAAAATTTAAATAGCATAGATAAATAGATCAAAGTCTAAAAAATGGAATGGACAGATTTACATGCTGAAAATCACAAAACGGTCAAAGAAAGAAAATGGAAATGAAGATATATATCTTCGTTTCATATATATATATATGTATGAAAATATCAAGACTTCTGATTATATATATATAATATACATATTATATATAGAAGTCTTGATATTTTCAGGATACTACAGTCCTTCCCAAATGGACTTTTAGATTCAGTGGAGCCACACCACATTCAGAATCAGTTTGTAGATGCAAACGAGGTGTATCTAACACTTGGAAAGTCAAAGAGATAAAATTGCTAAAAAATCTGAACGAAAAACAAAATTGAACCTATTATACTCTCTGATTTCAAGACTTATGACAATCTGTATCAATAAGCACAGTTTAGTGTTGGTAAAAGGATAAAGACATAGATCAATGGAATGAAATAGGGAGTCCGAAAATAGAACCACACAATATGATCAATTAATTTTTTACAAGGGTGCAAGGGCAATCTAATGGGACATTGATAATGGTTCTCAACAAATGTTCCTTAGAAATCTATATGCAAAGCACAAAAAATTAAAAAAAAAAACCCAAACAAAAATTCAATACCTCGTAGGCCTAAATATTAAAAATTACTTTGAGAAGAAAATCTTTGTGACCTTTGTTGGATGAAGAGGACTTAAATAAGATACCAAAGGAAAAAATGGATAAATTAGAAAAATTAGACTTCATCAAAATTAAGCACTTTTGCTATATGAGACTATGAAGAGAATAAAAAGACCAGCCACAAACTGGAAATGCTTCCAATTTCATCAAAAAAAAAAAAAAAAGAAGCTGTAAAAATAGATTCTGTAAAGAATTCTTTACATTCAAAAGAAAGTAGGTAGGCCATCTGATTTTTAAAAAAAAAATGCACAGAAGATTTTAACAGATGCCTCCTAAAAGAAATACAGGAGGCAAGTAAATACGAAATCATGCTCGAGTTCATCAGTCACTCGGAATCACAAATTGAAATCGAAATGAGATAGCATTACACACCACAATGGCTATGCTTAAAATAAAAGGTTTTCCAGGTGCTGGTAAGATGTAGCTCAACAGGAACTCTCACAGGTTGATAGTCAATGATACATGGATGACACAAAACAGCCCACTTCAGATGCAGGTCCCTCAACCTTGGACTTCCTAGACTCCAGAACCGTGATTTTTTTTTTCCTTACAATGGACCCACTCTGTGATATATTATCTGAACAAAACAGATGAAGACAACTGCCTACTGCTGTAAAACTGAAGACAACACATTCTGTTTTGGGGACATATTCAAGCCATAAACTTCTCAAAGGAACAACCTAAATGGTCTCAGGGAACAGTCTGCTATCTAACACTGCAGCTTCATTGTTAGGAAGTGAAACTAAAACTCTACTGGGATTTCTGGGTTTGATTGCAGAAGGCTAGAAGAGACTCAGCAATCCAGAAGGCCTTGCCTTGGTCTTGCTTCTCAACAGGAAGGACCAGCACGCTTACACCACATAAGCTAACTTTAAATAAGACACAAATTCTTCCATTTGCTGAGAAAGGCTGGCATAGCTTTTGCTGGGCTGAGTCTTGATGCATCGTTTCTGCAGTAAAAACTTCCAGAAGTATTGAGTTCATTTCAAATGACTTTTTAAAATAACTCTTAAAATGTTAGCAGCAGACTGTAAATTTGTTCTTGATGATGAGTGTGAGATATTTGTTTCCTTGTTTGTTTTAAGGGGGAGGTATTCCCAGAAACTCAGGGCCAACAAAACAAACTGATAAAGAGCGTTCTTTATTTTGTCAGGGTTTTATTATTTTCATAAGATTTTATGGCTGAAGGAATTTAGAGTTATTGCAGTTCTTGCTCTGTGTACTGGTTATTTCTAGGGCTTGAATATGTCCCCAAAAAAGCATGTGCTGGAAACTTAATCCCCAATGCAAAAGTGCTAAAAGGTGTGTCCTAATGAGAGGTTATCAGGTTGCCAGAGCAGGGAGAATGGATTCACACTGTTATTCCAGGGGTGACTTCATGTAAAAGGGGAAGGTTGGCCCTGTTTTCGTCTCCCGCTTCCATTTTCTTTGCTTTTCTGTCCTGCAACATGGATTACACAAAACAGCCCACTTCAGATGCAGGTGCCTCAACCTTGGACTTCCTAGACTCCAGAACCGTGAATTTTTTTTTTTTTCCTTATAATGTACCCACTCTGTGATATTATATCTGCATACAACAGATGAAGACAGCTGCCTACTTGTATAAAACTGAAGACAACACATTGCTTTTTGGGGGACATATTCAAGCCATAGAAATAACCAGTACACAGAGCAGGAGCTGCAATAACTCTTAAAAAAACGTGAATCTTAAAGAAGACCAACTACATACATGTCTTTTTTTTTTTTTTATGGTAGTTCTGTGTGGCTATTTAACTTTGAAAGGAAATAAAGTTAACAGCTCATTTTTCTTAATCACATTAGCCACATGTTATTAGTGAGTACGGGCAATGTGCAATAGCTTCATGTGGTTGGTGGCTACCATGTTGGATCATGCTTTACGATATAGTATAGAGATGAATACTCCACAGTCTACAAGACCATGGTTTCCATTCTGGCTGTAAACTTCAGCTTTCTGTACAACGACAAAGAATATCTCCTCTCTGGTAAGATTAAACCAAGTGATGTATGTAAAAAACCTATTAATGTGTTGACACAGCACATATACTTAATAAATATTTAGAAATTGACCACTAGGCACATATAACCTGCCTGGGCTGATTTTTGTTTGAAATGGTCTAATCCGAGGTTAAGTAACAATTTATGTTGGTGAAAAGGACCCTATATTTGTTTGTTTAGGTCTGGGATTTGGAAGTTAAGGGGAGAAGGAAAAAGTATGCTCTTTTTGTTTGTGATTTCACAAAACAGGGAAGGATGGCTTGAACGCTAACTTGACCTCATTTTCTATGAATTCTGTGAGTTCCCAGTATGGGAAAAGGCATGAGATTTGAGGTTTTTTGAGGGAAAATAGTCACAATCCAGGTGCCCAGAATGATAAAATCACATTTCCCCCAAGTACTTATTATGAAATAAAACCATTTGCAGTGGAGTGTTATTTGTACAGAAAGAGAATGGCAGAAGGCACAGAGAAGGGACCCTTATTAATTACCAGGGATTCCTAGGCTAAAACTTGAGGATAAGCATACCTCATTCATTATTTTTATTTCTTTGATGTCACCAGCACCATCATTCATAATATATTTACTCAAGATCCTTCCCCACTCTAGAAATATGTTTTACAATACAAGTCTTTGATGATCTCAAAAGCTATAGTCCACTTCATTACAGAGTCCACTGAAGGAGAGGATGAGCTTCAGTGGGGTGACCTGTCACACCCAGCTCATCCATTACATCTCTTGTCACAACTGTTTACTTTTTCACACTGTGCTGAAGCCATTAGGAAGAAACACGAAGGTAGGATTGGCTACATGCTGTTCTCCTCTTGACCTGCCAGGGAATTAATCTTGAATGCTCAATTTAATGCTTTCTAGCCACGGCTGCTGGGATGGGGTGGAGGAATCTGTTGCATTTAAAAATAAAAGAGTAGAAAAAAAGAAAAGAAAGAGCACCCATTTAAATTGCAGAGCTTAATTTCACTGCAATAACATCTCAACATTTTATCGTTGATAGGGAAATAGTAGCAAAAATTTATACATCTTCTTACCATTATATACTATAGCTAGAGATGACTGGAGTCTAACCCTGACTTACCAGCAAAAGACACCAATTTGTAAATCATCACTGCAGATGGTCCTAGTTTATGGAGAACTGTAATTTTCTACCATTGATTTGAGAAAGAACTTTGAATGTTTTTTATTTATCGAATTCAATGTAGGAATCTTTTTATTTTTGTATGCCTTTAAGAAGTCACATGATATTCACACAGTTAAAGATGATGAAGTAAAAATACATCTGTTCTCTTTCCTGAAATTGATGGAAATGATCAAAAGGAATAAAAAGTAGGTGAGGAAGGGTTATCTGTAATTATATTAGGGAACAATTGCAGCCACAAATCATGGACTAAAAAGAGCTTGTCCCAAACTGTGTCATTTGCTCCAAATTGAGGTTAAAAAAAAACACAAATACAAACTTCTTGAGCATGACGTAGATCTTTCTGAAGGTGAGTTGGCAGGTCCTGAAAGACCTAAGCAGCATTTTAGCCTGTCGAAGACTGAGGACTGAGTTAATAGGATGTCAGTGACAAAGAAACATCCCTATGGAGCAACCTGGAGACGTGCACTAGGGAGAAAGTGAACCAAGAGGAAACAAAAAACAAAACAAAAAAAGGGAATTGAATTGCTAGTTAGTGAGGAAATTTCACTAGGAGTCACCACAATCCCTGCCTTGGTGATTTGGTCTCCCAGAAGAACAATATTTTTCTAAGGCAGAAGGTATTTCGTGAGGATGCTCCTGCAAATCTCAATTTCCTCTTTGCCTGCCTGATTCTGCTCGTACCAGTGGTGAGCAGACGGTCACACACAGAGGACGTACTCAGCCAGGATCCACGAGGCACCTACACATAGGAAGCTGTGGAGAGTATCAAAGAATCAATAGAGGAGAAGAAAGAAGAGATGAAAATGATTAAGACATGAAAGGCATTCTGGTCATGCTTAGAAAAGAAATGAAAGAAAGCCATGAAGCCATTATTGAAGGAAAGGAAATCATATTAGAAACAGAAGTAGAAGGGAGGCAGCCAGAAATAGAGGCAATCACAAGGAAGGCAAGCATGAAAAAAATAATAAATATAAATTAAATCTAAAACACAAACTCCTTGGTGGTACAGAGAGATACCTTTAGTAAGATGACTTCCTGTGGAAAATGAGGAAAGCAGCTAACTTACATTTCTACCATTCCTATCACAACCACATTTTATCTGTTACAGAGTGGTATTGCAGAAATGAAAGCAAGCCGTGGTGTAGTATGATACTAATTATGAACATTGGCAGCGTTGGGGGGATAGGATCTGCAAGAATTGAGACCTGTGAACACTTAGGAACAGTATGGAATTTCTGCAGTGCTTTTATAATTAATATCAGATAAAGTCCCCTTCTGGAAGGGCCAACACATCAACTGTGCTTAGTCAATATGTTGAGCTGATGATTTGAGTCATTTTGTGTGTAACTGGTTTTCCTTGAAGCATTGAGTCTAGCTGAGGTGCGATTCTGCATGATTGGCGAGTTCCACAGTCTCTACCCTTGACCCTCCTGAACCTGTCACATCTTGATCTGTTTCTGGTGTGTCTCCTTGGGTTTGCTTCACAGTACAGCCTGATCGGGAAGGACATGGAGTCTGGGAGAACCTGCCAGAAAATGGAAGGGAGACACTATATTTGATTGACTGTCCAATGACAATCCAGACAGCAGGCAACTTGCTTAAAGACAGGTTGAGAATGAAATCAAATTCACGTTTCTCGGTAGATGCTGTGCTTGATGCCTGTCATGTATGTGGTATCGATTGAATTAAGACATTAAGATGGACAGGTTTGCAGGTTTTATTCTGAGAAAACAAAGAAAACGTGTACAGAGTTCCACAAAACTCTTGAACAATTCATCATACAGCTGATTTGGAGTCTTCTTTCGAGAGACACTGGTCCTGGTACATTTTTCCCTAAAAAAATATTCCAATAAGGCTATTAAACGGTAAAACTAAATTATCCTGAAGTCAGAGCAAGTTCACTGCTATTTTAAACTAATTGTAATCTAGCGTCATTGTTTGTATAATAAGGGCTCTTATAATACCTATTAAAATAAACTTCAATACTGTAATACAAGTGCCTCATTTTACAGAGTAAACATGAAATCTAATTGAAGATATTTGTAACTCAACTGATTATCCAAGTGAACAAGGAAAATGCAATATTTAGGGGAAAAAAATCTCATGACAAATCTTTCAGAAAAGGAGAAACCCACTTCTCTTATACATCCTAGAAAACTGAAGTTTCACCTGGGTCATTTGCATAAAAAGGTTATAGGTGTTTTTTATCAATTCTAGCTATCAATAAGCATTTAAGTAACCAGGGACTTAGGTATTACTGTTTTTGAAGAAAAGCATATGCTTTTAAAATTTTTAGGATATTACTTTTATGATATATCAATTTTCTGATTTTAGAGGTTATGAAATGCATCCTTATTTAGAAAATGGCCAAACAAACTTCCATCTATCATGAGCACTAATTTGTTGGGTGAGTTGTCAGAGGTTGTTCAAGTCTAGTTTTCCTTTTAAGGTCTACTCAAAAGTGTCATCATGGGCTGGGGCTGTGGCTCAGTGGTAGTGTGTTTGCCTAGCATGTGTGAGGCCCTGGGTTGAAACCTCAGCACCACATAAAAATAAAATAAAGGTATTGTGTCACCTATATCTAAAATACATTTTTAAAAAAGTATCATGCAGTTGAAGCAAATTAAAACAATTTATTAATCAGAAATCACTACTGACATTGTGATCGATACTGACGTTGGTGATCTCCATCTCAATTACAAGTGTGCAAGCATATCTGTCAATATCATCTGAACCAAGTTGTCATGTGGAATGTCAAATTCTTTATTTCCTTTAACATTATTTCACAAAATGCCTGGCAATCCTTTCTTTTCTTTTCCCCTCTCAAGTTCGGATATTTTCTTCTATCAATATCCTATGTTGAGGGACTTCAAGATTTTTATTATGATGCTGTATATTAATGATTAGAAATCAAAGGATCCTAGAGAGTACAGGATTTTTCAATGACACCAAGTTTCTTTTGCATTGAGACACAGTTGAAGTCATTTTGAACTACTTTCATGCATCTCTCCCTTTGAAATCACTCATAGTCTTCCCAGATGGAACCCAGATTGAAGACACCCCAGATACTGCCCTTTCCTTAGAGATTCTTTGCAGTCCCTGGAATCCCCCTCCTCATGTTAACTAAAATGCCTCTCTGCTCACACAGGCCCTGCCCACAAGTCACCTCCTTTTGAGGTCTTCTTACTTCCCTTCCTACATGGAAGACCTTAGTTCTTCCCTTCTCACTATCCAAGTGTTTTATTTTATGCTATCATGTAGTAAGCGTTTCTTAAAAATTTTCTGAATGAATGATTCGAGGAAACCAGAATTTCATCCAGTGGCAAGGAGACACCTAAAACCCTGGCTTGAGTATCACCTTGCTGGGCTTATAAACCAACACAATTTAATTATCTGAACTGTTCACCAGATTTGTAAAATTCAGAGAATAACAGAGGCCTTCACCTGAAGTTGTTTTATCTGCTGAATTCAAATCTTTATGGATGATAAACTGCATAGACATAAGTAAGTAACAAGAATAATGTATTAAGATTTTAGGTGAGAGGCTGGGGTTATAGCTCAGTGTTCGAACGCTTGCCTAGCATGTGTGAGGCACTGGGTTTGATCCTCAGCACTGCATAAAAACAAATAAAATAAAGGTATTGTGTTCATCTATAACTATTTTTTTTAAAAAATTAAATGAAATTTATTTTCCATTTGAAAACCAAACCTCACTTCTGACTGACGAAAAGAAAAAACAAACAAACACCTTAAAGGCCAAAGCTATTAGTTTATAGATTGTGTCATTCACTGAGATGTCTTGGAGAGTTGAGGCTTAGTCTGCTTTCATACCACTCTTGGCTTTCTGTTATCTTTGTGTTTCTCTTGCCTTGATATGGATTCTAATTCAAGCTCCATGGCTGACTCCTTTATCAACGTTTTTCTTCTTCATGGGCTACAGTGTATCACTCAGTCTCACAACACATACTCCCAATTCTCCTAAGTTTAGATAGGAACAAGTATAAACACTTATGAGAGTTCCCTTTTATTTTCAGTTTGCTTCTGCAAATTACTTGTCTATTGGGATTAATGGACAACTACAAATTTATCATCAACTGCACCAAATTTGCCACCACACTTTGTGAATGGGGGCTGCTCCTTCTCTAGAGTTTAGTTTCCTCCTCAGTTAAAATGAGGACATTAGACTAAACCATCTTCAAAGGCTGATATTCGACGGTGTTCTCTTTCCAAGAATACCATTTCTGGGTTATACTTTTATATGTTTAAAACACCACTTAGAACTGAAGAGCATGCATAATTCAAAAAAATTACTAAATATTTAGAAATACTCTTAGGGCCAGTAAAGGACAGTAGATGGTAAATGTACTGAGTGGGTTGGGCCGAAGCTGGAAAGTCAGGATAAAGCGCACTGTGTGAGTTAAAAACGGTTTTAAAAATACACAGGTATCACAGCTAAAAATAGGTCAGAAAGGAATCCAAAATATGCTCCGAATCCTGAGTCACTTTACAACCACTCCTACAATAAGTGCTCAGTGAGTGGCAAACAAAGGAATTTTCTATTTTACTCTTGCATATTTTGTGGGACCCCTCTCCTCTCATTTGACGATGGTACAAGGATAATAGGCATCTGTTAATGTCACTCATTTAACACTGATTTATTAAACATCTAGCAAATGCAGGCACTGGGCTAGATAATGCGGATACAATGGCAAGCTAGAGAGCACCATTCCTACCACTGCTTGGTTCGCAAAGAAACATTGGAATAGAAGGCAATTAATTTCTATGCAAGGACAAATACAAATGGCCACCTCTACGCTTGTTATCAAATTCCTATGCTTATTTCTTGTAGCTGTAAGTCTAAATATCCTTTAAGGTTTTTCTCTTTTTTTTTTTTGTGGTGCTGGGGATTGAACCCAGGGCCTTATGCTTGCAAAGGCAAGCACTTTACCAACTGAGCCATATCCCCAGACCCCTTTAAGCTTGTTTTAAAAACTAAATTCTAATGAAACATTACTTAGCAATTAAAAATAAAGAAAATATGGATGCATACTACAACATGGATGCTACCTGGAAGTAGTCCAACCCCAAAGACTGCACACAGAGGGTAGTGATGTCTGTCCCATTGCACCTTTTTTCATTTCTACCCCCTCCCCCTCTCATTTCCCTCTACATAATCTAAAGTTTCTTCATTCTTCTCTCATTCCCCCCGCCCCCAAACCCAATTATGTATCATCATCCACTTATCAGGGAAAACATTCGGCCTTTGGTTTTTTGGGATTGGCTTATTTCACTTAGCATGATAGTCTCTAACTCCATCCATTTATCTACAAATGCCATAATATTATTATTCTTTATGGCTGAGTAATATTCCATTGTGTATATATACCACAGTTTCTTTATCCATTCATTAATTGAAGGGCATCTAGGTTGGTTCCACAGTCTAGCTGTTATGAATTGAGCTGCTATAAACATTGATGTGGCTGCAGGTACATGTATGATTACATGAATGGTATGAATCTACATCATGCACAACCAAAGGAACGAAAAGTTGTGCCCCATTTGTGTACAATGAATCAAAATGAAGTCTGTAAAAATTAAAAAAAATAAATCAAACATAAGGCTGAATATACTTTAAAAAATAGAAAAGACTGCATACATGATTTTCTTATATGAAATTCAACAACAGGTCACATCACAGGGACAAAAAAGAGACCAGTGGTCTAGAACTGGGCCATGGATTCATTGTGAAGGGGCACATACCTGATGGTGATGGGGATTACCTAATCATATACAGCCACCAAAATTTACCAGAATGCATACTTATAAAGAGGAAGGTTTACTGCTGGTAATTGCACCTCAATAAAGCTAAAATAAACCATGAGTTGATGTTATACATCTCAAAACAAAGTTTCAAGAGAGAAATGATATTAAACTGTACAAAGGAATGATCCTATTTACTCCTACAGGTTTTCTAACTCCGTTCCCAAAGTTATATACTTGAAGAGCATTAGCTTTACTTGATACACAATCCTTAATCTGATAATGTTCTAATTATAATTATCCTTAGCTGTATCAAAAAATGAAAAGAAATTACTATCAAGAATATTACTGCCTTTTTCAGTGATTTTACTACTGAAGGCAGAGTCTATTAAGTTCTTCAAATTTCCTTATATAAGGATCTAAGTAAAATATTTTTAGAGTTTAACATTAGAAAGTTTCTAAACAACTAGTGTCTTTTCTTTCAATCCATTGTCCTTTTTTATTTTGCTGTCAGGGAGCTTAAAGACAAATATACTACTCCATTGCGCCAGCTACTTTTTAAGCTAGGACTTTTATTATCATTTGTCCCCATCTTGTTTTTATTAGCCTAGTATCAATGTGTAAGAGTCTTTTAGAAAAGTCTTATCTAATTCCGAATTGTATCAATTAAGAACACTAATCTCCAAAATTTATAAAGGACTTAAAAAACTTTTCATCAAAAATACAAAGAACCCAGTAAATAAATGGGTTAAGGAACTGGGCAGACACTTCACAGAAGAAGATACATGGGTGATCAACAAATATATGAAAAAGTGATCATCATCTCTAGTAATTAGAGAAATGCAAATTAAAATCGCCCTAAGATTCCATCTAACTCCAATTAGAATGGCTACTATTAAGAACACAAGGAATAATGAGTGTTGGTGTGGACATGACGAAAAAGGCACACTCATACATTGCTGGTGGAGTTGCAAATTGGTGCAGTCACTCTGGAAAGCAGTGTGGAGATTCCTCAGGAAACTTGGAATGGACCCACCATTTGACCCAGCCATCCTACTCCTCGGTTTGTACCCAAAAGACTTAAAATCAGCATACTACAGTGATGCAGCCACATCAATGTTCATAGCTGGTCAATTCACAATAGCTAGATTGTGGAACCAACCTAG
>JAJEJO010003889.1:292234-315271 GCA_020662805.1 Glaucomys volans
TTCCCCCCGCCCCCAAACCCAATTATGTATCATCATCCACTTATCAGGGAAAACATTCGGCCTTTGGTTTTTTGGGATTGGCTTATTTCACTTAGCATGATAGTCTCTAACTCCATCCATTTATCTACAAATGCCATAATATTATTATTCTTTATGGCTGAGTAATATTCCATTGTGTATATATACCACAGTTTCTTTATCCATTCATTAATTGAAGGGCATCTAGGTTGGTTCCACAGTCTAGCTGTTATGAATTGAGCTGCTATAAACATTGATGTGGCTGCAGGTACATGTATGATTACATGAATGGTATGAATCTACATCATGCACAACCAAAGGAACGAAAAGTTGTGCCCCATTTGTGTACAATGAATCAAAATGAAGTCTGTAAAAATTAAAAAAAATAAATCAAACATAAGGCTGAATATACTTTAAAAAATAGAAAAGACTGCATACATGATTTTCTTATATGAAATTCAACAACAGGTCACATCACAGGGACAAAAAAGAGACCAGTGGTCTAGAACTGGGCCATGGATTCATTGTGAAGGGGCACATACCTGATGGTGATGGGGATTACCTAATCATATACAGCCACCAAAATTTACCAGAATGCATACTTATAAAGAGGAAGGTTTACTGCTGGTAATTGCACCTCAATAAAGCTAAAATAAACCATGAGTTGATGTTATACATCTCAAAACAAAGTTTCAAGAGAGAAATGATATTAAACTGTACAAAGGAATGATCCTATTTACTCCTACAGGTTTTCTAACTCCGTTCCCAAAGTTATATACTTGAAGAGCATTAGCTTTACTTGATACACAATCCTTAATCTGATAATGTTCTAATTATAATTATCCTTAGCTGTATCAAAAAATGAAAAGAAATTACTATCAAGAATATTACTGCCTTTTTCAGTGATTTTACTACTGAAGGCAGAGTCTATTAAGTTCTTCAAATTTCCTTATATAAGGATCTAAGTAAAATATTTTTAGAGTTTAACATTAGAAAGTTTCTAAACAACTAGTGTCTTTTCTTTCAATCCATTGTCCTTTTTTATTTTGCTGTCAGGGAGCTTAAAGACAAATATACTACTCCATTGCGCCAGCTACTTTTTAAGCTAGGACTTTTATTATCATTTGTCCCCATCTTGTTTTTATTAGCCTAGTATCAATGTGTAAGAGTCTTTTAGAAAAGTCTTATCTAATTCCGAATTGTATCAATTAAGAACACTAATCTCCAAAATTTATAAAGGACTTAAAAAACTTTTCATCAAAAATACAAAGAACCCAGTAAATAAATGGGTTAAGGAACTGGGCAGACACTTCACAGAAGAAGATACATGGGTGATCAACAAATATATGAAAAAGTGATCATCATCTCTAGTAATTAGAGAAATGCAAATTAAAATCGCCCTAAGATTCCATCTAACTCCAATTAGAATGGCTACTATTAAGAACACAAGGAATAATGAGTGTTGGTGTGGACATGACGAAAAAGGCACACTCATACATTGCTGGTGGAGTTGCAAATTGGTGCAGTCACTCTGGAAAGCAGTGTGGAGATTCCTCAGGAAACTTGGAATGGACCCACCATTTGACCCAGCCATCCTACTCCTCGGTTTGTACCCAAAAGACTTAAAATCAGCATACTACAGTGATGCAGCCACATCAATGTTCATAGCTGCTCAATTCACAATAGCTAGATTGTGGAACCAACCTAGATGCCCTTCAATTAATGAATGGATAAAGAAACTGTGGTATATATACACAATGGAATACTACTCAGCCATAAAGAAGAATAAAATTGTGGCATTTGCTGGTAAATGGATGGAGTTGGAGAATATCATGCTAAGTGAAATAAGCCACGCCCCAAAAACCAAAAGTCAAATGTTTTTTCGGAAAAGTGGATGATGATACATAATGTGGGGAACAGCAGGGGGTGGCAAGAGATGAATGGAGGAATTTTGGATTGTGCAGAGGGAAATGGGGCAGGAGGGGGTAGGGGAAGGAAGATAGTGGACTGAGACAGACATTATTACCCTATGTACATATATGATGACATGAATGGTGTGAGTCTACATTGTGTACAACCATACAAATGGAAAGTTGTACCCCATTCATATACAATGAATCAAAATGCAGTTTGTTAAAAAAAAATTTAAAAATTCTAAAATTGAATCGTATAGTGATTCATAGGCACTTTGACTATGATAGCTATAAAACCAAATTTTCTTGAATTGTAACTCTTCAGGAAAGAACCAAACAATGCAATCACACAACAGTATCCTTGGGCAGTAATGGGATCAGGGATTAGACTGAAGCAAAGACAGAGAAGAGTTGGGGACACCTTGAAAACAGCAAAACTTCATGCAAGCAAGAGGAGGTTGGGGGGGAGTCCATTCTGTGGGGCCTGAGGCTATCGTCAGCAGACATCTGCCCCTGGATGCTTTTTGCACAGGACGGCCCTTGTTAGTGGGCTTCACCCGTTGATGGATTGCGCTAATGCATCATTGGAACGGCAGATCGCACCGGGATGTATTGCCAGGCAACTTAACCGAGAGCGATAGCTCATTGCTATTACCCTCCCACGTAAGGCAGGAGAACTCATCAACAAGCCGATTCTGCTTAATTACAGGATACCACACATGCTAATAGTAATGTCAAGATGTTCCCTGGCACCAAGTTTTTGGCACTGATCAAAATACGATTTACTGCACTGCTTCATGGACTTGGAAATCTTCGCACAGAATGTACCATCTCAAGACGAGGAGCAGGAACCCCCGGAATCCACTTGGTTTCTAGGCTGGCGAAACAAACCCACTTCAAGTGTGAGCTTGAGTGCTTGTGTCAATCACGTTGCCCTAGAAGCAGCATTTGGCTCAAAAGAGGTGGGGTTGGGGAGACATAATAGGACTCCCCTTTAAGTCTGTTCTGGCAGAAACTGTTTATTAGACAAATTGCACCTTCACAAGGACAGATTGCTTTCATGTGGATTAGATGTAACCAACCCACCAATGTCTTGGTCTTGTGCAGAATTTTGACTATTCTGGCATCAGGATAAACATAAAAAAAAATAAGAGGAAAAAGAGGACGATTATTCACGAAGTTTCTAATAATAATTATTATTAGTTAATTATTAGTTGCCTACTCTGGGTCAGGCAGGGCCCAGACCAGACACCCTAGTTTTATAAAAAAGTGTTTGGAATGACTTATGAAGGCTGTGTAAAGATATCAAGCCACCTTAGTGACACTTGGTTATGATCTAACATAAGCACAAGGACACAGCAGGTTCTCTCAATCAGACTGGAAAAACCACGACAGACGTGTGTTTTCCCTTTTACTGTGATTACTAGGAAGCTTGGACAATTCTATGTTCAGTGTGAGTGGTTTCTCCTAATTTCTCTTGCCTTTGTTATCAGACAGCTGTTTATGCATACTTTTTTTTTTTTTTTTCATATCATATTGTATCACAATTGACTTCATTATTTTCAGAAGTGGAACACAAGTTACAACTGAAAAAGGAATGGATGCGCAAAGTCGCTGAGCGTCTGTTTAGTGCAAGGGCTTAAAAGCAAAACCAAAAGAATCCCATCTTACATCATCCATCGCTTCCCAGCTCTGCAAGGGGTGTTTGTTCATCCCACTTGACCCACATCAGTGACCCCATTAGATAACCAAGCCCAGGAAGCACCATCTCTGCTTAATAAATGACTTACCCAATATCTTGCAAGGAATAAGTGGTTGAGTTAGCTTCCGAACCTGGATCTGTAACCCTGACATCACTTAGTTCTCTTTCCCTTACATAGTGCTTTCTAGAAAAACAAAAACACCCCAAACAGCAAAATAGTAATCAAATGATTCTTAATAACTGCTAAATATTGGTTAAAAACACAACAGTTAATTGATTGCAAAATAAATTATCAGAGAAATTAGTCTGTTTTTTTCTAAACCAAAGAAGATGATCTATAGTCGGTGTCTGTAGAGGGAAATACAGCTGTCAGACTGATGGACTTAGAGTCAGCGGTGAAGGAGTCCAAAGGAAGCTCAGTTATAATATTTAATCGATGGCTGCATGTGAGGATTTTGTGAAACATGCACAATAATGGGTTTATTGTTAGGTGAGATGATATAGATGTGTTCTTTTATTTAAGATAATCCTGTATCCCTATTCAATAATCATATTTAGGAAAAAGTGAATTTAACTCAACATTTTTCTAAAGGGTTATCTTCTGAGCATAGCAATGTGGTTTTAATGTGAGCTATACATACCACATTATATAGATTCACTTTGGTTCTCAGATTATTTTTCTTTATCAAGGATCACACTTAACTCTTACATGGATCTAAAACCCTTTCTGGAGTGGCACGGTGTGTATAGAAGCCTATGTTCTAACTTTTCAGGAGTGCAGTTCTTAGGCACATCTCATGTGACTCCCTGAAGCTGTGAAGCTCTGCTGATGATCTAAACTATCCAGAAAATAAAATATATGTATATTTTATTTATATAAAATATAAACCACTGAGCCACATCCCCAGCACTTTTTATTTTATTCAGACAATAAGTTACTGAGGCTGGCTTTGAACTTGTGATCTTCCTACCACAGCTTCCTGAACTACTGGGATTACAGGCATGCACCACTGTGCCTGGCAATAATTTTGGAAAAATGTTCTATAATCACAGTGAGCGAGTGCTTTAAGATTCTGATAAAATGCAAGGGCAGCATGCAACCCTTCACCAGTGTGGTAACAGTGGAGCGGGACTCCCTCTCCCAGAGACTTTCTTGTGCATTAAGGCATGCATTAGGTTTTATAAAAAGAATTGTTGACTTTAAACCCCAAATGAGACATTAGCGTTACTTCAAACTGCGAAGACTCAAGACAGCTCAGGCCCAAGAACACCTAGAACCCTTAAATGGTTATTTCCCATTTTCCATTTTCTCCCATCCTTCCTTTTGCTTTCTGTTTTTATAATAGTATCCAGAAAATAAGAAGATGATAGTGTGAGGCTTCCTTAGTCATTGCTCTAAGATGATATATGGATGCACACTGATTTTTTAAATGTAGAGGTCCTTCCTTTCAAGTGATTATGCTAAGCGAAATAAGCCAAACCCACAAAACCAAAGGCCAAATAATTTCTCTGATATGCAGATGCTCATTCACAATAAGGGGACAGGGAAGGGAAGAATAGAGTCATTTTATATTAGGTAGAGGGGAGTGAAGGGAGGGGAAGGGGTATGGGGGAAGGAATGATAGTGGAGTGAAACAGACATTATTACCTCATGTGCATGTAAGACTACATGACCTATGTGATCCTGCAACATGTATAATCAGAAAAATGAGAGATTACACTCCATTTGTGTGTGATCTATCAAAATGTATAAATGTATTCTGTAATGTACAACTAATTAGAACAAATTGAAAAAATTTAAAAATATTGACTTTGATGGGAAACTTCAGATATCATTTTACATATATGTATATACACACACACACACACACACACACATATGTTCTTCCACTGGCACAGGGTGTTTGGTTCCTTCCTAAGAGGAACACAGTACTTGACACATAGTAGGTGCTGAATAAATTCTCCCAGTTGAATCATGGAGCCCCACATGGTAGAATGAAAGAAAGAGCAGTTGATAAAGTATATGAACCTGCATCAACTGGAAATCCAAGGGCAGAGCCAAGAGCCCTCTCACCAGGGGAACAAGGCCTGGGTGAAGACTGACACTCACTCTGCCTGGAGAAAGAAGTAGAGGCCTTTTGGGCAGCCCAGAGAGGACAGGATGGAGTAGAAAGGGCTGACGTTAGTCCTGGTTCTGGTGGCTCTGAGATCCTGAGCAGCCTCTCTGGGCCTCAGTTTTCTCCTTGCCTTTCCCCAGGATTACTGTCAGGATCCCAGGCAGCAGTGCATAGGAAAGCCTTCCCCCAGACAGAATTGAGCCCTACAGCAAAGTGAGGCATCCCCAGTCTCCCTCTTCTACCAAGTAGATAAAGGTTATCTGGACTTAATAGACCACTGCTTGGGATTTGTCCAGCTGTATCTAGTTTCAGCCACAGCTTTCTTAGAGGATAATTTATTTTTGTTTGGAAATAAGTAGCAATTTCTAAGCATAACCATATTTTACAATGATACTTTCTCACAAATGAGAAAGAACAAGTTGTGAAAACATGAAGCAGCATGCCAGGCATTTAAAGGTGCCTTGAGGGGTTACAAAGAAAGTAACATCAGGGGTGGGACATGCATATGGGTGGTGGGTGGAGGTGTGAGGTTGATAATCTGCTTCAGCATTTTTGAAAGACTGTCAGGAAAACCTCCTCCTTGGAGGCCACAGTCCTTCAGATTAGATGAAAGTCTAGTCTCATCGGCCTGGAAAGCCCATGATGTTGGAGCTAAGAGCAGCCTTTTCAAACATTGAAGCTGGTGTGCCTTGTGGCTGCTAGGAAATGCCAGTTAATTCACCTTGGAAAACAAAGGGAAAGAAACAAACTATTGACTGGCAAGAATGAAAACTTCATTTAGATGAAAACAAGAAAGAGTAAAGGAAAGAAAAGGAAAGAGTGGGGAATCACACATATGTATGGACTTACATCTTTGAACATGCTTCCCAGTGGATGACCCCATGCTTAAAGTACTTCCATTTCTCATAAACTTGCCATGGCTAGGCAGGGAGCTCACTACTTCTAGGACTCTGTATGCATCCCATGAGATTGCCAGGGGTGCTCAGGAAGAGTAAGAACCTGCACCAGGCATCTATAATGCATGGGACACCATGCTGGGTCCTCTGCCCATTCTCAATTCATCCATCTCATCAAGCTAAGGCAAATGTTACCACTCTCACTCTTGCAGACGTGCAGAGTCTCGGAGAGGTTGAGGAGAGACAAAAGTCACACAGCTAGTAAGTTTGAATAAAGATGCAAGCCCAGGGCTTCTGTCAGTGACATCTAGACTCTTTCCACCTTGCCTCCCTCAGCCATATGACTTTCAAGGATCAGGAGGAAAGGGTAGAAATTATCAAGCTCCCATTGTTCTCTCTCCATCATTCCTCAGACAATGACTAGATAGGCATAATGTTGGCTATTGTGTGGTCCTGAAAACATTCTCCAAAGAGAGATGATAACAACTGTGATAGATGAAACAGATCAAATGTTTTATTTATGAGCTCCTAATAATACACACAAAAATTTAACTGACTTCTTGGGAGAGTGCTTGGGAAATGGTGGTTTATTTTGAATATTGGTAAAGTGAAATTCTCAAGCATTTATCCTGCTTTTCTTCTGCAAACCATATCACTTGGGAACCAAATAGATGAGGAAGTGTCTTTGTGTAGAAATATTCCAACAAATACATGATTTGTGAAAAGATTGCAATTTCATGCTTCTACCCCTCACCCCTGCATTTTTGGTACTGGAATTGAACCCAGGAGCTACAACCCCAGTCCTTTTTATTTTGAGACAGACTCTTGCTAAGTAGCTGGGGTTGGCCTTGAACTTGTGATCCTCCTGCCTCAATCTCCTGAGTTGCCGGGATTATAGGCACATGCTTCCTTGCCTGACTTCATTATTTATCCCTAATGAATTAAGGATGTAAGGATGGATACCAGTAGCTGCTTCTAAGGCAAAAAGAGAATTAAACAGTATGCACCTCTTGGTGAGGAACTCACCACCTCCAAGAAGGCATCTTCAGATGATCAAATCTGTATGTGACTAAGACTCTAGACCAGTTACCAATTGTGGGAAAAAGGCCAGAGATAGATGGCAATCTCCATGGTGGTGACACAAGGAGCAAAATCTCAGCTGAGGAAAACCATATAGGTAACCTGGTTCTTCAACAAACAAATTGTGGAGTTAAAACGAAAGATAAAGGGGCAAAGCTACAGATTTGAAGAATTTTAAATGATATTAAAAATAAAAAGACAATGCTAACTATTGTGATGGGCTGACAGATTTGGCTCCATGGAAATGTCATAGGCCAGGCTATATGGGCAACGACTAAACAGACTCCATTTTGCTCTGAGACTCCAGGTTATGTAGGAAATGCTTCTCCCGTGGGAACACCCTGCCTCTGTACCCATCATCAGTTGCTTAGCATGACATGTTTGGCAACACAAAATGGCAATTCTTGTATAATGAAAATTGTTCTCTTTTTGATTCCTATTTTCCTAAACAGTGTACCATGTCGACAACGATGTCAACAGTGATTGCCTAGATGTTAGCAACCGTTCTTTAATTTATTCCTAAGTAAGGTCATTTTGATCCACTTCCCCCTTCTGCTAATGATTTTAGATCTCATGATGTTAGTTTGTAATTTTAAATAATAGCAACAAACATTTATGATTGATGAACTGACTATGGTATAAAATCCCCTGCAACGCTATGGTTGGGGATGTCCTCCCAATAGCCATTTTTGGGGCTTTGTGTGAGACAGTCAGCTGGCTGGCTAATAAAGACTCTCAAATTTGGACTTCTCAGTGGTGATCGGTCTGTTTTTAAGTTGTGCCCCATAACACTATAGTGTTGATGGATATATGTTTGGATAAGAGCATAAAGAGAAGTAAAAAAAAAAAAATGATTATCATAGAAGTCAAGAAAGTGTGGTTCCTCTTGTGGGAAAGGAATCCAGAGGAAGTTTCCTGGGGTTTCTAGCAAAGTCCAACCCCTTCCATGGAGGTGGTGCCAAGTATCCATCTTTAATAACTAAGCTACAGGGCTGGGGATATAGCTCAGTTGGTAGAGTGCTTGCCTCGCATGTACAAGGTCCTGGGTTCAATTCCCAGCACCACAAAAGAAACAAGCAAAAAAACTAAGCTATACATTTAGGTCATTTTATCATTAAGTTTTCTGCATACCTGCTCTTTTTGACTTGCTCCAGGCATTTATTTTTAAATTTGGAACTCCGAAAGGGTTAAGTCTTGTCCTGGAGTGTAAAACACACCTGGGTGGATTTTTTTTTTTTTTATTTTTTAAATTTTTTTTTTTAAATTTTTAAATTTTGTTTGTTCTAATTAGTTGTACATGACAGTAGAATGCATTGTACGTTTTGATAGATCATACATAAATGGAGTGTAATCTCTCATTTTTCTGATCACACATATTGGCTTATTGAGGGTGGTCTGTCTCTGAAGGTTTTCAGTTTCAGGTTGCTTTAACACATACTTGAGTCTGACACCAACACATGCCAGGCATGCGCAGAGCTGCTCTGTTCTAGAATATTCCAGGACACACTTCCCCACTCACGCCAGGGGCTGGGGACCTTTTGGTCTTTCCCATCTCCGTACAGTCTAGTGCTGGTGTGTCTTCATTCCAAAGTTTCTCTCCACAGAGGGAAGGCCCATGACATGGCCACGATGGGCCAGTCATCAGGTAAGGTTGGCTTCAAATCACCAAGAAGACGGAAGCCCCCAGCAGCCGTCAATGTGCCCGGTGTCTGTTAGGCACGTCTCCCCAAGCCTGGCCGTCCTCCTGCAGTGCTCCAACCCCAGTGCCCTAGCTAGAGTGATGAGGCTCATTCTGTTTTTTAATTTTTAAATATTTTTCAGTTGTCAGTGGACCTTTATTTTACTTATTTATCTGCAGTGCTGAGAATCGAACCCAGTGCTTCACACATCCAGGCAAGTGCTCTCCCACTGAGCCACAGCCCCAGCCCAAGGCTCAGCCTCTTTCTCTCTCAGGTCCACGTTGACAGCCATGTGAACTGCAAATACTACAGACAGACTGCCTGTCCGATGACTTTCATAAATCATGTTCTTTTCCATTCATCATTTTATTGAAGTGCCATGTGTGGGACAGTTTGTAGCTTAACCCTTTCCCTGAGACATTTTCATGCTTTAAAAAAAATCACATTCATGATTGAGATTTTTCAGCCTACAGATATTTAATAGCAACTTGTGGTTCTCAATTCTGGCTGCAGGGAATTGCCTGGGAATTGTTTCAAACGTACTTGTGCTCAGGCTTCATGGTAACCAGAATGAAAGTGAAACCGAGGGGCTGACACCTGGGCCCCAAGTGATCCTGTGTGCACCTGGGATTAAGATCTACTGTCTGGATCTTTACTGATTTGGACAAAATCGGTCAGTCTCATTTAATATGTGGATTTCCCCCCTTTTTCTTTTTTCTTTGTGGATTTCAACCTACTTATGTTCCAAACACCATTCCCTCCTTTCCAGTCACTTATTAATGTGTGTGGTTTAAAGGGACCCTCAGAAACAGCCTTTCCCCCTGAGTTAAGAAGGAGATAACAGAAAAGGAGTGAAGGTCATAGCTATATTGGGTGAAGGTCATAACTCTACAGCTTGTTAACCACAGATGTGCTGTGGGCACCAGGGAACAGGCAGAAACTGTGGCAGCTGAACATATAAGTCCCCTGTGAATCAGCATTTTCACTTCAGTGGTCATGTGCATACGTGGTCACCATGAGACATGTGCCAGAAAGCTCATGGTCATCTTCTAGGTAATAGTCCCAACCTGGAAACTAGTTCCTAAAGGCCCATTAAGAACAGAGTGGATGCCCGGTGTTGGGGCACACACCTATAATTCCAGCAGCTGGGGAGGCTGAGGCAGGAGGATGGGGAGTTCAAAGCCAGCCTCAGCAAAAGCGAGGTATTAAGCAACCCAGGGATACCTTGTCTCTAAATAAAATACAAAATGGGGCTGGGGATGTGGCTCAGTGGTTAAGCACCCCTGAGTTCAATCCCTGGTACCAAAAACAGAAACAAAACAGTGGATAAATAGAATGTGGCGCATGCATACAATGGAATAATCTGGGAATGAAAAGGACAAGCTATAGCTACCTGTGACAATACAGATGAATCTCACACACATCATACTGAGGCAAATATGTCAGATTTTAAAGAGCCCAGAATGTGGGACCGTAGTACCAGGAGTGCAAGAACAGGTTGCCCCAATCTGCAGTGGTGACTCTCAGGAATGGGGACAAAAGGGGGAAAAAAGGTGGATCTCAGGTGCTGGCGTTTTCTTTTTTCACCCTGACACCAGTTACACAGGTGAATTCATTCAACTGCAGTCTTTTAGATAGATAGATAGATACAGATAGATACATATATATTTAGATGTATTATTCTCTATGTTTATCATGCTTCCATTCAAAGTTAAAAAAAAAAAAAGCCACAGTGAGCTAAGAAAGAAGCAAAGGATGGTATTTAAATTTAAACTCCACGCTCCCTGAGGAAAGCTCAAGAGGCTCACAAGAGCATCAGGATGAGGACCCTCAGGGACCTCTGTGATTAATATTTTTACTCTACATACCTTTACTTGGAGATTTCCTACTTAAATTTGCTTTGGCCTTTCAGTTCATGGGGAATTGGACTTCCAGCCAATAGTCAGAGGTTTTAAAAATATTTTTGCTTTTACATACATAAAAAAGTAGGAACTAAAACAATCCATACATTCATAGAAATAGCACCAGGCTATGATATAATTTGATAGACAATATCAAGATTTAGAAACATAATCATCAGGATAGCACTTTGTCTCCAAGTTAACAAGATATATATTCTTGTATATAATATAGTCGATGTAAAGTAGCAAGTTGTTGGAATGATTGATGCTCAATTTAGCACAAACAGTCTCTATTACTGAATTTATTTCTGCATTGAGCTTATTAGGTAATTTTTTTCATTTTTCTTTCAGTTTCATTCAACAAATGTGAAAAATAAGAGATAGTATTCAGGTAAACTTTATAATAGTCTGTTTACTGAGTTTTCCTGTCCATTAGTATTTGACAAAGTCATTTCAAGTTATAAGAAGAAAATAACATTCACCACCCCTCCAACCCAGCCAAATAGAAATACATGACAAAGAAATTTGAAATTATCTCTTTTCTTTAAGATACACCTATGATCTAGGCAAATGGGAACATTAAGTGGGAAATAAAGTTGTATTCATGAGAATCAAAGAGTCATGACAAGAGAAAAGAAAATCAAAACATGATTTGTCATTATTTAAATCATGCACCTGCAAATTATGGAGCATGCATCAAATCTGGCCCTGTACCTAATCTTATAAATAAAGTTTTATTGATATGCAGCCACGATCATTCATTTACACATTATTTGTGGCTGCTTTTGTGCTACAGGAGGAGATGAATAGTTGTGAGAGCACCCCTACCAAAGCCAAGAATATTTACTTCCTGGTATTTTATAGAAAAAAGTTTACTAACCTCTGGTTGAAATCACTAAGCTTACATTTATATTTCAAATTTCAGATTTGATTGCTCTTGCAATATATTGCAAAATACACTATAGCAGGTACTATGTCTTCTAACACTTAGCAGTTAATCTCCAAGGCACTGTGATGATACATATTTTTAAAAAACTTCTTTGTCGTGTCTTTGTAGAATTGGTTTGACTCCATGCTAACCAAGAAAGCTTATAAAAATGATTTCCTTTTGCTGTCAGGCAACTTTTTGGATCTTGTTCCATTTCATGTTCCTTCCACTCTGAAATTCAAAAATGTAATAAAGTGCCTTGAACATGGTTTGGTCCTTGGTTAACAGGACCACATTTTCAAATCAATCAAAATCAAATGATCTGATGAATGAGAGCTACCATTTGTTGAGTGCTTACTAGGTCCCAGACATGACCCTGAATGCTTTCCTTAATTAATCATTTCAACTGCTTGAGATAGGTAGTTATCTCTGTCTTATCAGGATGAGGAAACAGAGGAACAGAAGGACACTCTACCCAAAGTCACCTGTACTGGAGTTCCTATTAGTCATAAAAAAAATAATACTGTACGCTCTTTCATGGGGTGAATCTCGAGTAAGTGTCAGCAAATGTAGTTCTATAAAATGCCAAACAGCAAATATTTTGGGCTTTGGCAGTCAAATGAGTGCTTTTTGCAACTTCTGAGCTTGAGTGAGGAAACAGCTATAGACAACTTTCAACCAAATGGGCTTGGCTCTTCTGCTCCAGTAAAATCTTATTTACAAAAGCAGGCCACAGACCAGATACAGCCTCTGGCCATAATCTGACAACCCTGAGTCAGGATGATCCTACCAACCTACAAATTTAATTCTTCTTTCTGCCAAGCACTGTGTTAGGTACACTGGGATAGGAAAGAGAAAAGGTCTGAGGATATTCTTTCTAGAATCAACACTGTGTCAACTCTAACAGAGACTCACTACTTTACACATCTTATCTGCTAGCTAGCATCTAATTCTATTATATTCTGACTCAAACTGAACATCTGAGAAGTTATGAAACTATTCTGAAATCTCATTTCCACAGAGTAGAACCAGCTCAGGAGGAAAACATTTGTAAAAGATACTTGGGGTGATTTTAGTAAGATGTTGGGTATGGTAATATGTCATGAATGAAAATACCACAGTTACCTTACTGATGTTCCAAAATGCATTACAAGGACCAATTGACCTTCTTCCGTCATAAAATAGGGAAATGATGTTTTCAGTGTTCTCATTTATTTTTAATAAAACTGCATTGGAAGTCTGAGGACTTGGTTCTTTTATTTCTTTTCTTTTCTTTTTTTCCTTGGTACTGGAGATTGAACCCAGAGGCACTTTACCACTGAGCTAAGTCCCCAGCCTTTCTTCTTCTTCTTTTTTTTTAATTATTATTTTGAGACACATCTCACTAAATTGCTGAGATTGTCCTCAAACTTGCAATCCTCCTGCCTCAGCCTCCCTGGTTGCTGGGATTATAGGCATGTGTCCTCATGACTGGCCCCATTTGACATGTTCAAAGGGATTTGGGGGGCAGGGGAACAGGAGAGCTGGGGATGGAGGAGGGAAATAAAAACCCAGTCCACTTTGCACAGGTGTGCAGACTGCACCCCACAAAAGTGGGTCCAGCTAAACAAAGGTGAAAGGGCTAAATTGCACTCTCTATGCCAAGCATCTGTGAGTCCAACCCCTCCAGAGGGATTCCTTTATCAGTTCTCACAAGCATACCCTACTGTTTATCTGCATCCTGTAAGACATTGATTTGGCAAGTATTCAGGTTAATTGTGACTGCATGGATGTGAAGCATGATCTCATCCTAGTCTATGGGATTACAGGGCTTTGTCACATCTATACATGAATCTGGAAGAGAGGAACAAACTTCAGTGTCTTCTTCAACACCCATACCTGCAATGACTGGACACCTAAGATGTCCCACATGCTCCCAAACACACAACTTAAATGAAGTCAAAGTAATGCAAAATAATAAAGGAGAGGCATCCTCAACTTCATTTTGGTCTCCAGAGATCTTTTGCAGAATTAACCAACCTCAGTCACCTGCAAATGGAGTTCCAGCTACAGATGAAGGGGACAGGTGGTTGGGACACAAGAAAACACCAAGCCAAGTTTAGACTGAACTGGTGTCTGTGGACTCACATATATTACTGGCCACTTGCCACAATGACCGTGATAACAGGCAACATGCCTTCAGCCTTCTGTGTCCCTTTTAACTGAAAGCCCTTGTCTCAATACAGAGAGCCATGATTCATGTTTGTTTTCAACATGAGGCTGAGTCCTGGGTAGTTTGCTGCTTACGTATTTTGTGGTAGGCACTTTATCAAATGAAGAGCTCCTTGATGAGAGAAAAGACCTTCACATGAACTCCACAAAAAATAAACAAACAGTAGGGGCTTCCCAGGAGTATGACTGGCTATCTTCTCAGGTGGTTAAGGAAAAGTACCACAGGTACCAAGTTCATCAACCGGGGACTTGGCAGCTGAAGTCCAAGGACTCCGTGTGGTCCCACGGCTTTAGTTAGCAAAGGAAATATATCCCTTCTGTACAAAATAATGAGAAAAGAAAATAAAATGTCCGAGTCAGTGAGCAGGACAAAACACATGGTACAGTAGGACATTTTTCTCTCTTTTACGTAAGAGAAAAGAAGAACAATAACATATTTTTTAAAACAGGAGGGAATATTATTTTATTTCAACATAGAATGGCACACTCAGGATTTGGGGCTACCTCTTAAGGTGAGTCTTACTGGTATAATTTTTAAATAGAGCAAAGATAAAATTAGCTCCTCTAACAGAATCATGGATCTTAGGGTCAAATCCAAAACAATTAAAAAAAATGCTATTACTATAAAGAGTCTGTATTACATTCATTAATTCAATGACAATTTACTGAGAATCTGGATGCTCTTCTAAGTGCTTGAGTGTGGCAAAAATAGCTCTTTGCACGCGCGCACACACACACACAGAATTTTTTTTTTTTTTTTTTTTTGCAATGCTGGGGATTGAACCCAGGGCCTTGTGCTTACAAGGCAAGCACTCTACCAACTGAGCTATAGCCCCAGCCACATCTCTTATTCTTTGGAGAATTTCATTCTAGCAAGGAAAGAGAAATAAGTAAATGATATGGTATATTCAAAATTTTAAAAGCATAGAAAAAGTGAGGGAATAGGAATATGGACAATCACAAAAATTTTTATTTTTCTGATTTTTACTAGTTATCACCACCTGTTAAAAATGAATAGTCCCTTTTCTCTGTGTTTGTGTAACGTGCCTCACATTATTCAGAATGTGTAAGAAGAGCACTGAAATAGGGAAGAGGAGAGGTGAATACATGTCCCAATTAGGCTGGGTTTCTCTGGGCAAAGCATGTGATCGCTTTCAATTTCAAATTTTCTCACCATTACAATAATGGCACTAAAGTTGAGAATTTATTTCTAAAGTCCCTTAAGCTTGTGATGTTGTGACTCTAAGAATGAACCAAGACCTTATTTAGAGAAAAGAAAACAACTATGAAAGAAAGGTGTTGGGGAAATGCTGTGAAGTCCTTCCTTTCATGAAGTTCATTACAACCCACTTTTTTTTTTAATGTTCAATGATTTTTTTTAAATTGATTTAAAAAAATTTTTTACAGAGTTCATTTTGGTTTGTTGTATACAAATGGGGTACAGCTTCTCATTTCTATGGTTGTGCACGATGTAGATTCACACCATTCATGTAGTCATACATGTACATAGGGTAATGATGTCTGCCTCATTCCACCATTTTTCATACCCCCATCCCTCCCACTCTCATTTCCCTCTATATCATCTAAAGTTTCACTTTTGCACAGTTGAGGAGCTGTGACAGCCAGGAGCATCCCCTGCCACGAGTCAGGACTGACTACAGCAGTATGGAAGGAATGGTTCATTCCAGCTTCAGGTGGCCTTCAGTCTCAGTGTAAGGGGTAAAAGTGGGTAAGGGAAAGTGTGGGAAGCCATCCTTATTTAGCAGACTCAGACTAGGTTGAGCCATGGGATGCAGAAGCCTGGCTTCCAGGAACTAACAGCCATGGAGGTCTGTCCCAGATTGCCAGGAAGCACGTGGAGCTGCATGGGAGTGGTTCCCTATCTCCTCTGGAATATTTCCCCTAAGAGGATGACTCCCCTAACTCCACCCTATCCTGTCCATCACAGAAGAAGCTCCTCCTGGTCTTGCCCCCTTTACCTGTGTGTCTATAAATAAAAGAGAGTTGGGCTACTCCAGGTTGTTGTTAGAGGCCCGAGCTGGTATGGCCAGACCTGTCATGACTCCTCTCATTTAAAAAGAGCATTGGCTCGTGTTTACTGAGTAGGTAAGTTTTGGGGTAATTGAGTGATATATAGTCAACATCCTACTCTGGCAGTTAACTCTTTTCTCCTCCGTGCAGGATATGACAGAGAGGCCCCCCATAGAAAAGTACAGCAGGGCTGGGGAATTTCCGGGGATAATGGAGCACCCACATCATCCTAACGCTGTGGTAGCACTCATTCTACCACGCTTTTTTTGGAAAGAATAATTTAGGTGGTTAGATGCTACCTCTCTCTACCATAATTCCCAGTATAAATTTTGTGTATCTCATTAAGCTGTTGCTTCACCCAAATATCATTAACGTAGTAATCTAGTTGTCTTTAAGTGGTTTTGCAGGTATCCACAAAGCTTAGAAAGAGAAGCAATCTGGAATGGGTAGGTGAGCATAGGGAATATCTTTTAGAGAATTCCTCAAAATAAGCACATACTTAGTAGACCTGAGCTGGAACTCTATCTACACCCAAATGCTCCCATGATTCTTACTGACCAACCACCCAAACCTCCAGCACAAAGCAATAGTGATTTACAAATTTTGATCTGAATGTTGACATGGGCCTTGAATGGTTTAGGAGTGAGAATAAGCAAGCAACAGAGATTTCCTATTTGGAATCAGAAATTTCTCCTGGAGACTTTCAGATATCAACTTAATAAAGAAAGGAGACTAGCAACTCAAATTATAGAGAAAGGTTTTACATTGTAGGAGCAAATAGAACCAGAGAATGGTTCATCTGAGACTCCAGAAAATTGGAGTCTTGGGCAAACATTTAGTTATAATATTTCTCATCTATTGTAATAGTTGGACAATTAGACACAAGATGAGATTAATGGATTAATTATAAAAGTATTGTAATTAACACTCCAAGGGTAGGTATCTTATACACACACACATACACACACACACACACACACACATATGTATGTATTAAGTATTTTGGGGGTTATCATTGACCTTAAAAAGGGCACGGTCCTACTTCTTTGATGATCAAGACTATGTGGTCACTAAGTAGTAAGTCTCCACTGTGGGAGACCAGTCCTTATCTCCATGGGACTGACCATTTCTATAGATCTCAACTGCCAGCCTCTGCAACTCTTTGCCAGAGAGCTTCTCTGGCCACCCAAACCCAGGGCACTATGGGTATGGTAGCAAGAAGTGCTAGGCATCCCTTCCCCAACCCTTTGCATTCAGTCCAAGGTACTTGCCCCTTGGGTGGAGTGCCTTCCTCTCAAAGTGCTCCTGTAGAATTAAGTTCTAATTGCCCACATGGTAACTTGCATGATGTGTATGTTAGTGGCTTTCCTTTTTTCCCTTTCTCACTTCCCCCTCCCATATTGTAATTTCTTGCACATCTTAGTATAAGTAGTTGCACATGAAACTTTGTCTCATAGTCTGCTTCTTAGGGAATCCACACTAAGAAACTAGCAGATCCATCTGGAATGCTTTTGGTCTTCCTTTCTTCCTGGTCTATAATAACTCACCTTGAGTGACATAACAGCAAGGTTTAAGAATGTCCCACTTAAAAGCAGGCACTATGTAGACATAGTCATCTAAAGATACAAGAAGCATCAGAGCTGGTTCTATTAATAGTATACACGATAATGTAAACTGAAAGTAGATACTGACCGTGATGCAGGGTTTTTAAATGACTTGAAACCTAAAGAAGAAGCAAATATAACCACAAAATAACCAAATAGCCTCATCTGCATTAGCTCACTAACAAAATAATCAATTTAAAATAGAGTCACAAAGACTGCTTCTAAGGAAATTAAACAGATTGCACAAACTTTGGAGATATTTCTATATTTAGCTTTGGGTATCACACAGAAGATGTTTATACTTTGATATTCTGTCACTACCAATATTTTATCAAAACATTATGGTTTTCCTTCAAATCTGTGATTAGATCCACAAAACTTCTACAGATAATTTTAACTTAGACCTCACATTTCTTTCCATTGGAGAAATGAAGCTCTAATCTCACAATAAGTCAATAGTTAAATACAATCCCCTAAACTGAAATTCACTATTGAGTTAAATTTTTAATGCACCTTTGTTTCATAAAAAGCATTTTAAACTTGCTGAGCTTTATAAGATGCTAAGAAGATTCTTGGAAACTCAGTCAGGATGGAGAGTATGACATTGGAACAAAATTTGATGGACTTATCTGGATTAAATTCAAAAATTGAGTATATTAGGGATCACCAAGCTAATCACACACGAACTTTTTTAATGTTTGAATCATATGTAAAAATATAAAGATTAAAAATAAAAAAGAAAAGAAATATTGCTTTCCTTTGAAACCAGGGAGTGTGATTCCTCCAGCTTTGTTCTTTCTGCTCCAGATTGCACTGGCTACTTGGGTCTTTTGAGGTTCCAATATGAATTTAGATTTTTATTTTTTGTGAAGAGTATCATTGGTATTTTGAGAGGAATTACATTGAAGATTTCTTTGGGTAGCATGAATGTTTTAATGGTATTGCACCAATCCAGGAACATGATTTTGTTTGTTTGTTTGGTGTCTATTTCTTTCATTAATGTTTTATTGTCATTTTAGAGAATTTTCACCTCCTTGGTTATATTTCTTCTTAGGTATTTTTTTTAATGATTGTAAATTTAATGATTGTACAAAGCTATAGTAACCAAAACAACATGGTACTGGCATAGAAACATAAATAAAGATCAATGAAGCCAGGTGCAGGGGTACATGCCTATAATCCCAGCAGCTCAGGAGGCTGAGGCAGGAGGATCCCGAGTTCAAAGCCACCTCAGCAAAAGCAAGGTGCTATGCAACTCAGTGAGACCCTGTCTCTAAATAAAATACAAAATAGGGCTGGGGATGTAGCTCAGTGGTTGAGTGCCCCTGAATATTTCAATCCCCGGTTTCAATCCCCCCACTCCTGGAAAAAAAAAAAAAAGATTAATGGAACAGATGAGGGAGACAATAAATGAATTCATATCTCCAACAAACTGATTTTTGGCAAAGGTGCCAAGATCACACATGGGGTGTAAAAGAATGAGGTTGGAAAAAACTGGGTAGTCACATATAGAAAAAGAAAATTACACTTTTTTTCTGTCACTATTTGCAAAAACCAATGTGAATGGATTACTGACCTAAATTTAAGATGTGAAACTGAAAAAAAACTAGAAGAAAACAGGGAGAACACATCAAAACATCAATCTGAACACCTTTTTTTGATAAGGAATCAAAAGGACAAGCAGGATTGCATTAAAGGAAAAAGTTTCTTCAGGGCAACGGAAACAACAGAGTAAAGAGACAACATACAGAATGGGCTGAAATATTTGCAAACTGCACTTCTGATAGAGGGTTAATGTGCAAAATATACAAGGAACTCAAACAATTTAATTTAAAAAACAAACAAACCAAATAATCCAATTTAAAAATGAGAAAAAATGCTGGGCATGGTGACACACACCAGTAATCCCAGCAACTCGGGAGGCTGAGGCAGGAGGATCAAAGTTTGAGGCCAGCTTCAGAAATTTAGAGAGACTGTTATCAGAAAGACAAAAGACAGCAAGTGCTAATAAAGGGTCGAGAAAAGGGAGGTCTTACCCACTGTTGGTGAGGATGTAAGTTAATACAGCCATTATGGAAAACAGCAAAAAGTTAAAAATAAGAGTATCCCATGATTGAGCAATTCCAATGCTGAGTCTATATCCAAAGGAAATTAATTAGTATTTTAAAAAGTTATTTAAACTCTTTGTGAATTTATAGCAACATTACAAGAGCCAACATATGGAATCAACCTCAGTGTTCATCAACAGATGAATGGATAAAGAAAAGATGGTATGTATAAGGAACATCCAGAAGGAAGAATGAAATCCTGCCATTTGTAGCAACTTGGATGAACCTGGGGGACACTATATTATGTGAAACAAGCCAGACACAGACAGACAGACAGACACCACATGATCTCATTCATAGGTGTATTCCAAAAATGTTGATCTCTTAGAAGTAAAGAAAGTAATGGTGGTTATCAGAAGTTGGGGTGGTCAGAAAAAAGGGTAGGAGAGAGATGTTGGTCAAAGGATGTATTGTTACAGAGTAGGAGAATTAATTTCAAGAGATCTACTGTGCAGCAAGGTGACTGTGGACCATGATAGATTGTGGTTTTTAAAATTTTTTAATTTGTTCTAATTAGTTGTACATGACAGTAGAATGCATTTATGCATTTTGATAGATCATACATAAATAGAGTGCAATCTCTCATTTTTATTATACATATTGCAGGATCACATCTGTCATGCAATCATGCGTGTACATAAGGTAATAATGTCTGGTTCACTCTACTATCATTCCTTCCCCACTACCCCTGCCCCTCCCTTCACTCCCCTCTACCTAATCTAAAGTAATTATTCTTCCCTAAATACATTGTGCTCTTAAAAAAGGTAAACCAAGTGGGTATTAAGTGTTCTCACTGGCACACATGAAAGAAATATTAATGTGTTACAACTGAAATCAACCAACCAAGTCCAAAGCCATTGAAAACCTATTTCATTAGCCCAGGAATAACTATAATAAACTTTTAAAAATCTTTGTTTTTATGTGGCACTGAGAATCAAATCCATTGCCTCACACATGCTAGGCAAGCTCTCTACCACTGAGCCACAATCCCAGCCCAATATACCACATATTTTTTTAAATTAGTCAACTTAGTGTCAGATATTGAGTATGTAAGATACTGTAAGTATAGACCTGAGTTGATGAGGAATTAGTAGGCACCCGGGAAACACCTGAAGGAAAAACTGGAAGAGAAATTCTCAAGGCTGACAGGGCAGATAGGCCCCAATCTATGATAGGATTTCAAGTGGTCCAATAAAGATCTTTTGTACCAAGAAATAGTCCTTGCCTTCAATTATTGATTTATATCAAATACCTGCTTTTGGAGACACATTTTTAAAACTTATTTTTTGTTAAACTTTTGTTTCTGTTAAAAGAAGATATCCATGAGACATGTAAGATGCCAAACTATAGCAAGCATTTACCCTTTAGTATGAATTATTACATAACTCCCTACACTTTCTCAAGCATGCTGGATGAAAATAGTCAGAGGAAGAATTTTTTTTTTAAGTTTACAAAAGCAGCTTCTGTTTTTTTGAGTTCAGAATGCTCATAAAAATATATTACATGCCTCTAGTTGGTAAATATTTGTTTGGAACTTCTGTGCACCATAAACTGGAGACTTAAAGATCCACGAAAGAGAGACCCTGTCCTCAAAGAACCCTTAGTCTAATGATACTCTTATGAGTATTTCTCACCTCTAGACACTAAGTTCTTTCACCATATAACATTTAATTGTACATATTTAAGGTGGACATGTTTTGATATACACATATAGATGTGTACATACATGTGCATGTGATAATCAAAAAATTATCCTATCCACCACTTAAGTAGCCTTTTCTGTTTATGTGTAAAAGCACCTAAAAGCTATTCCTTAGCAAATTTTCAGAATACAGTATTATAGTTGCATGCTACATATTAGCTCTTTAGACTTATTCATCCCATGTAACTACAAGTTGATACTCTTTGACCTCCTTCTCTTCATTTCCTCCCCTCCCTTCCCCTAGCAATGATGTTTTAACTCTATTTTCCTGTATTCAATGATTATATAGATTCTATATAAAAGTGAAATCATGCACTAATTTTCTTCCAGTACCTGTTTCCTTTCACTGAGTCTAATGCTCTACAAGAGTCAACTACGTTTTTGCAAGTAGTAGCATCTCTTTTCTAAGGCTACCTAATACTTCATTGTTTATGCATTTACACACACACTTGCATGTGCACACAATTTCTTTATTCACTCATTGGTTAGGGGACACTTAAGTTGTTTCCATAGCTTGATTATTGCAACTAATATACAATTTTAATACACAAAATTTTCATCTTTATTGTGTAGGTAAATGATCATTTTATTGACTGCTTGATATTAAAAATGATTTAAAATATTAATTGGTATGTATTTTGAGACTGAAAGTATATAATGCACATATATATATAAAATAAATACACAGAATGCATACTTGGCACATGTTCATAGAGTATCCTGCACTTTCCTTTTCCCTTTCCCATCTGATCATTTTCTTTCTTACTCTGAATAGCAATAATCTACATACATAACTGGAGAAAATTACAACGGAAATTGTTAAAGTATCTCCCTATAAAATATATCACAACAGCTGCTAACAAAGAATATATCCCCAAGTACCAGGAACAGATAAGAGGAACAATAAAATAATAAAATGATGAACAATAAAATTTGATAATTTCTACTCTTTTTATGACAAATTTATTGCTCAGAATGAGATGCTGACAAGCAATTACAATTGAGTTAATTGAAACATATAAAACAATAAAAAGCACAATGAGATGGAGGGTTGATGAAACAGAGCTTATTCAGAAGTGATTTCTCAACTTTCTACAGACTTAATGCCTTGGTGTTCCTCTCTTTTTTCTCCCTGCAAACAGATATG
>JAJEJO010003889.1:319446-421218 GCA_020662805.1 Glaucomys volans
AAAAAAAAAAAAAAAAAAATGTGACCTCAGACAGAACTTGCCAGGGGAACATCCCCTCCTGTGCTCTGTAGTGGAAGACCTGCAGTTAGATTAGAAATACTTTGTATTTCTCCCCCAAATTAAAATGACACACATTGTTGCACATATCAGTACCTTAATGATCAGATGAAAGAGGGCATTATGGTTTGGAAACCTAAACCAGCTTTTCCCATGAGTGTTTTTGTTGAAAATGTCTGGGGTGTGGATTTGGGAGGGGCGGGTACAGGAGGGAGGGAGAACACGCATTGACTATTCTTCCCGTGTCCCAAGGTAACTAATCCAGTTGAGAAAAATGTACTCTTGAATCTATTTGCTTCTATCTATCAAGACAGTGGTGCCTCCATGAGTGTCAGATCTAGACAGTCTTATTTCCTATTTGCACTTTGTCTTTCTTCAACTTCTTCATTTTACTCTTCTTCTCCTAACCCCTTACCAACCAATCAATAAACTGATCCATGCTAAGGGATCAATTGGGCTTTACTAAGCTCTGTGCCAAGCACCTCCCATGCATTCTTGGGTCCTAATGAAGCCCAACTGTGAGGCAGATAAAATGGACGCACAAGGACAAGAGCAGAGTGACAGGAAACACGTCTATCAAGGGTCACACAACTGGGCTGCAATGGAAATTTTTCTGACTCCAAGGTTTACACTTTTATTTATTTTATTTATTTATTTTTTGGTAAGCCCAATTTTTTTGTTGTTGTTTTTTGTTTTTATTTTTTTACAGACTTCATTTTGATTCATTGTACACATATGGGGTACAAATGTTCAATTCTATGGTTGTGCATGATGTACATTCATATCATTATTGTTAATCACACATGTACTCAGGGTAATGATGTCTGTCTCATTCCACCATTTTTCATGCCCCCATCCCCTCCCCCTCTCATTTTCCTCTACACAATCTAAAGTTCCTTCATTCTTCTCTCACCCCCCCGCCGCCCCGTCCCCCCAACCAGATTTTATATTATCATCCACTTATCAGGAAAAACATTCGGCCTTTGTTTTTTTGGGATTGGCTTGTTTCACTTTTAAACACACTGCTCTGCATTTTACATGTCTCTTGGATCCGATTCAAAATTGTTCCACAGGAGAACAATGTGGGCTTTCCCTGGGTACTGCCTGGGCCCCTGTTCCTGGTTGGGTTGGGACTTTGTCTCTTCACATCCTCCTCCAGGGAGTATAACCTCAAATCCATGACTTCTCAATGCTTGCAAAAATCTTTGGCTGAGGAAAATAGTTCTTATGGAGAACTGCCTGAAGGCTACAAAGACCATTTATTTATCTTGACACTCTAATATTTATTTTTGGATTAGGTTCAGATTGTCAGAGAGCTATGTACCTGGAGACACTGTTTTGGACCCCTGCAGGGACCTGCTTTCACTGACCAAGCTTTGGGATGATTAATTTGGCCTACACTGAGGGATGTTATTAAAAACACTACACACATAAAGAGTCCTATTTACCATAAAGACAGAGTTGGGATTTGGTTTGCCATATAGTCATCTGTGCTTCTCGGAGTCTGGGTGACTTCATTTTATGAACCTCTTAACCTTATGACTGTGTGGATCCTCTTCCTGGGATTGGCTTCTAAGTCATTTGAACATTTATCATCTACATCATTGAATGCTCTTTCATGTACTGGCTTCAAGACAGTTTTAACACATTTCCCCATATTTATTTTCTTTTTTTCCCAATGTTCTGTATTACGATTTTAAAAAGTTATGCAAATAATTTTTTTTTTGTAAACAGTCATGAAATCGTTTTTCCAAATATAGTATCATAAAAAGTTAATTTGAAAATATTTCATGTATCTATTGTGAAAAATGCATTAATGCATATAGATTCTCAGAGAGGTAGTAATTATGATTATTATAGTAATGATAACACTTATAATCTGTCTGGGGTCTGCTAAATGGAGAAGGCCTTAGTAGTGGATGAAGTACATGGATACCAGATGGTATAATTTTTAAAGAAGCTGACAAAATAGCTTTCTACTCCAAATTACCTCCTTGGAAATTCTACCACTGCAGAGTCAGGCCCTTAGCTTAAAAGTTAGTGTTTCAAAATGCAAATGTCCTTCTGAAGGGTTAATTCCCTGGAATGGAAATCAGGAATGAATAGCTTCAATGTGACACTTAGCTCTTGGAGAATAAGGATCTTGATTTAGGTAACTGGTTTCAGCAGAAGGCAACAGGATTAGATCCTTAGAAGATCTTCATTTTTTTCATTTTAATTATTTCTACAAATGATTAAACATATTCATTCATACAACTAACATTTAGGAGGACCTATACTATGCTCCAAGCACCACGAGGTGAGGACACAGTGAACAAGATGTCCTGGTCCCCCCAAAAAGAAACTCTCATGGTGATCGCATAACCCAGAAATGATCTCTAGTAATATGCCTCCCCAAACTCTCCCCAACCCGCACGCCCTAAAACATATGCAATGTGCATCTGCTAACATGCAGAATGTTAAGCAGTCTTAATATTTAATTCTTAAGTTAATTGTATTATGCAACTTATTTTTACCATTGAACATTTTCATGTCAATGTATTCATTTCTCCATCTACTCCATTCTCTCAGAATCTCAGTCATCTTTCATTAGACAGGGAAGTTAATTGCAATTTTTTATTTTTTATTTTAATTAGTTGATTGTCTCAATTTTTTGAACCCAGGGATGCTTTACCACTGAGCCACATTCCTAGCATACTGTCTTTTTTATTTCGATTTTTAAATTTTTATTTATTTATTTTTAATTTTGGTACCAGGGATTAAATTCAGGATCACTGAACTATATCCCCAACTCATTTTGCTTTTTGAGAAAGGGTCCTGCTAAGCTACCTTGGATCTAGCTAATTTGCAGAGGCTGGCCTCAAACTCATCATCCTCCTGCCTCAGCCTCCTGAGCTGCTGAGATTACAGGTGTGTGCCACAGCATCTGTCTTGATTCTATGCTCTTCAGTTATAAATATGTCTGTATAAATGTCCATATTCTCTCAAACACACTAAATATTTTTTTATGGAAAAAACATAGAAACAATATGCAAGGCCACAGATATGAATATTGCAAGACCCTTGATGATCACTGCAAATTATTCCAGAGAAAGGAGATATTCAATGTTCATTCTCCCCATCAAGGTTATAGATGAGTGTTCATTTCTCTGAAGCCTGAATAATACTGGGACTCTTTCTTGTAAATCTTTGCCTCCTCATAAGCAAGAAACACAAATCTCGATTTGCATTTCTTTTCAAAATTGCATTTGTATAATCACTTTTAAGACTGAAACCTTGAACACATTTTTATTAGACACTTTCCTTTTTGTAGCATGCAAACATTCTGTTCAAGGCTATTGCTGTTCTTGCCCTTTCTCCTAAAACATGAAGGATATCTTTTATGTTTTTTTTATTTTTTATTTTTATGGACTGCATTTTGATTCATTGTATACAAATGGGGTACAACTTTTTGTTTCTATGGTTGTGCACGATGTAGATTCACACCATTCGTGTAAGCATACATGTACATAGGATAACAATGTTAAGTGTACAAAAAGTGTGACGTATGACTTCCGCCTACAGCAAAGCCTACTGGAGAGAAGTATACCTGGTTCCTTAGAATCTTATCCCTCCTCTGCATCTGCCCACGTGCTGTCCTGTTCCCATACTGGCCTTTCCCACTGGACCACCCAGAAGCATCTATTGTCTAGAATTTAGAGTTCATGATTCTTTGTTTTTTTTATTGTTTAGTTAAAATACAAATTGTTCTAAATAAAGTTTATTTTAGATCTTGATTGGGGATTTTAGATTGTAGAACATGCTCCCCCCAAAATATTGTGTCTTAGCATCTCAGAATACAGCTGATGTTGAAGGCCATTCTCATCTTCCCTTCTCCCTTGTGTCCTGAAGCAGGCCATAAATCCTAGGAGGGGTCATAAGACCCTCCACAGAGGAGAACCCTCCCTAGACATGGAGGAAAGGAACATCCTTATCTTGGAGGACTCAAGGACACAGTGAAGAGTCTGAACAAATAGTTCCCTCCAGTTTATTATCATTAGATCATACTCCCTTTGTACAATTATACTTCCGTACAACTGTCCATTCTTTCTTTAACTTAGTGACACACAGAGGTCTCCTTGTTTCTTTGAGTTTTCATTTGCTGAAGGTTCCAATGTCACCTAAAACTTAAATTAAATAAAATTGTATGTTTTCCTCTTGTTGATCTTTTATTGTAGATGCTTTCACCATGAATCTAGTGATGGGTGAAAAATCATTTCTCAAAAACTTATTAAAATGCTAGTATTCTGCATGTAGTCTTAAGGAAATTGCCTTTTATTCAATGTCATATTTCTATCATGTATCCATGTTGTTGCTTGTAATTTCACCTTCTAATGAACTAATGAATAATATCCAATTTACTGAATATACCAGCATCTTTGCCTTCATCGACTCATAGATAATTGGATGGTATCCAATGTTTAAATTCTATGAAGAGTGCTTCTATTAACACTCCTAAACATGACTCCTGATATACACATTAAAAAGTGTCTCTAGGATAATGTCTAGGAGTTAAATTGTTTGGTTATAGGGAATCTGAATATTCAATTTTATAAGATAAAGTTTTCAAAGTGATTTTATAATACTGATTCTCACCAGTACTATGTCTCAATATATCTTTTGATTTACAACCTAACAATTTTTTATTACTTTAATGGCTATGAAATAGCATTGCCTGGTTGTCTTGATTTGCATTTCCTTGATCCAATATGAGGTCAGTATGGGATGATTGGATTCCCATAGTGAAATAAGGTATTATTTTAGTCAACTTTTTTGCTGATGTGACTAAAAGATTCAACCAGAACAATTGTAGATGAGGGCTACAAGATCTCAGAGGTCTCAGTCCATAGACAGTAGGTTCTATTCCCTGGGGCTCAAGATGAGGCAGAACATCATGGCAGAGGAGTGTGGTGAAGGGAAGCAGCTCACATGATCATCAGGCAGCAGAGAGGTCGGTCTCCATTTGCCAGACACAAAATATATACCCCAAAGGCACGCCCCCAAAGATCCTCCTCCTCCAGCCACACCCTACCTGTCTTCAGCTACCACTCAGTTAATCCCATCAGAGGATTAATTCAGTGATTGGGTTAAGGCTCTGGTAATCCAATCATTTCTCCTTTGGACCTTCTTGCATTGTCTCACACATGAGCTTTAGAGGGACACCTCACATCCCAATCATAACAAGTATTTTGTTTTTTGAGTGGCCTTTTCTTCTGATTTATGCATATTCTTTATACATTTTTTATACTTTTTTATGTAAAAATATATATTTTTTATATATTCTCTTTGTCAGTTGCATTTTTCAATCAGAGTGCTGTGATTCCTAAGTCAAATCTTAGTCCTTCTGCAGTATTCTGTAATAGTTTTCTGTTACCCAGTAGTAGAACTATATTTCTGTATTCTGGTCCCAAAATGAGGATCAAAAAATTATGACAAGTACAATGTTAACCTTTGCAGATACACACACACACACACACACACACACACACATACACTCATACACAACAAATGCATTTATACTTAAATCTAGTTGGCGATTCAGAATTAAACAAAATGATATGATCGGTAGTTAAATATGCATGCTCTGATTTGTTGTGTGGCCTTAATCAGTCCTGGAATAAGACTGGGGGCAGAAATGCCTACAGGAGGTCTTCACAGGGGTCAAAGGGGTTTAGAAGGTCACTTCATGTCTCAATTTTCCATCAGGACTCACAGAAATTCTTGTGTTGTCAAATATTCTGGAAAAAAAAAGGTTTTCCAAATATATTTAAGGGTAGTGGTCCCTTCCACCATCTGGTTGTTATTAAAGTGCTATTTACTTATGTGAAATGTCAAGGTTAACTTTTTCCCTTCGGTATATTATTTTGGATTTGCTAACTTCATAATCATTGAGCAATTAACATTAGATTCATTTGGTATTGGTGCAAACAATCCCACAATGCCCGATAAGTGCATTATTATAAACATCTCTGAAATGAAATCAAGCAGTATTAGAGACTGTTCACAGAGCGAGCTGCAGAGTCTGCAGGTCCTAGTAGAAAGAGTTCAGCATTTGACTAAGTTCTCTGACTCCAAAGGATGCTCATCTGTGAAAGATAAACTTAAATGCATGGGCTTTTTTGGAATGCAAACTCTGTTACATATACCAAATTATTCATCAGGCATGCTTACTCACAAAAAATGTCTTTACCAGTATTCAAATTTAAGTTATTCCCTGGAGAATTTTAAAATTTAAAGGCAAATCCTGGCTGTACAAAAACTCTGTAAAGTGAAAATTTCCATAAGCCTCACAGAGACTGCAGAAATATGTAGAAAGTACGTGTGCATGCAAATAAACCCTTTGCATTTTAATGCTAGGCAGGCAGCATGCCTGTAATTCCAACAACTCAGGAGGCCGAGGCAGGAAAATCACAAAGTCAAGTCCAACCTGGGCAACTTAGTGAGACTCTGTCTCTAAATAAATAAAAGAAAAAGGACTGGGGATACAGCTCAGTAGATCAGGTGAAGGGATGGGAACAGAGAAAGGAAAGGAAAGAGTTTCTCATTTTGGAAGCAACTGTTAGAATGCACAGTTGATGGATGACTGTTTTGGGATAACAATGGGTTTTTCTTATAAGAGGACAGATTGTGATTATAGAGCATGGATAAAAATAACAATTAGTATTTGTCAAGTTTTTACTGGTATCATATTGTTATAAGTAATTTCCACCTGTGGATTGTTGATCACTTAACCATTTTTGGGGGGATGCCATTGTTACCCATAATTGACAGAGAAGCTGAAGCAGAGAGATGGAAAGTCTTGTTCAAAACTGGGTCTGGGAGCAGCCACCTCTTTCTGACCCATCCCCAGTTCCATCCCTCTCCCCTGATTGTCTTCATTAACACCATTCTTGTCAGAAGAGAGCTCCTAGAGGCCAGAGCAATCTGGGAACAGTACTTCTCTCAGGGCCACATGAAATTCACTATGAAACAATGGCTGGATAACTGAGTGCCATGGACAGGGACCATAGGGTTCAGGTAACCACTGTCCTTGTTCTCAAAACATCCCCACATTTGTTCATTTTGTCCATATTACAAATCTCATGGACATTTGGCAAAATATCTCATCACTAAAGTAACAATATACATTCTCAGTGGAAGATGGTCATTTCCAATGAAAACTATGTGGTCTTTTAAAGATTTGGGAAGTAACTTAGAGAAAAGTCATTGTATTTGCAGATTTTCATACTACATTTCATTCATTTTATTATATAAGAAGACCGTGGGTAATGAGGATAAAGTTGAGCAGGGAAGGGCTTAGTTAGGCTCAGAATTCTTAAGTAAAGTATATATGTAGTGAAAGCTTAGGTTGCCTCAAAAAACCTTAAATAGATTTTTGGCCTTAAGGAACTAACAAAATCCCAGATATAGAGAACTCATGGGTGCATATGTAAAGACCAGGACACAAGCAAGGTATACAACTCATTAAATAATAAAATAAGATCCAAATATAAAAGAGAAGAGCTTATCCTGAAAGGAGAGATACCAGGGGTTAGGCAGGGAAGTCATTAAAATTCTGCTGTTAAAAGACAAGAGAGGAGCCGGGCGTGGTGGCGCACGCCTGTAATCCAAGCAACTTGGGAGGCTGAGTCAGGAGGATCGCGAGTTCAAAGCCAGCCTCAGCAACTTAGCAAGGCCCTAAGCAACTCAGTGAGACCCTGTCTCTAAATAAAATAGAAAATAGGGCTGGGGATGTGGCTCAGTGGCCAAGTGTCCCTGAGTTCAATCCCTGGTTAAAAAAAAAAAAAAAAGAGAGAGAGAATTCTGGACACTGGAAAGTTAGTCAAAGTCAATTAAATTTACAGTTCACCGATGCTGAGGAGAGACTGGTAAGCCAATCAAGTGACATTCAAGAAAATAAAGCACTGAAAATTATAGTGATAAGATCACTACCACCAATAATCCCTCAGTGACTAGAATTTGAACATGAACTTGCAACCTGAATGATTCTTCTGGAGCATCTCACCATAGGGCAGTGCTAGGAAGCTTTGCAGAATTCTGAGGCAAAACCTTTAAAATCAAGAGTTAAGGGGCTAGGGATATAGCTCAGTTGGTAGAGTGCTTACCCCACAAGCCCAAGGCCATGGGTTCAATCCCCAGCACCGCAAAAAAAAAAAAAAAAAAAAAAAAAGAAAAAGAAAAGAAGAAAGTTAAATGGATTTTAAAAGTGCATGTTGCAGTCAAAATGCATTTGTCCTGAAATAAGACAAAAAGAAAGCTAGAAAAATAAAGAAAAAATTCATTTAAGCAAAATTGTGAATGTTGTGTCATGACCATGTCCTTCTAGTCGCCAGAATCAAGAAAGATCAGCTGCATTGGCTATGTAGGGGGAAAAATGCTTTCCTCAAATATCATTCACTAGTTCAAGGCAAAGGAGCCACATACAATCGAGAAAGTCATTTTCAGGGTAAATTTATGAGAATAGATATTTTTGGAGGGGGAAGAAAGATGGAAAACATCATCTTTCCCTTCTCAGTGGTAGAAAGTTATGATTCCTATATTAGTTTCCTATACCTGCTCCTACAAAATACCATAAGCAGTTCTGGGAGCCACAGTTCCAAACCCAAGGTGTTGGCAGGGTGGCTTCTCCCGAGGGCTGTGAGGGAGGATGGGTTCCATGCCTCTCCACCAGCTCTTAGTGGTTTGCCAGCAATCCTTGATGTTCTTTGGCTTGTGATAGCAAAACTCCAATCTTCACATTGTGTTTTCTATGTGTATTCATGTGTGAATTTCCCCTTTATATGAGGACACAGTCTTATGGGACTAGGACATCATCCCAGTGACCTCCTCATAACTGGGACAGCTGCTAACACCCTATTACCAGTACACCTATATTCGCTGGTATTGGGGGATTAAGACTCCAATGTCAATCCACAAAAATTTCATAATTTGGGGCTGGGGATATAGCTCAGTTGGTAGAGTGCCTGCCTCGCAAGCATGAGCCCCTGGGTTCAATCCCTAGCACCAAAAAAAAAAAAAAAAAAAAAAAAAATTCTGTAATTTTTCCCAGTAAATCCTAAAATGATGTCTCATTGGAGGTAGAATCTGCCATGACACACTAGTGAGAACTGGTCATGCTGACAGATGTACCTACGCTGTCATCTCATGCTGTGAGATTTACCATCACAGAGTCTGAGATGCCCAATGCAATACCTGTCACATGTGTTGGATAAATATTGGAAGAGTGAATTCATGAATAACAATGCCTTCAATTCCCTTTTGTACACTGTGGGGACACTGGGTACACATCAAGAATTGGAAGCAAGGGCTGGATGGTTCTTCCCTAACCACACACATTATGCAAAATAAAAACCTTAAAATACATTCTTGCTTTGCCTGGGTCTTCTGCACATGGCTTTACCACTACCATGCCCATTGCCCCATACCTACCTGACATAATAATCAGATGTGGTTTTATAAGTCTTTTCTGGTCCATTCCACTTATAAACTACCTTTCTCTCTTCTTATCAGTTAAAGAAGTTATTTTCTAGGCAGTGTGACACTGTTGGTTATTTTTACCTAATTTAGTCATTCACTTCAGTGATCCCCAACATTTTGGACCCAATGTTCCTTTTAGTAACACCATCTATACTACTCCAAAATGAAAGTCACAGATAATATAGGTCACCTAAACATATAGTTTCAAAGAAGTTAATATAATGCCCTGGAATATCAAGGATAAAAGAAAATGAAATAATTTATAACAACAGTTCCATGTGCAAATGTTCAGACATAAAGTGTTAAGATGTTTGCTCATAGGTGCAGAGTGACAGTATATGCTTGAGCTAGAGATGCAGACTGATAACAGTGTGTGTGGCATTGATGATTCTAATACTAAGAACACACTGCCATCAGTGACATGGTTTTCTGAAATGGTGAATGACTCTTAGAAAAGCTCTAAACAGAACAAAGACTATCTTTATACAGCACTACTAAATGATAATTCAGGGAATAACAAAATCATACATCAATACATTTCATTTATGTATAGAATGAAGTTCTGGTTTAGGTTCAGCTTATCATAATTCTTTTTCTGGGATGGACATGTTTATATCATGAACATCTGATGGGATACCAGCAAATCAAGAGGATGTGAGGCAATTCTTTCTCATTTGCAAATACCATGTTGTAAAACATTCAGCCTCCTGGCCTCTACCCATGCTCCCGATCAGTGTGGCTTCCAAACATACAAGTTTCCAAAATTCCCCCACCAGCAAGAACCATGAATTCAGCCATTCCACAAACATTGAGCTTCCACTATTCCAGGTATCAGATTAACAGATGAGTAGAAGAGAAAAAGCTATGGAATCAACTAAAGATGGCAGAATAAGACAGTTATAGTAAATCAAAGCATGTACAAGGCTCAGTGGGTACCCTAGGGGAGTAGATGTTATAAGATTTGCAAACTCCAGGCCTCAGAAGGCAAAGAGTAATCAGTTTCAGATCTAAATGATTTTAGGTGATTATGACAGCCCAATAGGAGAATATGATGCTGAAAAACAGTGTTCTAAAAATTTTTGTATGTCCTCCTTATCCTTAGCAAATATGGAGCTGTGAAAACAAGACTGGCCTTGGTCAGAGCAAGAAGAGTTCAAACCCATGCCCATAATCTTGGTCTGAGCAACTTAAGGAAACTTGGTTACCTGGGTCTTACTTTCTCCATTGCCTTTTTCTACTTAGAGATAGAGGTAACATGTATAGCATGCTAAATAAGCAATAGTTATTTTTAATACTTATGATCATGTCAAAGTAAAAAATATAAGTAAAAACCAAGAGAGATGATGGTACCACCTGTTAACTGATTGGTCTTGTGGCATCAAGTTCTTGGAGGTGGTTTGAACTCAACTTACATGGTTAACTCAATTCATCTTCTTTCTCACCCTTGTTTCCTCTTTCTTTCCTCTCTTTCTCCTCTATTCTCTTTCCAGTTTAGTTTTTGTTTAGTTTTTGAATTTTATTTCTTGATTGACATATTATTTGCATTTATTTATGAATACAATATGATGTTTTGACTTACATATGTATTGGTAGTGATCAACTCAGTAATTACCATATCCATCACCTTAAACTTTTATTATTTCTTTATAGTTAGTACCTTCAAACTCTTCTCTTCCAACTATTTTGAGATCTATAATGCATTACTGCTAATTGCTAATGTATTTACCCTACATTCCAGAGAACACACCTCAAATAGCAAAGTTATTCAAATGTCAAAGCCAAAGCAGAGGACAAAGCAGAAACAGACCTTGGAGTTGCAACTCCTTAGTGACAGAGCATAAGTCACACAGCTTCTGTGGACTACCTGAGGTGTATCCTAAAGGTGACCCCTGTCCTCATGTTCACCTACCTACATGGAGGCTCATCTTCCATCACGCAAGGTCATCTGAATACAACTCATCTGAAATCTATAGGGGTGGAAATCTAAGGCAGAATTTTGGGACACATAGGAAGTTTCATGTCTCATGAAACTTCTTTTCATGTCTCTTTTCATGTCTCATGCCTAAGTCAGCCAACTCAATGCTGTTGTGCGATTCTAATTTTTCAGGGGTTTAATTTTCATGAGGTAAAAAATGTTCTTTTAAAATATTTCTATTTAATATAACTATCTAATAAATACTAGAATATTTTTAGAGGAATTAAAATACTAAGTCTAAACTCTCTTCTCCACTCTTGGTCTTTCTTTCCTTGTATGTATTCTTTGTAACACATTCCCTTAAGAAAAATTATTGGCAAGAATGACTTGGAGAAAAATCTATTACTGTTCTTAGGATTATCTCCATGGACCGAACACCTAATGCCCCTCAAGAACTCACATCCACATTTGGGACTCTCCACTGAGTCTTGTTGTTAGTTTGATGAAATGGAACAATAGTCTTTTAGTTTCTAATTCATGTTTATATATTTTCCATGCCTTTAGGGTTAAGTTCAACAAATAGCAGGAGCCCTACTCCCCACAAGCACTATGCCAAAGACCTCAGTCACACTCATGCAGAGTTTGGGGAAATAGTAGAGACATGGAGAGACACAAAGATTCCTTTATTTGGGAGGAACACAGACACTGAAGTAATCAAAGCCTGTCCACCATTAAGGAATGGCGCTGGGCCTAGGCAAGACACTAAAATAGTTCTATCATGTCAAAACTCTGTTTCTCAAACATTCAGGGAAAGTCTGTGACCTCCACAAGTCAGTAATCAAAGGCAGATGAAATGGGCAAAGTTTTAAAACCAGGTTTGCAAATTCCTCACAAGTTTATTTTTATTTAGCTTAACAACGTGAGGGATGCGTGGAGATGGAGCATACTATTGTATTTGATATCCATGAAAGAACAGCAATACATTAAGCCTCAGTTGTCTTAAAATCAGATATGATTCCTGCTTAGTGGAGTCATTATGTAAGTAAGTTTAAGGACAAATAAAACTCAGCAGAAAAGAGACTAAAGAGCAAAGGGTGATGGATAATAGGAATGAACAAATTGGTTTTAATTGCCATCAATCTGCAGGTATGCAAAATAGGAGTCGCACCCCCGGGTCCAGCATCCTTAATGTTTTGGGTAAAGAATTCCAGTCTAAAGCTTCAGAGGAGCTAGGTAACAAGGCTCCTCTTAGTTTAAGACAAGAAATAGAAATAAGCCTTGCTTTATGTCCCATCATTGGTAATTCTGAGGCTGCACAGACTGTCTCTCCAGAAGGTTGGGATTTTTTAAGCAAATACACTATTTTGTGATTTTGACAGGAGAGCACTTTCTGAGCATTAAAGAAGCAAGGGAAAAGAGCTCTCATTTTAAGATGCCAGAGTTAAACTGAGATCATCTAGGGAGAAGCTCTGCAGCCAAAATGCTTAACAATATTTTCCAGCTTGTAACAACCTATAAAAAAACACATGTGCAGCAATAAAACAGAATAGGCAGCCGTGCAAGGAACATAAAGAGAGACAGACGGACAGTTGTCCAACTTTCAGAAAGCCTGGAACATAAAATTTTGAGTGTTCCCTGGCATAGCTTATCAGGCTATCCTCCCATTGGAAGTCACACCCCCCAGAGGCATCTGCAGGGGCGCCCTCACCATGGGCCCCACCCACAATGCCACATCCTGATGAAAAATGATAGCTGCTTCCACAGTAGTTGGTGAAACTGAAGAGGTTGCAAGGCCCCTTAAATGTCCACCATCTGCAAGGACTCCCTGAAGCATCATGGGAAAGAAACCCCTGGTGGAGCTGTGGATTATCCAAGGGTTAAGTTGGCCTCACTGCCTACCACAGCGGGAGAGGCATGCACTCTGGGGTCCTGAGATCTGGCTTTGGAACTCGACTCCAATGTTAACTGGCTGTGTAGGCTCTTTACTTTCGCTAAACCTCATGGTCTTTATCGGTAAAATGGGACTTTTGTTCATAGCCTGATGGCAAAGTCACAAGGCGGCTACAAAAATTAAGAATAAATACCCTCTGGTTGATCCAGGAAGAGCTCATTGCATTCTAGTTTTCCTCATTACACATGTTAACTCAGACTTTTATCATATGTTTCCCATGTTCTAAGCTTATAGAGACTCCATGCTTTTAAAGTTGTCAGAATGCTGAGGCAAGGACATGCACAAATAGAAGATAATTTCAAGTTCACTTCTCTCCCACAAATAATTTATTTTTAACTTGAGGTAGAAGATTCTAGAAAATTGACTTTAAGAAAAGTGACGGGATCTTTCTCTATGAATTGTATGGGGTCACACCAATAGCCAAGTACTCCGTGCTGTGAAAGAACAGGACCAATCAGAGCACAAACCAAGGGAACTCAGAGCATGTCGGCTTGCGAGAGGCATGGGGACCAGGAGAAGATCTAAGTGATACAGACTCATCACCTGTGGATTGGAGAGATCTTGGAGAGGATCTGGTTTCAGCCCTTTGGAGGACAAGTTTTGTTTCTAATTTATCCCCTAATTCATCCCCCCAAAGATTTAAATGATTAATATAAAATACTCTCCTATAAATAAAAATATTCCATAGTTGGTAAAAACAAATTCAGAAAGGTGATGTGACCATCACCGGGAGGGAGAGTCAAGGACATCTTTATAAGTGCAAAAGGGGACATTGTACTACAGGCAGAGAGAAGTTAGACATACAGAGTTCATCAGGCTGTAGGTTCTGGTCTAGAAGACCAGAAGTGAAGAGGTCAAGAGTAAGGAGCAGGTGAAATAGCAGTAGCTACTCTGGAAATTCTTCTCACTTGCTTTGAGGTAGAAAGGTTTTGAGTCTTCACAATTATGTGGTGCTGACAGAACCTCATTACAGGGGCAGGAGAATTTATTCTTTCTGGCCGAGCTGCAGAATACAGATGTCTATAGATTGTGGGAAAAAACACCAGCTAATCTCATAGTTCAATGACATGAATCTCTTTACAGAGTCACTGTCCAACACGTCTGTTCCCTTTTTAGTCTATAATTGCCACCTTTTCCACCTAAGTCTGTGCGTCATTATTGAGAATTTATGACATTTGGCTACTTCTCAAACTAATTTCAGTACATCAATAAAACTTTAAGTTTACTTTTAGCCAAGACAAAGTCTGTGGGTAACGTTTAAGGCTTCACCCTTCCTCCAGGATCTAAGAAACAGGTTTTAATAAAGACAATTCCCTCTTTGAGGGCCAACTAACAGACGTCTTAACAGTGGCTTCCTTTAATGAATTTCATCTGAGCAGCTTTCATGAGCTTTGACTGTGGCAAGAAATAATAAGACAAAGTATTAGGGAATGAAATGAGCCAGCTTTGAGGTTCCCAGCCTGAACTTTCTGTACCTCCTGATTTTTCTGCCCCTTTCCCAACCACCTTTCAAATGTAGTTATTTGGCAAGGACTTAACGTAACAAAACAAAACAAAACAAAACAAAACAAAACAAAATAAAACAAAACAAAACAAAACAAAACACTTGTCTTCAGTCATTTGACACGCACACTAATTTCAACTTCTCTCCTTCCAAAGGTTGAATCCTATGCAATTGCTAATATCTGACCAATTCTGACCTACAAAAATGGCTACGACATTACAGTTCAACTTAGTAGTAAGAGCATCTTGTGCTTTATTGGAAATGGAGCCAAAAAAAATAGTTGCCTTGTATTTAGAAGTGAATGAAAGCAGGGCATGGTGGTGCTTGGCTGTGATCCCAGTGACTCAGGAGGCTGAGACAGGGATCACAAACTTTGAGGTCGACTTCAGCAACTTGGTGAGGCTCTAAGTTGCTTAGAGAGAAACTGTCCCAAAATAAAATAATAGAAAGGGCCGGGATATAGCTCAGGGAAAAGGATCCCTGGGTACAATCCCAGTACCAAATTAATTAATTAATTTGAAAAATAATGAATGGAAAATGGAATCTCAGATGTGCTCTATCTTGGCTCATGCAGAGTATAGACTAAGCCACAGAGACTCAGACTAGAAGAAGGAGTTAAAACCACATCACCAGTTGCAGAGCCTGGATTAGATTTAGGATGATTTGACCATGTCAATGCTTATATGTCCATAGCGGGGGTCAGTAAACTTTGTCTTTAAATGGAAGCAGTAAATATTTTAGGATTCGTGGGCTCGAAAATCTTGCTGGAGCTCAGAAGCAGCTTTACCCAATAGGTAATCAAAGAAGCATGGCCACACTCCAATAAAACTTTATTTACAAAATCAGAGGGTGAGTTGGATTTGGACTACAGGCTGTAGTTCATCAAGCACAATTCTATAGGTTTCTTAGACCTAAAGATAACTTCAAGCAGATGAATGAGGAGTTTGTATACCGAAAGCCTGTTCTTGTGTTCAGGGATGAAGATCAACCTAAAGATTTCAACCATCCCTCCATTACTGTGCTCTGCATTTTCCTTAAGATCAGTACCTAAAGTAGCCCAAAGTCATTAGGTTTTGCTTTTGGGTATCTTGGGGCCACAGGCTACCTAAGAATTTCTAATCTTTTGGATTGGATCACCCAGGAGGAGAACTGCACTCATGTCTTGACTCCTTGATTTCATCTACGAGAAATACTTCTGACATGGGAAAAGGAGCATGTTATCTATCTGGATGGCTGAGTTATGAAATGAGATACTGAGGCTCTTGGGTGACTTGTCACAGCCTTAACAATCTTGGAGACCCTTGTGTTATCTGAAAGTAACTCCATTATATCACTTGTATCCTGGTGAACATACATGGTTTGAATTGGTGCTTGGATCAGCAAGGTATTTTAGATGCACGCACTCCTTCCAATTCTCTGCAGCTGAGAAGCCATTTAAGTTACATCTACTTTTAATCTGAACTTCAGAAGCATGGGAGAAGGTCATTATGCAACTTCAAAGACTTTATTGGTTCCATACTCAGGCCACAAATCCAAAACACAGAAGGGACAAATTATATTCAGGTCATTCCAAGAAGGAAAATGAGAATTTACCAAACATGATAATACCATGATGACCATTGACATCCCTGCAGTGAAAGTCTGTCCATCCGTCTGTCTGACCCTACTGTTTTATAAGGCATTGCATCAATAGCTAAGGAATCCTTCTTAGGCGGAACAGGATTTCTCCACCCAGTAAGCTAAGGATGTATTAGGAGGGAAAAGTTAAGGCACAAAGTCCACAGTACAGAAAATTAAGGCAGAATTTCAGAAAGTGAACTTGTAAGTGACAAACCAATGTTTGGGGAAAATCCTTAAAAAGCAGCAGCATGTGAAATGTCACCAGCAAGAGCGCTGCCGAGCTCCAGTCATGATGTGAACCAGGAAGAACTCAGAGCACACAGTGGACATGGCCCTGTTGAGCCACTACGCCTTTTCACCCCAAGTATCAAACCATGCAAACTTCCTAAAAGCTGAAAGTGCTCACTGGCTCCTATGTCTTGTCCACAAACAGGAAGGACTTCTTTTTTTTTAAGTTGAATATGGCAAAGTCCATTGGTCTTAAAGAATTCTCTTACTTTATAGTACATTATATACACAATTTGAGAGAGGATCTGGGGTAAGAAACAGCTTAGCACAAAATCCAAAGTCAAGGACGGCAAAAATGTTTAATGTGATCTGAACTGACAGCCAATATTCATGGGGCGTCAAGAACTACTGCTGATCCTGTCTGGACATGGTGACATGACCAAAACAGATTTGAATTCTAGTAGTGACAGTAGTGATATTTATGGTGTCATCTCCTAACTCAAAGGTCACATTATTTGTCACTATATTAGTTCACTATATTAGTCACAGTTGCTGATCAATGTTTGTATTTACATTTTATAAATAGAGCCAAATACCAAAGCAGCTTAGAATGTACCAAATTCAAAAATTCACCATTTATCTGGTTTAAAGTGTATTGCTTCCCGCGGTACTAAAGGTAGAATTCTAGACCAAGAGAAAACAAAGCGTAGCCTGGATACCAACCATCCTGATTTCCCAGGCCCATTAAGTCAATCAATCAAGACTGTAAACTCAGCAGTACTCACTTGCGGGCGATGGAGTGCTGCACCCACTTGGCGGAGGGTGGCCGTGAAGACCATGGAGGGGAGGCAGGGAGAGTCCTCCGATGACAGGTGGGAAGAGCAGTGGGTAGGGGGTGGCTGGATAGTGAGCCATGTGTCCATTCACTGCCGGGACAGGGCATGCGTGGCTACTGGTGGTCATGTTTCACAGAATAAAAGGTGCTCTGGGGCAGGAATACATCACTCCAGTCCCAGTGAGAGGAAGGTAAAACGCAGGTTAGGAGCCGAGGCTGAGTTGTGTTCTGAGCCAAAGGTGAAACAGTTCAACCAATGACCTGGCTTCTTCCCAGCATGGTTTCTCCACCTCTCATTTTGCCATGCTGTTGACAAGAAGGATGCCTCTTTTGCTCAGCTTCTCAGTTTAAGGCTGGGGAGACACAGCACCTTCAAATTCCAGGGCAGTTAATCCTGTAAGACAAAGAAAAAAAATATATATATATATATCACAAATCAAAATATTTCCCTCTAATGAGTTTTTGTGCAAAAACCTCTAATATTCACTCAACTCTCTGAATTCCTTGTTGTTTCTTTACACTGACTATTTTGCAGTCTTAATTTCATTAAATTCTCACATGTGAACATAGGATAAAACTTCTCCAATTCTATGATTTAAACATAACTGATCATCCTACATCGGACAGCAAAATCCCCATTCCTCTCATACCCTATGGTACCACTCAACCTGCTAAGTTTTTCTCCATGGCTTTTAAACAACTTGACACATTATATGTGGGAGTGTTTGCTTTTGTCTGTCTCTCCCATTAGCAGGCACTCAGAGTGGATCTCTATTTTGTTAACAGTTTGCTTCAAGATCCTGTAAGAGCAGCTGATAGAGGATGGACACTTGGTAAATACTTGTCGAATGAATGAAATGTTTGTCCTGTTCTTTAGGGAAGCTGATTGTTTACTGCAATTCTGACCTATGTGTCTCCAAGACTGCACAAATTTTCTATCAACAACTTTGGATTCTAAGGCAGCCATTTGGAACGATATACTTAACAAAATAAATATAATTATAGGAGAAAAGTACAGTATAATCTAATGAAAGGTGAGAGCCAGGCACAGTGACTTGTAACTGTAATCCCGGCGACTTGGGAGGCTGAGGCAGGAGGATCATGAGTTCAAAGCCAGCCTCAGTAAAAGTGAGGTGCTAAGCAACTCAGTGAGACCCTGTCTCTAAATAACATTCAAAATAGGGCTGGGGATGTGGCTCAGTGGTCGAGCACTTGCCTAGCACATGTGAGGCACCAGGTTTGATTCTCAGCACCACATAAAAATAAATAAAATAAAGGTATTATGTCCATCTACAACTAAAAGAATAAAAAATATTTTAAAAGAGTACACAATATATATGAACACAACTTCTCTAGTCTTTATTGCCACAATAATGATGCATTTCAAAAAATCTCAAATCGGGCACAGTGGCGCATGCCTATAATCCCAGCGGCTTGGGAGGCTGAGGCAGAAAGATCTTGAGTTCAATGCCAGTCTCAGCAAAAGATAAGCATGAAGCAACTCAGTGAGACCCTGTCTCTAAATAAAACACAAAATAGGGCTGGGGATGTGGCTCAGTGGTCAAATGCCTCTGAGAAATACATAAAACCCCGGAAAAAAAAAAAAAAAAAAAAAAAAAAAAAGGTGAGAGACACAGTTCATTATTATTAACATATACAAGTTTCTTTTAAGAACACTATCCATCCATTGATGTGTACAACCATTGTTCATCCTTTGCTGTCTGTCCAATCACCTATCCATCAATCAAATCTCAACTTACTATCATGTCCCAGGTGCTAATGTAGTGGCCAGAGAGAGACAATGTGGAAGAACACTAATGTGATTCCTGTCCAGAGTTTCTAGTTTTAACAACTCCTGATTAAGATCACATCCGAAAGTCTAAACTGCCCATGCTCCACAAGGATATTCCAGAGATGCTCAACACCTAGGATTCCTTCAGAATCAAAATGGAAAAAGCCGAAAATACATTCTAGGAAGGACTGACTGGATTCCGCATGCTGACCTTGCTTTCAACAACCAATGTTCAGTAAGAGCTTCCCAACTCTGGATCCCACTGAATGGCAAGCTCTGGAGAGACCCTGGTGGCACTGAATAAGAACAATACCTCAAGGCCAGCAAGAAGTCGTTCAGAGCATGAGTCTTGGGCCAGAAACTGCTGAAGTTCAAATCACGATTCTGCACCTTGGAAAACTGTCTTCCCTCTTAAGGTGTCAGTTTGCTGTGCAGGATGAGGATAACTATAGAACTTACTTCAGAGCTTTACTGTGAGGATTAAATGAGGTAAGACTACAGAAGAACAATACCTGGGACATAGTAAGCACTAGGTAAAAGTTTGTTATTAACATATATGTCATCTCATTGGTGGTTGCTTCTGAGAACGAGGCTGCTGGAAATGACCAGAGGCTTTGGGGCTAGGGCAAGAAGGAGACCAGATACACTAATTCCAGGAAAAGAATATTAGGTTTAGGTCAGGGAAAGGAGAAAAGGTGAGATCTGGATAAAGTGAAAACAAGGAGTCATTACTATGCCCCAGTTTGACAAAGTGTTCTCATCAATAAGAACTTCCATTTGTTCTTTTGCATGTGTTAGATCCTTTACTTAAAAGCTCTAAGCTCTAAACCTCAGAATAGTCTAATGAGGCAGCTCTTATCCTTATTTTCCAGATGAGTAAACAGTCTGTGAGGGTTTAAGTCAGATCTCTGCAATGTCACAGAGTCAGTCTGTGGCTGGGTCAGAATTTGAACCTGGGTCCAGATACTTCACCATCTCTGTTCTCCCCTTCTAGGGCTGTCCTTACAGACATCAGGTGCCTACAGGACCCTGGTTGTAACCTATAGAGGGAAAGCTCTGGAGCAGTTGGGAGGTCAGCTTCTGTCCTCCCATATAGATAACATCTGCCCCACAGCCTCGAATCCCCAGCCTATTGACATTAAGAAGAACACTGTCAACAGGGAGGCCCCAGGGTCTCAGGCTCCCCAGAGCTTTGCTGAACCTCACAGAGCAGACCACATTCCCAGCTGGCTTACATAACAACTGACTCCAAAAGTGACGTTCCACCCAAAGTACTGACATCCCTTTCAGACTTTCAAGACACAACTTATTTCTCCGATGGAAGAAAAGTTAATGGATTGTGCATCCATTTTATCTCAGAGGTAAATGCTTTCGGGGCTTTGTCTCCTAAAAAGCAGATACCATTCAACATTTTAATACTTTTATTTTGTAGTTTGTGGTAAATTAATTAGAAAATAAACAATGCCATTTACTATTTGCTGCATTTCCACTCAATTTGATTTTTAAATCCCACACAAAGCCCTGCATTGTTATAAGTGGTCTTTTTTATCTCCATTTGACAAACTACCTCATTAACGGGTGGAACTGACAGTTCAGCAGACCCACCCCCGCAGGGCACAATTCTCGGATTTTTAAAGCTGTTTGTTTGTTTTTTACCAACTAGGGACTCTTTCTACCCTCAATAATCCTCAATTTCTCTTTGCTTTCAAAAGCTTCAGATTGTCAGCAATCCTGCCTGCCAGGTTGAAAGGTCTGGTATCATGCCTGGGATCTTAAAAAAATAAAATTAAAACAACAACAAGAAGCTACTTATACTGATAATAGGCAAAGAAAAAAAAAATCAATGTGCTGGGAAAATCCTGTTATGTCCGTGGAAGATTGAGCAGGCCTCTGGGTCTGTGTTCACATATGTGACTGATTAAGGCTATTCCTGGAATCAGAGAATTCCCTTTGTTTCAGGCTTTTAGAAACAAAGATGGTTACTGGTATTAGCAGGGCTCTTTCTTCTTCATGCTTGGTTTGCGTCTGGGCTCATTTGGGGTTCTTTCCCTCACCACCTGAGGCAAAGCAAACAGGAGGTGGGTGGAAGAGGGAAGGAAGCGGGTGGGGTCAGGAGGTCCTGGATCTGCCACCCATGAGTTTTTTCAGTATCAGTTTCCTTATCTGTAAAAGGGGCCAGCTGAATAGGAGTAAGATTTAAATCGAATTCCTCAAACCGCAGTGTCCAGAATACAAGTACTTTATAAGAACATACTAACTTTATGGGGAAAAAAAATTAAAATAATGCTTTAGATGAACAAAATTTTTAAATAACTATGTGCATTGTTCCTACTGGCATACAATAATCTACCTTTGATAAATAAGATGCCAGACAGAAGGTCTTACCCACTGACCACCGGGATGATACACGCACATTTAAGGATCTTGGCAATCAAACAGTCATGCTCTACCTATGACATTTTATTCATAAAACAATATGTTTTCTCTAGTTTAATATTTTGGTTACCTAAAAATTATTTTAGTGGCATTTAAAAGCCATTAAGTGTCATTCAGAAGTTGTTTTATATTAATTTAGCTCAAAATTACATGCATTCTTCCAAACTTATACTTCTCACCTTTTAAAATTCATTTTGTAGGCAGAATACTTATACACAATTAAAAAACAAAATCAGATAGTCCTGGTAGACCAATGGTTCTCAAAGTGGGTCCCTAAGCTGGCAACATCAGTATCTAGTATCTACCTAGAAATTTATCTTACAGCCAAGTTCTCCAGGCCCCACCCAAGAGACTAAGTGAATCAAACACTGGGGTGAGCCCTGCAATCCATATTCTAGCAAGTCCTCCAGAGGATCCTGAGCCACAATTTGAGAACCACTGCTCTAGGCAAGAAGTTGGCAAATTTCTTCTGTGAAGGGCCTGGAAGGAAATATTATAGATTGTGGGCCATACATTCTTTGTCACAATTGCTCAATTCCGCTGTTGTAGCAACCACTTATGGCACAAAAGGAGCCACAGATGATCTATAAATGAGTGGGCCTGGCTCTCCTCCAATAAAACCTTGCTTACAAAAACAGGCAGCCAGCCGAATTTGACCATGGCCTGTGGTTTGCTGACCCCTGCTTTAGATTGACACAAAACAGCTCTCCACCTTTCCCCATCCTTAAGTCCCCTCCGTAGAAGCCCCTACTTGAAATTATTTTAGCCGGGCTTTTTCTTCTTGTTGTCCTCGCTTGTATCTCAATTTCTAGATAATGTACTTAGAATCTTTTCTCATAATTTTGCAAAATTTTCTTTTTATCCTTTGTTGTGTGCTATAAATATGATCTGGCTCTTTACTCTTAACCACTGAACCACATTCTCAGCCCTTTTTAAAATTTTTTATCTTTTGAGACAGGGTCTTGCTAAGTTGCTAAGGCTGGCTTTGAATTTGTAATCCTCCTGCCTCAGCCTCCTGAGCCACCGGGATTCCAGGCATGTGTCACTGCAACCTGAAAAATTGTTCTTAATGTTCTGTTCTGCTCACTTACTGACTAATTTCATTCACTTTTTTTTGTTTCCCTTCATTTTTTTCTGTTATTTCTTATCAGATAAACTTCTAATATGTCATATGCCAAGTTCTTTAGTCTTATCCACTCATATTCCAAAGAGAAAGCTTATTACAAGTTATCTTCATAATCAGGCCTTGTCAAATGAGTTTCATGATCAAGTGATCAGATTGGGAAACTTCCTCATGGAATTCCCCAAATATCAGATTTATGAGAGAGAGAGAGAGAGAGAGAGAGAGAGTGTGTGTGTGTGTGTGTGTGTGTGTGTGTGTGTGTGGACCCTGATAACATTTTTGATAAATTTCTAAACATCTTCCTAGAGTGAAAAGGAAGGAACAAATGCTATTGAAAGACTTTGGGTACCTATTACCACTTCCCATTCTGTGTTCATGGCTGGTGTCCAGAAATCCTATTGGCTCAATTTCTTCAGGGAAGAGACTTATCTTCTTTACCAGGGGTGGGTTACTGTTACCACCAGAATATAACAGGCAGACGAATAGATTTACTTGTTCCTTGTTCAGAATATCAGCCAAGGTTCCTATCTCTGTCATCACTCCCACTTTTCAAGATGTCTGTTACCTTTACTTTCTGGGACTAGCCAAGAAGAAGCTTGTACATTCTTGCTTCTCCTTTTCATCTCCTTCTTTAGACACTTAGCAATCAGCTTTCTGCACCTTGTTAATTTATTCACCACTATATACCTACTTTCCATCCTCAAAGTTGTTACCATATCTTGTGTGTGATTAGCATCCTTTGTGTTGTTATCTTTGATGATTTATACTTCTTATATCCACCTTCCCATTATTTTGGTAAATGAGAATGGGAAAAATGCATGCCTTTAATCCATCAGATTTCACTAGAAGTTTATAACATGGGGGAAAAAAGTGATCTGTGGCCAAATAAGTTTGGGAAATCTAGACTGGGTTGTTCTTTATTCTTGCAGATTTAAATTTCTCCTGCAAAAGAGGAGTTAAAGAATAATATAACTATGAGGAAAGGATTCGCTCAAGATTGTAGTTGTGATAAGATGTGGTCAGTGATGACTGGATTGTTAATCCCATGTGGCAAGAGGAAGACAGTCAAGGTCCCAGTATGAAATTGAATCAAAGTAAGATTTGACGTGCCATCATGTCCATGCCATGGGGCTGTGTCAAATACCTTCTATGATTAAACAATAAATGTGAGATGTGACCTGCTTTAGCCATGCACCTGCAAGCATATTGGGAAATTAGGAAAGCCATTTAATGTGATAACTTGACATGTGCTTTCTTGAAGATTCCAACTTGGAACAAGGACTTCATCCTTAGAGCCTGCCTAAGACACAGGAGCCAAACACTCAAGTATGGTGAGAACTGTTAGTTGTACACTGAGCTCACTTCCAGCAAGTGTGACAGGATTTCTAGAGAAGATGGTGCATTCATTTCTTCCTACTACAGTTCAGTGGCAACAGGGCTGATGTGACTAACACCAAAAAACAGGAAGTGAAAAAGATACATTTTTAAATGTTGTGTGATATAGTACACAAATGATTCTTCATGTCTTTGGCTGATTTAGAACTTGGTGTGGGGAAATCTTTGCTTCAACACATACTCCATGAAGACTGCCTCTTCTTCCAATGTACTTTAGCTCAAACCTCCCTATTTAAGGCATTGGTTCCAGGTAATGTCACTTAAAATATTTCAGATGCATTCAGCCAAATACCTGCTTTCAGCAAAAATACCAAGCTCAGCACAAATCATGTCAGTTGCTTTTGCTGCTGTTTCTGATAGAAAAGAAACATGGCTGTAAAGAAGTCAGGTCTGCCTGCCTGGTGGTTTTGCATCCTTCCTTCTACTCAATATTGTTATCACAAATATTGCCAAAAAAATTATGTTTAACTTAGACCAAAGAGAAGCCACAATGGAAGAATTTAAATTTGGTCAAACTGATGCATCTCTTACCTTTTTAAAAACTGAATTTAGGAATGAAAGAGATTGGAGAGGGTGGTTTAAAGGGGACAATGCATTCAAAGGAATCCCTTAGACCACCAAGTGAGCACAGAATGAGATCCGAATACCTTTCCCTACAGCAGGAGAGGTCATCTGACATATTAAAGATTCCCTTTTAAAAATAATATACAGAATGTCTCTGTATTCCTTTTTAGGCCATTTTTTATTAGATTCCATCTGTTAAAGAATCACAAAGTGAAAATAGAACCTTCAGAAAAATAGGCAGAAATACATATACATTAGAATGTATAAAAGTCTAAGATTTTAGTTCTATAAATTGTGTGAGCAGTGATATAAGTGTGGGTGTTTAGGGAATTGACAAAGTTATTACACATGCTAGCATTGCATACATATCTTGAAGAGACAGGTTTCCCCTAAAATCTTTCACATGATTCCAAAACATATAACGTAGAGTAAATAATGGACTAAATTTCTGCTAGTACCTTTATTGATATTAAGAAAAGGTGGTGGCAGGTAAGTCCCATCCAATGGTCTCCATACTTTGTATCATGGAATTCTGTCAAGACAAGCAGAATGAGCAGAGAAGGCATTCACTCTGAAGGGCAAGCCGGTCATCTCCAGGCTGGTGAGTGCAATAGTCTAGAAGTTTGCCCACTGAAGCCTCTACCCTGAATAGTGACCCACTCATCCCATTAGTCTTGCTGGTTATTGGTTATGAATGTTTAACACACCCAGAATAGACAGACAAGATTGGCATAGAAATGGAGAGATAATAAGAAGCCAGAAGGCTAGGAAACCGGGTGTGAACAGAAGACATCAGACAGGATAGAGAACCTACCTATTGGTAGATACAACTCAAACAAGTCATAGTAGCTACAAATATGCTTCTAAGGTTAATTTTAGGGTCAAGAAAAGCACTTTTGGTTTTGTGAGGTCTGAGTTTCCAACATTCAAACTGTTTTGTCTTTTTTTTTTTTTTTTCATCCTTAATAACAAACTCCCAAATTGTATCTCTAATCTTAGATCCCAGAAGAACTTTGCTAAACCAGTATGTAACTCTACAACTTTTGGTAGGACAAGACAACCAGTCTTCAGTCAACTGTGGCTAAAGACCAGTGATAGACTGTCAACTTGCTGTGACGGCTCAGATTTATACAATGCTATCAAGTGGGAGTTGTAAGTGTCCATTTATGAATAACGCAGTGCCAGAAGGCAGCTAAAGAAAGGTTCCTGGCCTCTTGCAACTTATAATTTTAACAGACAAACATAGCAGAGCTTGCTACAGTCAATCAACTCAGTATGGGTACGCATCCATTTTCATTTAAAAATGAATTTATGGCATCTTTGTTTATTCAGTTTAGAAAAGGAAAATTCATAAAGCAGAACTCATAATAGGGTCCCCAAAGTAGTGAATTTAAATAACAAGTATTTAGTGTTGTTTAAATAGTATAGCATGTTTATATTATGGGGGAGATTATCTACCCTAGAAAGTGAGATCTAGCTGTAAGTAGATTTTTTAACAAATGTATATACTTGCATTCACAAAGTCAAGGCAACAGAACAGCAAAACTTTTCAAGGTATGTTTGGGCTGGTCAAATAAATGAGATGGACACATGGTTTCCAGATTAATAAGGAATAGGGACTGTCAGAGCAACCGTAGAATCTCTGGGCACTGAAGACAGGTGCCCACTCCAGATCTACTCCAGCTCTGGCACAAATGCTGGTCTCATCCCCTATGCAAATCAGATTAAGGGTGCCTTAGGGGTTTCTGGTGTGGGCAAGCAGAACATGAAATTGTTCTTGCTGTTCAGTGTCCTGTGGGCTATGGGCTATACTTGGATACAACCTCATTAGGATTCCTGTCATCAGACCAATTACCCTTCCCTCCTCCCCAGTACCTTCTTGGTGAGGCCAAAATACCCTACTTAGTTCTTGCCAAATGCCCTCTTCTCCGTGGCTAGACCTCATCCCTTTGCTCCCAAGACCTATCTATATATTTCCATCAATCTGGAACTATCTCCAAACAGCCCTGACCTACCACCTCCATCTATACCCATTGTAGCTTGGTCCATACTCCTTGGACCATACTGGGCTGGCCACCTTGGAGAGGGATCAGTGCCCGTTTTGGATACCATGTGTCACACTGGCAGCTACCTTGAAAACAAGCCCTATGGCCAGACAAGTTACCATAGCTCAGATCTTTTGCTGTAGTATGTTCTTTGTATTCACCATTACCTTTACCTCCTGGGGTCAAAAGAAACACTGTTGCTATATTCAGTACAATACAGCTCTCTAAAGGGTTTCAGAAAATGGATTCCAATATCTGCCTGTGACTTTGACCTCCCCAACCTCTAGTGGCTTGGCAAGACCTGAGGGTGAGGGAGGGAGAATTGAACCCTGAGCTCACTACGTTCATCCATTAGCAGACTGTTCCCAGCATGGGCCATGCAAACATTATTAATGTCTGTATAACACGGCATAGAAAAAAGTTGGAAAACTCTACATTAGAACTATGATACTACACAGGGAAGGCAAGACCAAACCAAAAAAACAATAGATTTTTTTCAGGTGTGGAAGAAATGCTTACTTTCTGTATTTTCTTTAAACCATATTTGATCAGACTCTAAATTCTTATACTGGCAAATGTCAGGGAATTCATTCTATTATTAGGGTCTTCTCTCCCTTTCAGGATTATGTAAAGAACCCAGGGTTTCACACAGTGCAAAACATTGGGGTGGGTTATAAGAAAAAAGACAGTAGCAATTGTTGGAGACATGTATGGACACTGGAACTTTTCAGCATTGCTGGTGACCAAGTATGATGTTGCAGCCACTTTGGGAAACAGTTTGATGGTTCCCCAAAGTGTTAAATATAACGATACCACATGGTCCAGCAATTCCACTCCCAGGTTTTTTACTCCAGGAGATTTTTTTTTAGAAATTTTTATAAAATCTTGGACACAAGTGTTCATAGTGGCATTATTTATGATATTCAAAAAGTAGAAACAATCAAATATCCATCAGTTGCTCAACAGACAAATATGGTTTATCTATACAATAGAACATTATTTGACCCTAAAGAAGGAATGAAGGAGTGACACATGTTGCAACATGAACCTTGAAAACATGCTACGGGAAAGGACCCAGATATAAAAGGCCACATAGTATTTGATTCCATTGATATGAATCGTCCCACACAGGCAAATCTCCTCACAGAAAGTACACTGTGGTTCCCAGGGACTGGGGGCAGGAACAAATAGAGAGTGATTGCTAATGGGTAGGAGGTTTCTTTTCAGAGTTGTGAAAATATTTTGTAGTTAGATAGTGATGATAGTGACACAATTCTGCAAATACACTAAAAGCCACTAAATTGTATCTATTTGCCAAAAAAATAAAGGCCGAATGTTTTCCCTGATAAGTGGATGATGATATAGAATCAGGTTGGTGGGTCGGTGAGAGAAGAATGGAGGAACTTCAGATTATATAGAGGGAAATGAGAGGGGGTGGCAGAGGGGGTATGGAAAATGGTGGAATGAGACAGACATCACTACCCTATGGACATGTATGATTGCATGAATGGTATGAATCTACATCATGCACAACCATAGAAATGAAAAGTTGTACCCCATTTGTGTACAATGAACCAAAATGAAGTCTGGAAAAATAAAGAAAAAAAGGGTGTCAGTTGAGTTATATCCTAATAATCAAAAAAGAGTATTAGGTGATATACACATTCACACACCAAGCAACCAACCAACCTCTGGGGTTGGGCCTAGGTTCTGCTGATATGTGCCCAAGGACAGAAGATAGAGTGCCCTGTTTCTGTCTGCCTTGGCCTCCGGCTGAGCACCATGCAGCCATCTCTCTTAGGCAGGCTCCCACATCCCAGGTTTTGTCAGGATTAGACTTGGGTCTTTACCCAAGGCCCCATGGATTTCCATCCCTTAATTGTCTCCTGAAAATTTCCTTTCCTCCTCTTCACCTCTTATGCATTCTCTTAAATTCTTATATTTAGGATTTTTCATGTCTTTTTACAACTTTTATTTCTCATGGAAGGCATTTTGTTATAAACTTGCATCTATTACTTAAAATACACTCCATATTCTGAAAAAAAAAAAAAAAAAAAAAAAAAGGAATGACCAAGATACTCATATACAGAAAACTAGCTCTGCAAGGAGATGTGCCTTAAAATATGTACTAAGGAAAGTGGGAAGAGAATGATGTAGGTTCTGCATTTTTGAGCCAGTGGAGGCTCTGAAGAAAGGCTGGTGATGCAGGAAGGGTGTTGACTTATAGAAGGGGACATGGACTTAGGACACAGAAGCGACTGTGGCAGATTCAATAATGGCTCCCCAAAGTCTCTATGTCCTAACTTCTAGAACCTGGTCATGTTACCTCATCTGGTAAAATGGAGTTTGAGATGTGATTAGTTATGGGTTTTGAAAGGAGGATTCTATACTGAATTATCCAAGTATCCCAGTATAATCTCCTTCTAAGGAGACAGCAAAGGGAGATTTGACTAATGAAGAGAAGATGGTGAAAGGGAAACAGAATTGGGGAGATGTACTCTGAAGGTGGAAGAAGGGTCCAAAAAGAAGGATTATAGGCAACCACTAGAAAATGAAAAGGTTAAGCAAACATTCTCCACAGAACCTTCACAGAAGGACCAAATTCTGGAGACACCTGAACTCTAGCCCATTGAAAATAATTTTGGATTTCTGGTTTCCATAGTTGTATGAGATTACATTTGTGTGATTCTAAGCCTGTGGTAATTTGTTATAGCAGCAATAAGAAACTAATACATTAGCCACCTCTGAACCTTAAAGGACCTAGTCAAAATATGAGCCCCAAACAATGACAAATCATACATCCTGGAGCCAGTAGCCAGTTTCTCCCAGAAAAATTTTTTCTTTGCATAAGGGAAAAGTCAATGATGTAATGTTGGTCTCTGAGGAAAACCTTGAAGATGTTCACCACTGGCTACTAAAATTGCTACAATTGCTACAATGCCGAAAGAGAGGAAGTCAAATGATATCATTTGTATGCATATATGAGCTCTAGAAGCCAGGGCTCAAGTAATGTCAGGAGGAAAGGCAAGAGTGTGGTAGCTCTGTTGGGAATGCACAACCATTCCTGAACAAATAGTTAACAATGCTGGACTATTCTGCTCTTCTCCCATGCCATGTTGAAAAAATTATGCAAGGTCATTTATATAATCCCTGGTGTGAGAGCTTCTCTCTGGAAATTGCCAGAATCGAGACATAAAATGCCAGGGCTACTTAATTTGAAATGTACACGACGGGGATAGTTAAAACAAAAAACAAGAGGGTTTGTGTATCTATGTGAATTTGTGGAGTCTGAACCAAAAATAGCAAATTTGGTGTTCTTCTTATTTTTGATACCAGGGATTGAGCCCACAGATACTTAACCACTGAGCCATATCTCCAGCCATTTTCATATTTTAGTTTGAGATAGGATCTTGCTAAGTTGCTTAGGGCTTTGCTAAATTGCTGAGGTTGGCTTTGAACTTGCAATTCTCCTCCCTCGGCCTCCTGAGCTGCTGGGATTACAGGTGTGCCCCACCATACCTGGCTATTATTTTATTTTTCTACTTTTTGTACTTAATTTCCTTTACTATCTTAATTGACCTACCCTATGGCCTCAAGAGACTTAGTGGTAGGAGGAAAAAAAAGAGTGAAATATCCCCCAAATAAAGAGAAAAGTGTGTTTGAACTACCTCCTCTTAACTCCTTGTGGGGAGGAGGCTAGATAATGCCAAGAAGAAAAAGGAAAGGTTTAACTTTATTTAAACACTGAAGTTTGATCTCCCATGTTTAGGAAAGACTTACTTTCTTTTTAGGTCATCCCAATGCTTTCCTCTCCCGAAAGTTGGCAGATTTGTTGTATGCCTCCATCTCATCATGGGTCCCCCAACCCCTACCTTGCTCCAACCTTTCTCTTTTTCAGAAAGACCCCTAACTTAATGATCGGCAGGAGAATAAATCTGGAATTTCTTTGCTCACTTCCACATGCAAAGTGGATCAAATGTAAAACCAATATAAGAAATCTAGCAGAATGCACTTCTAGGTGGTCCTTTCCTTCCAGGCCTCCTAAGAGGATCAGTAATCTATTCAGATTATGCCACTATTTCTCAAGACATTTTTAGAATATTTTTGTGAGGGATGGGGTTGAGGGGGCATACCACTGGAGACAATATGGCAGAGACAATGGTATGTTCTCACCGATCCCATCTCCCTTTCCTTCCAGTCACACAGCTGAACCATATTTCCTAACTTTTCCTGCAACTGGGTGAGGGCCTAAGACAGAGTTGTGGCTGGTGGAAGGTGGTCACTGTGATCAATGCCACTGGCCCCCACAGGTGATTTTCAATGAATCCTTCAGGCGGCTCTTCTTCCATCACTGGTGGGACACAGAAGGCCCAGGACAGAACCTCAAGGACCTTGACATGGAAGGACCTTGCTCCTTGACTGGTTGTGTGGAGCAAAGCCTGCCTACTGATGGGCATTGGACTGTGACCTCAGTGGGGAATAAACCTGTACTATGTTAAAGCCACTGAACTTGGGAGGTCTGTTATAATTAAACCGCTAACGCCACTGATTTATAAAAAAAAATCATGACTTTAAATTTGCATTTCAATTTTTGATTCCCAAATCTTCCCTGCTCCTATTGATTAAACTTTTTTCTGCAATTTTTTTCAAAGGCAAATCTATCTCAAGGACGAGGAACTGCCACCTTGCCAAATAAATGAATGTTTGCTACAAAGGCAATTAAAAAGAAGATAGTTCCAAAGACAGTTTGATCATTAGCATGGCATAAGGCAGTGACATGATCTCCCAACTATGGCAGCTCCATCCCCAAGATAAAGACAGGGAAAGGGATGTTTATGAGGGATGATCTTACTGGTCATGCATTGGCGGTAGCTTCTTAGTTGTTTATATGTCTGAGCAGTAAATTATTTAACTTCATTTAACTTCAGCTGTGCAAATATCAAATTAGGGATAAAATGCTATTTATTAACAGTTACTTTTTTTTTTTCAAAGTCAAGATATTTGGAAAATTTTGCACATTTTGGAAAAGTTATTAATTCAGAATGTGTCCAAATACAGACTTTCTGGATCAACAGTAGTCTGCTTCATCAGTTTTGGTGTGTTTGACTAAAAACATAGGCACATCGCTTTGCAAGTTCACACCTTGCAAATACAGGTAAGTCTTATTCTAGGAACTGAGCCACACCAGGAAGGCAACTCACAGAGGCAAAGGGTGAAATCTCAATTTCATTGAATCTCAGTTTCCTGGTTTAAAAAATGAGAACAACAGTACTCGGCTTACACGCTCGGAATGAAGATCAAATGAGTTAAAGTGCGTACTTGCAGCTGTGCCTCCAATCTAGGAAGCACCAGTCATTCTTAATATCGTGCATTCCATGAAAACAGCCAAAAGTTTTAAGCATATTTGATTCAACCAGCTCACATTCACATGTACCTGGAAACAGAACAAAGCACTTTCCCCCTACATTATTTTTTAAAAATACTCTAGTGCTTCCTATACTATCTATCCATCTTTCTGTTTATATCAGGGTATATTCACATGTATATATATGCATATGCACATAGATTCTTTTCAGAAGTCCAATTTCTTGACTTAAAAATGAATTTAGGAAATTTCTTAAGAAAATGACAAATGTATGAAAATGATCCTTATTTCCCCTGAGGTTTTGCAAGTGTTTACTGCGATCTCCAGCCAGACTTGGCTCCAGCATTCCAGCTGTCCAGCTAGCCAGATCTTTAATGGAAGGCCTGCCACATTCTTAACTATTGTATCACTGCAACAATCTGCAAGAGACAGCGCCTCTTTTAGCCCTGTTCTAGTTAACACTCAGCCTGTTTGTCTATTGCTCAAACTGCATTTCCAGGAGGAAAAAAATATTTACCCTAAAAATTCCCCTGGGCCAAAACAGAGCCTTGGGCATCTTATGCTAAGAAGGACTCAAAAAATACTGGCTGAGGCATTTTTCAAAACTGTTGCAGGGTGCAGAGCATCTCCACTTAGAGTCTGCATTCTTTTTTTTTTTTTTTAAACTATTTATTTCTGCCTTTATAGACAAGCACTTTAAAAATTAAGATAAAAAATTAAGTGAAAACTCCAAATGCTCTTTTTTTTTTTTTTTTCAATTGGTACAAGAATCTGTGTGATTAGAGTCACTTAAAACTAAGAAAATTAATAGCCAGAAAGCTCTCACTGGTGATGGGAATGAATGGCCACATTTGCATGACATTTTACTGCATCCACTCAAACAGATGGGATTCCAGGGCTAACTGGCCTCTGTTGAGATGAATGAGATTCCACAACTATTAGCACATTGGCATAGAAATGGGCCAGATTCGGTTGCAGGGGTATTCTTACAGAAACAAAGAAGATCACAAAGCTATCCTGTCCCCAGTGTCTATCAATGCAGACCCATTCGTTATCGAATCCCATTCATTCCTGTTACAGCTACATTCAATATCAGATGACACTCTGCAGGCACTTCATGGAAATCCTGAGGATTTGATCATCTATTAACTACTATTGATGCTGATGTGGCTGATTTGGCTACAGAAGACCAAACAGCTCTCTCACAACCGGCGAAACAAGTCAAAAAAGTGTCAGGCAGAAATCAAATAGAGAAAAAAAAAAGGTGGACTCACCCATAAGCAAATGGACTAAGGCCTCCTGTGTTGGCAAAGGTCACCCAGACATTGAAATTCAATGAAGGGGGTTTTAAGTTAAGGAAAACAGGCAAGCACCAGGGAACCTATCCTGTAAAAAGGCTGGGGACCAATGCCCCCTTTCCTATAGAAAGGCGCCAGCATGGGGTATGCTTTGCAGATGGGCTGGGGTAGCAGACAGGCTGCAGAGCACATCTGGCTCACAGGTGTATGGCCTGGTATTCCTAAGCCACTCATCAACAGTCATGTGCAGAGTCCTATTGCTGTTTTGGGTAGAAAGCAAAAGAAATTATAGCTTAGAGATCATAATGTTTGTTTTTTTAAAAAAGTATGTAGGTCCTAGCCAAAACATTCTTCCTCCAGCAGATTATATTTTTAATCCACCTACTTAATTAACCAGCCCCTCAGTGGATCAAATGATATTAGTGAGTTAGAGTAATATTGCCATTGGAGCAGCCATTTAATTCTGGCAACTCTAAAGCAAATTATTTCATAAATGGAGAGTTTATTCAATTCAGTTCAGTTCCAATTCAATTCTGAGCCCCTTCTATGACCAAAGCACTGAGATGGACCCATGGGGAAACAGAGCAAGGGAGAAACAAACCTTGCACAACCTAACAGGGGAAGGGTAACCTCTTCACAAATCATAGCAATGCAAATAAGCATGCATGTGATGGTGGGAGGGAGCTAGTCAAAGAAGGCAGGGATCTCACTCCCCTGTAGGAAGGCAGAAAAGACTTGACAGAACAGAGAGCATGGAAGATGAATATTGAAAGAAACCAAAGAAGGAGTTGAGCAGACACAAGGAAGACAGGGGAGTGGGGATCATCCATTGTGGGTGGAATCTAATCCAAAAAGAGAATAGGGTGATTCAAATCTAAACTAGAAAATAGCAATGAGAATAAATAATAGGGGGCAGGAATGAGAATACTGTAAATTTAACAATTGATGGAATGAACTAGACAAGTTTCCTGAATGTTGCAAGGTTTTATGTCTTACGTTGGATATGGGGATACAAAGACATGCTCAAACCATCCATTCCCTCCCAAGTATCTCACAACCTCATGGAAGGAAATAACTCTGTAGGTTGCTCCAGGGTCTGATGGAAGTAGGTGCCTGTTATGAAAAAATAAAGGGTGAGCATCTGAGCCAAGAAGGGACTGGTGGGTGACAACTGAACTGGGTCAGGGTTTTCCACAAAGAATGTGGTAAATGCAAAGTGTCAGACTGAGAGTGCTAAGAGGTGAGGCTGGAAGGGAAGGAGCTAGATGGTGGACCCTGCACACATTGTTACAAAGACTGGACTGCTGTCCTGCACTTGCCCATGGCGAGAAATTTGAGCTGGTTTGAAGGGGAGTGACATTGTAAGAAGTGTACATTACATCTGGGCCATTTCGGCAGCTGTGGCAAAGCCTGGAGGCTGGACAACCAGACAGGAGATGGACAATTGGACAGCAGTTCTCTGAGGTCCTGAAACTTTGGTTTATGGCCACGATGAATTCGAAGGATATTAATGGGGGTGGAATGGATAGATTGGACACAGTGGGTTTAATAGTGAGAGTGAAGAATCAATGCTGACTCCTAGATTCTGGTTTCGGAAACTAAGCAGGTAACTTTCATCATCAAGGAGCAACAGAAGGATGAATGCAGTTTTGAATGAGTTGATTTGAAATGCCTGTGGATCATAGTAGCAGAAATATTCATTAGCAAATGTTGATGCTAAAACAAGACAGAATCGTTATAGGAAAAGGAAAAAAACAAGCCAAACCAACAAGGTATCCCTAATTGCATACCCCCAACATAGCTAGCTCCTTAAAAAAAAAAATCAGTGTGATTACAGAGGAGGATAATTTAGAATGAAGGTAACACAAGTGAAAAGCACACAAGGATAAAGTTCAAATACCAAAGGCTTTAATGCCTGGTGAATTCTCTACACTCTTTCAGGTACCTCTGTAGTGACAATGGTGTTTAGAGGATTCAGTACACGTCAACAGGGTCTGATCTCTAATTTGCCTAGATCTTTTATTTAAAAAGCATTTATCAGGAAAAACATTTGACCTTTGGTTTTTTGCTTGACTTATTTCATTTAGCATGATATTCTCCAATTCCATCCATTTATCTGCAAATGCCATAATATTATTCTTCTTTATGACTGAATAATATTCCATTGTGTATATATACCACAGTTTCTTTATCCATTCAGCTGTTGAAGCGGGGGTGAGAGAAGAATGGAGGAACTTTAGATTACATAGAGGGAAATGAGAGGGGGGTATGAAAAATGGAATGAGACACATCATCACCCTATGTACATGTATGATTACATGAATGGTATGAATCTACATTATGCACAACCACAGAAATGGAAAGATGTACCCCATTTGTGTACAATGAATTAAAATGCAGTCTATAAAAATAGAAAATAATTAAAATAAATTAAAAAGCTCTTAATAAGTAGTTGCTAAATATAATACAATGCACAATATTGGGAAAGGTGAGGAATATCCACATGGACAAGCACTTGTTCCTAATAGCAGAGACATCATCCACTGTAGCTGACAAATGATCAGAACACACAATAAAATTTGGTTGGAGATGAGGAATGATCCAAATGCTCACTTTGAAGCAAGGTGAGTAAAAGATGTCAGAGTAAATTGGGTGACATTGAGCTGGTCCATATTTGAATTTTGACATGTTTTCATTGTTGAGGTTTTCTTCATTGTGATTTAAAATTTCATATCAAAATAATATTTTCAGCTGGACCCAGTGATATACACCTGTAATTCCAGTAACTTGCGAGGCTGAGTCAGGAGGATTCTAAGTTCAAGCCACCTTCAGCAACTTAGTGAGGCCCTAAGCTAATTAGTGAGACCCTGTATCTAAATAAAAAAATAAAAAGGTTTGGGGATGTGGTTCAGAGATTAGTTAAGTGCCCTGGTTCAGACCCCAGTACAAAAATAATAATAATAATAATAATAATAATAATAATAATAATTTTAAAAATAATATTTTCATTGCTGAGTGTATTGGCACCCCTTTATATTTTGTTTCTGGGGTGAGTGCCTTACTTACATTATCCCAGTCCTGGTTCAGAAAAGATATCTATAATTTAGATGAGGCACTCAAAATCATAATTTTCCCCTAAATTACTCTAATTTCAGAATTACTCTATGATCCTCAGGTGAGAATAGCAGCCCCTCAAAATAATTTAAACAAGGACTAATTATCCAATCTGACCTTTTCTTTTGGAAAAATCCTCTGATGAATTATCAGGAGGAAGATGATAGACTTCTGATATTATTTATTAGCTCAGATTTTACATTTTGATTCTTCTAAGGGTAGTTTTTAAATCAACATAGGTACACATTTTGACTTCCTTTAAGACTATTATTTCCCTCCATGGTCCAACAGGTCTATGCATTTCAGAATCCTATAAAAATATTTTGAGCAAAGAAAATTAGAGTTTGCTGCCTATGATCCTGAGGATCAGAATTCATATAGCACATGTACTGCTGCATCCCCAGGTTTGGGCCTAGACCATGTTGGGTATTTAATAGACGTTTACCTGAATGTTGAGAAATTGGAGATTCTTATTAACTATAGTAACTTTATAAAAAGAAAAATTAGAAGTTATCATGTTCTTTAATTATTGCTTTTTTATAGTAGTCTAATACCCACACATATTCAAGGCCCAACCATTTAATCCTCATGTCCACTGCATGCCAGCCTAGTGGTCATAGCAGCTGTACAAATGGACTGGGGTCTTTATTACTCAATGGATACTTTATTACTCAATGAAAAGAAATTATCTCTGCATTTCTTGGTAAGAAAGACATTTTGAGTCACGTTTGGCAGATATAGTATGTTAGTGATATTTTGGTGACCAAGAGCCTTTAGGAATTACTTAATAAGAGTCTGGGAATGATGAGCACCAAAGAAAACATGTTTGTGGGCACCTGTGCCCATGTGTGTGTACATAATTGCTACACCTTGTTTCCTAGTGAAGGACCAGAGTTCAGGACCCTTCTCCACTGAAATCATACACGGCCACACACACCAGTCTTGACTCTGCTACTCGGTTGGTGTGGATTATGAATCCTGGGAAAGGGATGAAGAATTCCATGAAAGTAATAAATGGCACTTCTCAATAGATGCAAAATTCTTCTCTACTTTTCCCTTGAAGAATCTCACTCCTCCTCTCCCTTCAAACACTTTGTCATGGTTCCACCCAAAATATTGTGTAGAGAAAGCTATTTAGCACTGCAGCCCACATACTTTTAGAAGCTTTGGATTTTCTTGGGCATTATTGCCTGGCAGAGGCCCCACATGACTCTTTAGTTTACTATTTCTGATGAGCATGTAAGTCAAAGCATTATACTCTAAGTAGTATTTTAAATAATATTTTTTTTTTTTTTTTTTTTTTTTTTTTTTTGGGACTAGGGATTGAACTCAGAGATACTCGACCACTGAGCCACATCCCCAGCCCTCTTTTGTATTTTATTTAGAGACAGGGTCGAAGTTGCTTAGTGCCTTGCTTTTGCTGAGGTTGGCTTTGAACTTGCTATTCTCCTGCCTCAGCCTCCAGAGTTGCTGGGATTATAGGCGTGCACCACGGGTCAGCTGCCAACAGTCACAAGTTTGGACTGTGAGGTCTTTGAAAACGTCCAGTGATTTTAATGTACCAGGCCTTGGTATTTCTTGCTATGTGTGTGTTTATAAATATACATAACATAGTAGATAATATTGTATACACACACATACCATACATACACATAGAGGGTTTTATGGAATAGAAGATTTGTATCCTCCCCTAGTTGAAGTTTTTAATTATATCTAATAAATTATACTTTTCACTTTAAGTTCAATATAAATAAAAGGAAAAAGGCAACAGGCATTTCCCCTTTATTGTTTTATCTTTACAATAAAACAAAACTTCCTTGGACCTGACCAGAACCGAAAGGTACCAATTACTCATCTACTTAATGACATAGAGTTTCCACTAACTTCAAAGCAAGTTAACCAGGCTTTCTCTGGGAAAGGCTAAAATCTTCAGCTTACTCTTCCTAAAAAGATAAGTTGAAAGCACAGCAATTTGAAATCAGAAAAAAAGCCCCAACTTTCCCAACACACAGACACACACACATCTAGAGAGTATTTAAACTATTTCACTTTATAAACTTCAGCGGGGATATGATTTCTGGTGTTCTGGCTTATAGAATCACTTGGGAATGAATAATTCATAGGCATTTTACCAAGTCCCAGTGTAAATCAGTCAAATATAGCAACATGATATTCATGCTGAATTTTTAAGTACTTAAAACATTTAGATGGAAACTTTTTCTTTTCAACAGAGAGAGTAAGAATGTCATTTTCCCTCTGCTCACGTTGCCCAGACATACTTTCATTACATACTTAAAAAAAAAAATCTATAAAGAGGGATTTAATTAAACAATAAACCAGTTAATGGGAGAAGTAAAGAAAAGCAACAACGAGAAAACTTTCTCAGTGTTATGTTTTCTTTATTAACATACTGATGTGAAACTAAACAGAAAAAGCAATCTAATAACAAACATTCCTTTGAGACATGTTCAGGGAGCAAAAGGACATCCACTTATTGTTCCGCCCATCCGATTGGTCCATATATGGCAATAAAGGTACAATGGACGGAAACAGGAAACAGACTGGCACATCTGTAGTATCTTATTAGCAGCTAATGGATATCTGAGAAGAACACGCATATAATGCTGAATCGTCTGTACCAATCTCCTAAGCAATTACTCTTAATTAGTGGGTTCTGTTTATAGATTCAACTTAGTGTACCCTTATGTATCAAAGAGACGAAGGCAGCTGGAGAGGAAGAAATGACGCTCTTCAAGGCAAAGTATTGCAAGATGTTGGAGGGCTTTCTTTTTGGTGGAGTGAAACTTAATTTCTCTCCCTCCCCTGGCAGAAGCAGGCTTTCTCTTTTTGTGAATGATTCTTAAAAAAAAAAAAAAAAAAAAAAAAAGGTAGAGAACACTTACCAAGGCAGGCTGGGTGAAAAAGTATTCCTGTCACTCGCCTCAGGAAAATGCAAAGAAAATCAGTGCATGCAAATAATGATGCAGGACAAAAATACTCCCTCCGTACTGTGACTCTGAACACTTCCAGAAGGCTCCATCCTCCCCGCTCCAACCAAATGCAGTGCTTTAATTCAGAGATGCAGCACCTGCATTTAGCGTCTGCCAAATTGGAAGCCAAGGGGCAAAATGGGCGGTGTGACCAGCTGTATCTCCATAAAAGAGAGAATACAAAATGGGTTTTCCAGGCCAATATAGTCAAAGGGGATCTGAATATATACATAGAGCCACTGAGCCAATTGCCCACTTCTGTAAATGGGAAAATATTGTGTACATCGGCTCCACCCCTACCCAGTGCTACACAGACCTGCCTAATGAACAAAATGGAGAAATTCCTTTTGGGTAGTAGGGAACCCCATTTGTGTGTTACTTGTTCCCATGCAAACAGTTGTTTAGGTATCTTTCTCAGAGAGCCAAAACTGGTTCTGCCTCTTGTGTTTCTGTAAGTACCGGAAGGCTGGATTCTTTCAGCATTTCTGATTATTTTGACAACAAACTGTCCCAATTCCTCAAAAGCCAGAGGAATTCTTTCCTGGTCTCTTGGAATTCTGTTTAGCAAGACCATGGTGAATTCACAACCAGTATATTAATATCCAACCTGTGATCGTTCTCTCGTAAGAGAGTACTCTGTGAATAAGAAAACTGGACTTTTTCTTTTTTTGGTTGGGGGGAAGGTAAAAGAAAATATTTGTTATTTCTTCATATTTTACCACAACTAAGCATAGAACAATCTTTGTGGGATCTGTCATTCAGAAGGTCTAGGACTCGACATAGTGTCCCCTCCCTATCAAAAGAAGCTGAAGAATTGACCTTTTTTGATGGCATGAGTCTCTGGAGAAAGACTAAGAAGTGTCAGCTAGTCATGGGGGCTGCAGTAACTGGGGACATACTTGGCCTCTCCTGGGAACCCTACCCCTTCTGGTAACCAGTTCCAGAGTTGCACCTTTGCTCATCAGATGAACCAGTCTCCATCAAAACTCTTGCTCTGATTCATCATGTTGTATGTTTGAGTTTCTGTGAAGTTTAAAATTTAAGATTCTCTGCAAATGTGCCACTGCTTATGCAGATGCTCAAAGGCGTTAAAATGAAGTTTAAAAACATTTTTCTGATTTCATCTTCTGAGGAGGATGACAGAGTTTGAGCCAAAGAATGACACACACCCAGAGTTTCTAATTCACACACAGTAAACCCTCTGAGCTATGCGAGGTGAGTGAGAGACAGAAACCACTCAGATACTAGAGGGTGATTCTATCTTCGCTCTGACTGAGTTTGTATCCCAGCATCACTGTGTGACGGGGAGACTGAATGTGGCATATTCTAGAAAGCCTCTTGGATCTCTTTCTCTTTATGTGCGAACATTGCCTTACCTAGTACATCATGGCTCACAGAATAAACTTGTCTATGATCACATTTTCTGTCAAACCTGTGGCTGGCATAGATGCTCTTTATTATATACTATAGGTTATATAATTACATATATATGTAAATATATATGTAAATATGCATATGTAAATATATACACATTATATATATGCATATACATATATATTACATAACTACACAGGATTGAACATGACAAGCCACACATAAATGGTTCTCTTATGAGTGATCTCCTTTTCTAGGTCACATTGCCATTTGTCAAATAGAATCATTCATCACAAACTTTAGAATCCATTACTGTGGAAGATTCATCATAATGGTGTACATATGTTCTAAGAATAGACAATGACCCCCTACTCCCTTCTCTCACCAAAATATATACAGTTGGTAATTAATTTCTTTTCCCTGCTCAAGAGTGTTATTTCTGGAAGAAGTTCAGAGAGCGGCAATGGGATGGCCTCGTTGCTAGATGGTTTCCAGAGTATCTCCTGAGTGGGATAGAGTGAAACTCATTTCTTCATTTGTCATGTGTCTTTCTCCTGCTCAGAGGCTGTAAGGACAGGTCAGGCATAAGGAGGGAAGTTTGGTGTAAGCTAGGGGAAGGAGATAAAGTGGGAAAAGATAGAGGAAGAAGCCACTCACAGTCACTCTGGAAGGGTAAGCTGTGCAAAGCCAAACATGAAGCTGCATCTGTGAAAGTGGAAAAGAAATATCTGGCAACTGCTTACAGCATGGAAGTCTCTTCAGTATGCATCTTACATATATAGAGATTTTTTCCTAATTCTTTCAGTAATGCTTAGAGTCAATGCATTATCAACCATATTTTACATTTAAGGAAAGTGATGCACAGAGAAATAAGAGAATACATTCAAGAGTGCAAAAATAGAAGGTTTTAAAGCAGGGTCTGTACCTGTATTTTCCACACCACATGTTCCTATCAAAGAACAGCCATAATGACGACTTAGTAATTAGCAATCAGCTCAATAATATCATGACCCTTTTAAGTGAATTAAAAGATCCATTACAGAAAACTGTAAAGTCTTGAAAGAGTTGTCTCTCAACTGATCTAAATTCACTGATTAAATGGGATCCACTCACCCAATGATTTTGTACACATCTAGGTTATAACTTATAATAATACTTAAATTTTTATTTGTTCTAATTAGTTGTGCATGACAGTAGAATACATTTATACATTTTGACAAATCATACTTAATTGGAGTGTACTTTCTCATTTTTCTGATTGTACATATTGTAGGATCACATCAGTCAAGCAGTCATATATGTACATGAGGTGATAATGTCTGTTTCACTCTACTATCATTCTGTCCCGCATACCCCTTTCCCTCCCTTCACTCTCCTCTACCTAATATAAAGTGACACTATTCTGCTCTATCTGTCCCCCACCCATTTGTGAATTTGCATCCTCTATCAGAGAAAACATTTGGCCTTTGATTTTTGGGGTTTGGCTTATTTCACTTAGCATGATATTCTCCAACTCCATCCATTTACCATAAATGTCATAATGTCATTCTTCTTTAAAGCTGAGCAATATTCCTTCATATATATCACTTTTTCTTTATCCATTCATCTGTTGAACGGCATCTAGATTGGTTCCATAGTTTAGCTATGGTGAGGTGAGCTGCTATAACATTGATGTGGCTGCATCACTGTAGAATCTTTACCATATGCACCTCAGATAAAGCATTAATCTCTACGATATATAAAGAACTCAAAGAACACCAAAAATACAAATAACCCACTCGATAAATGGGCTAAGGAAATGAACAGACTTCACAGAAGACATACAATCAACAAGTATATGAAAAAAATGTTCAATATCTCTAGCAATTAGAGAAATGCAAACCAAAACTACTCTAAGATTTCTTCTCACTCCAATCAGAATGGCAATCATCAAGAATATAAGCAACAATAAATGTTGGCAAGGATGTGGGGGAAAGGGTACATTCATATATTGCTGGTGGGAATGTAAAATGGTGCAACCATTATGGAAAGCAGTATGGAGATTCCTCAAAAAAACTTGGAATAGAACCACCATTTGACCCAGCTATCCCACTTCTTGGTTTATACCCAGATTAAAATCAGTGTACCACAGTGACACAGACACATCAATGTTTACAATACTTTTATATATTATTTTTATAAAGTAGCTCCCACATTCATTGTCACATCCATATTCTTTTAGAATTTCTTCCCATTAGTATTTGCAGCAAGCCTGCCACTGGTGAATGCATCAACAGTATACTTTTTAGACCTGACAGCAGAATACCCTCCTGGCTGGCTCATTCAGAAGGCTTACATTAGTACAGTAGGGTGTTCAATTCTCTTAATCACTGCACCTTCTGTAATATAGGAAGGTATAATTTAAGTATCCCAATTAGGAAGCCTTTTGGCAGCAAGTAATAGTATTTCTGAGTGGTTTAAGCAGAAGAAATGTGTGAGCTGGTTATGTGAACTGCAACCTGTTGACCAGACAGACCAGAAAAGGATCAGAGAGTATTTTTCTACCTTCATTAACACATTGCTTTTTGCTTCAGGGTCACGGATGGTAACTATATCCAATGCAGGAAGAAAGGGGAGAGATTATAAAAGGGTATGCGTATATAATCAAAGCTTTCTCAACAGGACTCTGAAGATTTCAGCTCACATCTTACTTGTCAGAACTGAGTCTCATGGCCAGCCATCACTACAGGGGAAACTGGGGAACTGAGTATCTTTTCCAGTCTCTTTAGAAGGTAATAGGAAAGAATGCCTGAGTATACCTTGCACCACCTTATTATTACTTATAACCAGATGGCAGGTCTTGCATGATTTCTGTTACTCTTCCACATCCATGAAATAATGGCTCACCATCCTGGACCCAAAACATCTCCTCAGTTCATAGGTAACCATTTTCTTTCATTTAGCACTTAGATTCTTATGCTGCAAATGGAAGCATAACACTTCAACGCAGTCACCAAGGAAAACCTGTGTCACGTGGTGATCATTACTTATTTGAAGCATAATTCAAAGTTTCTTGTCTGGAAGTAAGTCCCTCATCTAGTCTGCAGGTCCACCAAAATGTGGCCACCGAGTGTTCTAGAACAATGGGCTGTGCTAGCATGGATAGACATACAGGGTCAGGGAAGTCATAGTGTGGGGAAGAATATGAAGAAAAGGTAAGATTTAATAGAGTAAGGAAGGGAGGACAAGATCCCAAATTTGCTTCAAAGACAAGAATTATGTAGAGTTCTTAAGATAGAGATTCCTGGGTTCCAGACCAGAATTGAATCAGAACGTGCAAATCTATTCTTTGTTTTTTTGTTTTGTTTTGTTTTGTTTTGTTTTAACTAGATGCCTCACCATCAAGGGAAGTTGGAAACATGTAGTTCTCAAGCCTGGATACTCCTTAGAATGATCTGGAGAGCTTCTGTAAAGAACTATCAACCAGAGCCCTACCCAAATATCAGAGCATACAGCAGTTGTATTGCTAAAAACATTGCTGGCAAGTCCACCCTGCAGGTTGACAGCAGCAGCCTCCATCAAAGGCAGAGGCTCTGGAATAGAAAGGGATCTGTATAGGGGCCAGATGCACACCACAGCTTGAACAAAGAGCTGGGTAGCCAAATGAACTATTTCCAGGTTTGGAGAATCATAGCTTATGGGCCACCTTCTTCACTCCATGTGCTTTTTTATTTTGTGTACTGGGGATTAAACCCACCAATATTTTACCACCAAGCCAGCCCTTTTTATATTTTATTTAGAGAGAGTGTCTCATTCAGTTGCTTAGCAGCTCACTTTTGCTGAAGCTGGCTTTGCTCTCGATCATCCTGCCTCAGCCTTCCCAGCTGCTGGGATTACAGGTGTGAGCCTGGCATGCCATGTGTTTTTGTAAATAAAGTTTTATTGAAACATAGCCATGCATTTATAAATACACACACACACACACACACACACACACACAGTCTATGGCTAACTGACCACCCTGCACTGATGAAACAAGAGTTGCAGTAGGGACGATATGTGGCCCACACAGCTCAAAATAGTCACCATCTGGCTCGTTACAAGAAAAACTGACCAACTTCTGAACTAATTCAACATTTAGACCAGGAGTAGATAAGTAATAATAGCAATCATGATACCTGAGACATAGTTCTGAGTGCTCTGCACCTATTTAATCTTTAATCTTCATTACAATAAGGAAATCAAATATCTGGGAGTTCAAGAAACTGGCCTGAGTTTTCAGAGCTGGTCAGAGGCAAGGCCAGGACCTGATGCAGGCTGTCTGACTCCAGGACCTGTTATATAGTTTTGGCTGCATCAGTAGGTCTCTTAGGTGTGAATTTTTTGACAAGGTGTAAGAAGCGCAATATCCTTCCAATTTTGTAACTAGTGGTAAGTCAAGAGGACAGACAGAGGTCTGAACAATCTCAGCTGCCACTTGTCCCTTTCCTTGTGCCTAATGTCCACTGGAGCAATCAAACTGAAAAGGACTCATTCTTTTAGCAAACTTGAAAACCTGACAAGTGCTGAACTGTACAATTTCTTTTTCTTTTGTGAAATTTACAATGTTCAATATGACTAACTCTATAAGCTGGAGCTCTAAGAATCACTCAAGGCTCCCAGACATATGGCATTAAGATCACTTCCTTGGCTGCATTAAGCCGCACACCCTTAATTTGTTCCGTGATATATTCAATATGTTCCCAGTTTTCCACAGGGTCAGCAGGATAGACAGTTTGCTGGTAAAGATTACAGACATTATTCTGGAGTCACCATTTGCCGTGACTCTTTGTCAAGGGAACAGTGAGGCAGTTGGAAGAGAAGAACATGCATCCATTAAACACAGAGGAACAAAGACCACGTGGCGACTGGGAAGACAAAAATAGCAATTTTATTGTCAATGTTTTGCTTTACAGGGAGCCAATAAAGCACTTGAAACCTATGAACTATATGCTTCAATTTTGGAGATAACCAGTTCACCAGTGGGCTGGGGACAGCTTCTGCAATATTTGCCTCCAACTACTGAGCCCACCTTATCTTCAGTGCAAAGACAATAGCCCACAGGAGGTCTGAGATTCTCTAATCCACCTGCGTTCCAAAATACTACATTCCAAAAGTTAGGCATATTCTACTCCAAAATGCCAATCAGACAAGATAAACAAAGCGGGGACAGAGTCCTGATGCTCACCCCCCACCAGCAGATTCCTGCTGGCATTGAATTTATTGGACATTACCTTGTAGCATTAAGATACACAGCCTGACCATAAGCTCAGATGGCCCAGGGATCAAATTCTACACTTATATATCACCCATTCATGCCAGGCAGTTAAAATAGGAGGCTGTTTTAATCAGCTTTTTTGCTGCTGTGACTAAAAGACCTGACCAGAACAACTTCAGAGGAGCAAGAGTTTATTTCAGGGTTCATGGTTTCAGTCCATAGAAGGCCAGCCCCATTCCTCAGGACTTGAGGTGAGGCAGAACATCATGGTAGGAGAGGGTGTGAAGGGAAGGAGCTCACATGACAATCAGGCAGCAGATAGAGACTCCACTTGCCAGATACCTCATATATATACACCCCAAGGCAAACCCCAAAGAACCCCTCCCCAGCCACATCCTACCTGCCTTCAGGTACCACTTAGCTAATTCCATCAGAGGATTAATTCACTGATTAAGTTAAAATCATCATAACCCAATCATTTCTCCTCTAAACCTTCTGCATTGTCTCACACATGAGTTTTAGAGGCACACCTAATATCAAAACCATAACAGAGGTCATGGGTAAGGCTGGCAAAGTGGTTACTTGCCAACAAGGGATCTTCACTATGTCAATCTGCTGTCAATACCAGTTCAAACATCCCTGGTGAACCTCAGGCACTGTATGCAGGTACCATGCATTATTTGTGGAATATACACTTCAGTCAAACTTTTTTTTTTTGTCTTGCTCCATTCCATTTGTTCTAATGTTGAATCATGTGGATTTGGTCTGAAGTCTTTAACCAGGGGGCTTTGGTCTAATTCCTCACTGACCTTCTCCTGCCTCAGTTGGCCTTGTGGCAGACCTCTCTGCCCCACTCTACAACTTCTTACACCCCACTTTTGTCACTCAGAATGCCAGGAAAAGGACCACTAGCCTCTCCTCACCTTGAGGGTGGCAATACTATTTTCATCAAGAAGCCCCTTTGATTCTGAATCCATGCTGTAGCGGGTCTACACTGTTTTCAAGCCCTCTGCCATATTCTGTTTAAATGAACTTCTCAAATACTTGTTACATCTCCCCTGCAAGCATGTATAATTCTCAAGGCTAGAAACTTTGCATACATAAAGAGCTGCTTAACAAACTGTGCTGAATGTTTGAATGAAAGGTTGGCAGCGACAGATGACCCCACCTGGATAAAGAGGAAAGCAAATTCATTCCTCCAGTACACATTTCTGTTCTGGGACCCTGGGCTCCTGCAATGTGATGACTATTCTAGGGAAAAGGAAGGTTTGTTCCCAGGCTGACCGCTGACCGCTGAACTTCAGCCACCGTGTTTTTTCCCTTGCATTCATTACTCCATTTATCCTTCACAACATTCCGCTATACAGTTCAGAAAATTAAAGACCCTAAGAAATTAAGCCATATGCTTAAAGTCACATAATTTCAGGGGCCAGGGCAATATTTCAACCTAAGCAGTCTAATTCCCAAGTACACTTACTCATCCACTGAGTTAGACTGCTTCTAGGCCTGAAGGCAGGATGGTTCTGGGTCCTCAGTGGCAATGTTATCACGGAAGGGAGGGAAAAACCTAGAGAGGCTAGTAGGGTATGTGTGGGCATTCCTGGGTTACGAAGGAGTGCCTGGCTTTGCCTCAACTCCAACCTGCACTTATATGCTCATGCAACACACCTTTAGAGTGACCCCACGGAAGCTGCTTTGGCATCTGTGGGGGTGGGTGAACCTTGGTGGAAATCTGAACACTAGGTCACACTTAATTACACAGCCTGGCTAAACTGCTTGCTAGAAGGGTTTTAGAAATGTTTAAAAAAAAAAAATACAGACAAATTGTTTCTAGTTGGAATTTGCACAGGAAATCCAGTTCTTATCGTGCCTCAGCAACTCACCTTCCCTCTTCATCCTGCACTGTCAGGCCAGCTTAGGAACTGCCTCTTTCAATTTGCCTCAATGCACGAGCAGCTGCTAGCTAAATTACAACCTCTAAGAGACTAGACCGCTAGCGGAGTAGGAGAGAGTGTCGAAGTACGGACTCCTGAATGGCAGAGCGAGCAAAGAAGCCATTGGCAGGAGATGATTTACCTGCTATCAGTGGGTTCTCTAGGCTAACTTCTACTCAGAATAAATGCCCCTCAGCTAAAAGCTCAACTTTTCTGCCTGCCCTAGCATTTAATTCCTCTTTCAGAAACAGTCCAGAAGATTCATATTACTGCTATGACATTCTTTTAAAAAAATTCATCCATATTTCATGTATATATCATTATCTCTGAGGTTGGATCCACCCCTCCAGCAGAGGCCCAGGCATGGAGATGGCTCTGGTTTTGTTTACTGAAGTCTATAATTCCTCAGAGGTCCCATTTTCTCCCTGGTCTTGACCACAGGTCCTGAGGTCAAGTGCAAACCTGCCAGACATAGGACTGCGGCCTGTTTGCTGAATGCCACGTTCTGTGCTTGGCTCCCAGAGGCTTTCTGGGGGCAGCATTCCCTGTGAAAAAGGCAGATAGGGCTGGGTTGTGGCTCAGTGGTAGAGCATTCACCTAGCACGTGTGAGGCACTGGGTTCAAATCCCAGGACTTCGTGAAAACTAAACAAACCAAATAAAGGTTCTGTGTCCATCTGCAATTAAAAATATTAAAAAAAAAAAAAAAAAAGGAAAAAGAAAAAGGCAGATACACCAGCTTCCTTTCAGCCCCATTACCTTTCCCCAAAGCTAATACTGATGGTAAATAGCCACATTCTCAGATGTGCCACTGGTAAGATATTTACAGAAAGACCCCGACAGGGGGGTCTTGCACTTAGACAGAATATTAGCAGACACAGAAAGGACACAGAGCTCATGGCTCTGCCTGGTAGTGTTGTTGTGAGGAATGAATGAACCAGTGTATGCACAGTCTGTGAACATGGGGGAGGGAAGCAACTTCCCAACTTCTGTGTGTGTGACATTCAGAAGCTTTTCTTATAATGCAGATTCTACCTCAGGATTTCTGAGGTAGGGCCTGAGATTTTGCATTTCTAATAAAGACTAAGGGTTGGGTGGGGAGGCTGATGCTGCAGGTCCTCCCACACCACTTGGAATAGCAAGGCTATAAGAATATGCCACAGAGGGATGTTCTAAGTATTTATATTTCGCAAGGCCAATTTTATAGTCCACAAATTTGTCACACACAAATACCTGACTGACCCAACTTCCATGCCATTCTGCTGTTTGTGGGTGAGGGAGTTGCTTCAATGACTGTAAAAGCAGCTTCATTTTATACAAATCTAGATTTATCCAACTGACTTAGACCTCCTAAAAAAGAATTCCCTTTGGGAGTAGAAATCTCTCCTACTAGGAAAATACAGTTTCCTTTTTAAAGTTTTAGAAGGTTTTCACGATTACATTGGAAAAGGGTAGAAAGGAGTTACCACCACAGGATTGAAATGATAGCCCTTTTATGTTCTCACCATTGAACTGCTACATCTGTCGGGATGCTGAGGCTTGAACCATGGCATGCCTTAAATGCCAAGAGTCGGGTGGATGCTGGTTCTCCAGAGACTCCCTGAAGCTGGCAGGTCATTGTACCTACCTGGGGAGTGAAGGAATTAGGCCACTACGAACATGTCCGGGGCTTTTTCACACACTACCTGAGATCTAAAGTTAACTGAAAAGAAGCCAAAGGAACCCCAGAGTGATTCTATTTTCACCATCCGTACACCTCCAGTATATTGAATTCAGAGAGTAGCAGAATCTGTATTTGTCATTGTCAAAAGTCATCCTGGGAAAGGGAAACATCTTCTGGGAACATTTATCCATTTCCAGATACCCTGAATTTCATCCCACAGTGTGTTGGACACATCTCTTGAAGAATTGTAATACATGTAGCATCATAGGACCATAGAGACAAATTTTTTAAATATAGAATTCTTGCTGCTAACTAATTTAGCCAAGCTCAGGATGAAACTAACAGTTCTACTTTTTGTTCAGATGTGGTCTCAATAAGCAATAATTGACTAAGCAGATACATAAAGTTGATGACCTCTACAGATAATTGACAGTTGTGTCAATCGTCAAATAATCTTGCACATTCACCTTGATTTTCTTTTCTTAGGAATCAGCATTGTTTTTCATGTCCACTTACACGCAAACCCATCAAGAACCAGGATTCACGCTCCTACTTAGAATGCTGAGTTGAAAGCTTAAACAGAAACAGTGAAAAGGAAGTGCAAGTTGAATACTGCTGTTTTGCATTGTTCTGCACACCTGGGTACAACGATCCAGAGGTGGGAATTGAGAGTAGTCCTTTTAAAAGCAATGTTCAATCTGGAAGCTGGCAGATTTTTCCTTTGGCATTTTTTAATATCTCAATTGTGGTGCTATGTTTAAAAGGATGTATCATAGCCTAGAGGCAAGATATAAACATCTAACTTTTAGTAATTTCTTCACAGATATATCTGCTTTCATCTATGCACAACTGTAATTTGAGCATTCACCAACAGTTTCCAATCACCTTGTGACTCTTGGGCCATGCCAGATGTTGGAGGATTGCTTGAAAGGCAGGCTCGTAGCTCCCTGAAGACTGGAATTCCCAATAACCCCAAGGTATATCATCTGAAGTCAAAACAAAGACTTCTTGACTTGCGCTGCTAGAGTCTTTTATCTCTGAAGTTGCCCGGCCATGCCTCCCTGAATGAGATCTCAAATTTGATCTTAGGTAAAAAGGATGTTTTGAGTATCTTTACTTCTGTGTAGACAATAGCTATTTCAGAAAGCTCTGGTCTTTCAAAAGCAGAAGCTTCTTTTCAACTCAACTCACCCCTGCCTTTGGGTTTTACAAAGTAGTTCTGCTTCTCAGTCATGGCAGAGGCTGAAAAGATGGGATAATTGCGGATTAGAAGGGGGGACTCTTTGGCCAACATTCCTTATGAAAATGCCAATGGGACCTCCGTGTGACTATATGGCTTCCTATTACACAGTTATTTAAATGGCAATGAACAAAGAGGCACTCACGGGTCTGGCAAATCTTGCTCTGAGATACTAATTTCTCCTAGAAATGCAGAATCAGGGTCAAATTCAGCAAGAACATATTTACCAGATGTGAAATGCTTCAAACTTTAACCTCCACAAGGAAAACAGGAAGAATTGCTACTGAAACCCAAACTCCTTTGCTTCCTCCTTACCTGACCAAACTCACCTTTTCTAGAAGTCACTGCAAAATATTAATAAGTAAACTCAAAACTCACAAAATACATAGCCCAGTATTTCTCTATTTTAACATTAATAAGCTTTTTCAAGTTAAGAAAAAGGGGACAGAAACCACATCCTTTGCTCAAGTTTCATTCCACCAATGAAGCGGAGCTCATATCTTATAATATCAAGCTACATCTTTGGTGAGAAATTATAAGCCTTACAACTACTTTAAAAATTCCCTGAATTTTATATCCTTACAGCTTGTTTTCTTTGGCTGTATGAAACTGTTCTTCTCAACACAACTCAGCCACAGTGAAAAATCTTTGGAAATGGGAGAAATAGTCAGTATTTCAAGTCAATTACAGGACTTGGGGTTTCATTCGATGGCCTGAGATTAGCTCACCTTCTCTGCAAAGTGCCATTTGAGTACCTCGGTGATGACACAGTGTGAAAATCCACGGGCTGACACTGCTTGCCCAACTCTTGTTCCTTCTCCAATAATTTAGGTGCAATCAAACCACTGGCTCATTCATGCTCCCAATAAATCTGCTTGGTATTTGATGCCATTAACCATCTTGGCCCAACTCTCCAAAGACATGGCCCTTCACTTGCCTATTTAAAGATTTGCTATGGACACCACTACTTACTCCCTCACATTTCCTAAACCCAACTTCTAAGCCAAGCATGGTTCTTCCAAGGTCTTCCCTCTTCTTATAACACTCACCCCATTCTTCAGTATGAAGTCTAGTCCTACCATATCTATTATTCCTTTCTTTCCTTTCCAGTGTAGCACACTGCCTGTACGCACTTATTTACTTTCAGTGCTGGGACTGAACCCCAAACCTCTCCCATGCTAGGCAAGCATGCTACCACTGGGTTACATCCCCAACCAGTCCTATATGTTCTATTAATTGAAGGTCTGTGGTACATGTTATATTGAGCTTTGTGCTGACTTCCTCTATTGTGGGCTTTGGGGGCCACGTCAATCATTGCCACATAATTGGTGATGCATTCTATTTTCACAAAGTTATTCCCTTACTGATGGAAATCCTACCATTTATAAAACAATATATTCCAACATGCTCTGTGGATTAAATTTACAAAAATATTAAACAGATGCCTCCATTAAGGTAAAAACAAATCTTTTCACAATAGCTGTAGACTATGATGTGACTTTTATGCAAAAGTCACATCATATTCTTTTTTACATATCAAAAAAGAAAACAAGAACATGGCTCATCCATGCATCTCCTGGCTTTTGATAAGTGCCAATCATGCAGGTAACCTGCATGTACTATCTGCAATAGGGACTTTAATAAGCCCTTCCAAGAAGTTCAGCCATGACAGTATGCTTGCCAAGGGTTCAGTCTGTTCTCCAGGGATTCTGAGGGGCAAATGGGCCAACAAATACTTTCCACTCTGAGGTCTGTGGACTGCATGCCACTCTTACATTCTAAGATGAGTCAGCAAGGCAGGCTGCTGAATCTAAGAAGGTTGGGGCAGATAACGGGTGGTGTCAAATATCAACACTGCTTATCCCTCCAAATGCCAAGAATTCTCTTAAACATTTTATAAAACACTTAAAATATTATGCTTTGCTTTATGGAAGGAATTTCAAAGATTTTTTTTTTCTTGACAAATTTGTTTCACCTTTATGAATGCTGCTCATGAGATTGTGGCATTCACTGGAGCTTGTCCTAAATTGAGGTTTTCCCCTTGGTGAATGGCCTCGGATTGATATGTCCGTATAGTTCTACTGTCTACTTTTGCTGTTTTATTTCATTTTTATTTGTGCTTCAAATACCGCCTGTCTCAAAAACATGACTTAATGCAGTACTTGTTTTTTAAAAAAGTCTTTTGCTCTCTTCTTTCTAGCATTTAGCTATATCTTCTTGGTGACATCAATGTGTTTCTGGTTTTGCTGGCTGTTTTATTTCCCACACAACCATTTAGCAGAGAGTCCCAGAGTGGCTCCACCTATCATGCTGAGAACCCACTTTGACATCACCAAGGATCATTTGTAGCATAGTATTTTGTAGCATAATAATGGCCTCTCATTTGACATTCTGAGGCTCTTCCTACTTATCTCTTGATTCCAGCTAGCAGATGAATGCTTACATTTCCTAAAAATCAGATGCCCAGATAAGTAAGGTCATTTCTATGATTTCCAAGAAAATAAAAATGCTATGAAAAATGTTTTAGAACTGTGCCATCCAATATGGTCATCATGAGTTTCATAGAGCTATTAACATTAAAAAATAAAGTGACTATTTAAATTTCCTAGTTACACTAGCTATATTTTGGGTGCTTGACAGTCACATATGACCAGTGGCTACTACATCAGATCAAAAAAGAAAGTATTTCTAATATCACGAAAAGTTTTGTGGAATAGTATGCCCTAATGGATTAGGGGAAATACGTTTCTAGGCCTATTAAAATAATAAAGAAAAAAGTCTTTAAAAATAAAACAGGAAAAAAACGATGAGCTCTAAATGACCATTGTCACACTTGTACCAAATTCTTACCACCTAATTTTTAAACAATGCCATCACAAAGTAAAACTTAATTTTCATATAACATTAGTAGATTTGAAGTTCATCAAACAAAAAGCTAGTCATGAGGAAGCTGGTAATGGTAAGAAAGCTTCACATGTGATTTTTGACTCCATGATTCAGACCAGGGAGAGTCAGTGGTAAGGTCTGGTTGATCCCTGGGTATATTTTCATCATTCTATAATGAATATGTTGCTTGAAAGAAATCAAGAATCCAGTTTGACAAAAACCAAAATCCACACCATTCTAACCCAATCTGTATTAAAGCAGAATGTGGAGCTATTGGAAAGAATGGAAAATCATGTGCTGGGAAATAAACATATTTTAGTTGACAGAGAGTAACCATATAGAATATTACTATGCTATCTTCACAGATAACACCTTTGAGTGATTTTTATAAACCAGTACTTCACATGTATTGGCTCTTATATGTCTTACAACAACTCTGTCAGGAAGGTCCTTTAATAGCCTTTTTTTTTTTTTTTTTGTATCTGAGAAATAGTCACAGGAAAAAGCAAAACCCAAACCAAAAACTTACTGCTATGATTTAGTTGTGGCCTAATTGTTCCCCAAGGGTCCACTGGGACTAAAAGCCTGGTTCCCAGTGTTGCCATTGTAAAGAATCTAGTAGAAGGACCCATGGTCATTGGAAGTGCCCTAGGAAGAGACTATGGGACTGTCTCTGACTTCCTGTTTGGTGATATAAGTTCTTACACCACACACACATTCACACTCTCATTCTCTCATTCTCTCTCTCTCTCTCTCTCTCTCTCTCTCTCTCTCTCTGACCATGATATGCTGATATCCATCACCCTCACCAGAGGGCTGCCCAATCTTGGACTTTGAACCTCCAAAACAGTGAATTATGTAAGCTATTTTTTTCTTTATAATGTAGGTGCCTCAGGCATTTGATTATAGTAAAGTAAAGCCAATATGCCAACCCACATGATTCAGCAAATAAGCCATAAGAAGTGCTCAGAAACCCAGGTAGAGTCTGGGTTCACTCCACTCTATCTTCTGCGCCATTCTAGAGCTTTGGAGTTGTTCGCCAGACAAGATTTCATATCATTCCAAACTCTACCAAGCATCATTTAGTATTTTCTCCATTGGCTCAGAAAATAGGTCAGATGTTACCAAATCTCCTGATTTCCATTATGAACAACAGATTCCACTAAACTAATGATTTCCAAAGTGTGAATAACCAAAGAGCTTTGGTTAACAAAATGCCAAACAATTAATTTACTCCTCTATCCATGCAAGTAGGAAGAAAACATAAAAAGTAGAAATGCAGATCAATAGGAATAGCTGAAAGAAAGGAATGCTGTTTTACATTATGGCAAATGTCTCTTTTCCTTTCCATTTCTTTTTTAAACAAAAACAGTACTCTCCAGGAAATCTCAGTTTTTGTTTTTGTTCAACTAGGACTGTAATATTTAATTAACTTCACAGCTGGATCAACATATTTATGACATTTTATACTCATTTTTCTTAAGTGTTTCAGTGCCAGGTGAATAATATTTCCACGGATCCTTCCCCTTCTCTCCGATTCACACACATGCTTTTATTTCCATCAGTGCTGATCAACGCTTTTACTTGGAAGAAAGTGTGTGTGTGTGTGTGTGTGTGTGTGTGCGCGCGCGCAGCTTTTCCAATAACTATTGAATCATACTGTCAGACTCCACTCTTGAATTTTTAAAAGGTTGCTGTATAAAAAACAAAGTTGGTTATACATAATTATAGAAAATAATTTTTTTTTTAAAATGGGCATAAACTTTTTAAAGGCTAAGTTTTATGATCACAGTGAATATTCTAGATAACTTAAGCCAGCATGAGAATTTGGGACTTATTCTCAGCTCTGCCTCAAACCAAGGAGGCAGTAAACCACACCTCATTGATTCTAAACCACATTCTTGCTCCCCTTTTAACATTTCCGCATGCAGTTCCCATCCCCCAGGGTGCACTGGTGATGTGATTGTCATTGCCTATATGTGTCTCTCAAAACTTGCAGAAAAGGTGTCAGAAGTTGGGGGCAATTCTGGCTAAGGTAGTATAGCAGGATTTTGAGATATGTTGTATATTCATGTTCTTGATCATGATCATCTCAGAGGATGGTAGTATTTGGGCAGCAATCAGAGATTCTGAGTGGAAAAGTAATTGAGAACAGTCTCCAACTGTGGAGTCACTTAGGAACACCTTAACCAATTTATTTCACCTATACTTCCCTTTTCCATATGGTTAAAGGTGATGTATGATAAAAAAAAAATAAAATAAAAAAGCAGCTGTAGGAATTAACTCTAAAAATCCTCTTTCCGTGTCAAAAAGTTTAAAAAAATTCAAAGTGATAAAAAAGCATTGTACCATGGTTTAACTAGGAGTATTTTAAATTTCTTATAGGCACATAAAATAGTGGTGCGTCTTACAGTGGTACTTTCTTAGATTTAATGAACTACCATAAGAGAGTGCTTTAGAACATCAGTCAAACACACCTGGAGTAAGTCCTCAATCTTTACTTCATTCTTGAGAATCCTTGGATGAATTACTTTACATATTGATTTTAAATTTCATTGTCTTGTAAATGAGAACAGAAAAGTACCAATAACAGGATTGAATGCAGTAATGCGGGGAAAGTACCTTAGCACAATGCTGCTACATAGGCAAGTCTCCATAAATGCTAAATGCTGCTATATTAAAGGGGCAAATCGTTTTTTTTTTCTTTTTTTTGGGGGGGGTGCTGGGGAGTGAATTCAGGGGCACTCAACCACTGAGCCACATCCCCAGACCTATTTTGCGTTTTATTTAGAGACAGAGTCTCACCAAGTTGCTTAGCACCTCACTGTTGCTGAGGCTAGCTTTGAATTTGCGATCCTCCTGGCTCAGCCTCCTGAGCCACTAGGATTGCAGTAATGTGCCACCACACCTGGCTGGGCTACTGTTTTCTTTTCCTTCCTTTTTTTTTTTGGTACTGGGGATTGAACCCAGGAACACTTACCCCTAGGCCATATCCCCAGTCCTTTTTATTTTTATTTTTATTTTTATTTTTATTTCAAGACAGGTCTCCCTATAAGTTGCTTAGGGACTCATTGAGTTGCTGAAGCTGGCCTTGAACTTGTGAACCTCCTGCTTCAGCCTCCTGAGTCACTGGGATTACAAGTGTATGCCTCAATGCCTAGCTTGAGTACTGTTTTCTCAAATGTCAAGCTGAGTCTAAAACACCCTGCTGCCTCTAAGAGCTGTTGGGATGGTCAAATGCAATAATACACATGAAAGCAAGAAATGACAAAGTGCAGACAAATATACTATAACTACTTGTAATTATAGCAGCAATTGGTGCTATTAGCAATAGAGATGCTTCTTTCAGGATCGTGAACACATGGGAACAGAAAGCAATAATTCCTGGGTTCAAGTGCATGTTGCAAGAAGGAAGAGATTGAAACCTTCCCTGGAAAGAAGAAGAAAAGGTGGGACAGACCATTCTTAAGGTCCCTTCCACTTATAAAAATATTTGAATTTGAGTATCAATATTGTGTCATGAATCAAGACTGAGGAATTTGCAACAGGCAAACATGTGAGTTCCTGATAGAACCACAATATTTAGATACCTGGCTTTTTATTTTCTTGGCCTTAATTCTTCCCCTTTTCTCACCCTATATCTTTTGCACTCTTAATCTCATTTCCTATTCTTTCTTCTAAAACACAATTTCCTCTGCCTTGCTCTGTTCCAAATCCATCTAATACTGGTAACAATGAAAAACTTCTTAGCTTGGTATTTTGATTCCCATAATTTGGGTGGGTGGGGGGAGCCATTCCTAGTGGGAAGGGGCAGAACTATTGATTTGGGCACCAATTCTCGAATCAGAATTGTAAATGTAATTCAGTCCTTGGGGTCCCTCTACCACTGGCCAGCCTGGCAAATGGTCTCCCTCTATTCCCTCAATAGATTTCCTAGGGCGAGTGGGATCCATCATAGATTTTTGATTCCTGCAATCTAAAATCTTTACAAATAGATTTTTCTTAGCAGATGAGGAACTTCGAAAAATTATAGCATGCCAGACGGGTTTAAACAATTCATCTGGTATGTTGAAGCTAATTAGACATGCAACATAAACACTGCCGTGATAAAAATGTACAGAAAAAGGCATTTTACAAACAATATGGCTATAAAACCGTACATCTGATCAAAAATGTTTAAAAAGAAACACGGCTGTGCCAAGATTATTTTCCAAAGTCCATTATTTTTAGTGCGATATCTGCAGAGGGAGCCAAGCACTGAAGAGCTCGATGTTAAAGGGTGAACGACTCTAGCTAAACAGAATGAGGAGGAGCTGGGGCAGGCAGCAGGTCTCAGCCGAGTCTTGCTGTTCTTGGCTCTTAGCTCATGAATTTTGCTCAAAAGGTGGCTTTTTCCGTAGGCACTTCCCTTCCTATAACTTTGACTTTGACTTCTGGGCATGTCCAAAGATCTACACTGACACAGTTCTGAAGACAGAAGTTGATTTCACATAAGTGATGGAGAAGACTGGAAGAACTCATGATGAATGCTGCTGAGGCCTTTGGGAGACACTGACATACAGTGAGACCTGGGAGGGCAAGGCATTCCTTCAGAATTTCCAGATCAAAGGGATTCTATATGCAAGGATGGACTCTAGGAGAGGACAGAGTGAGATGGTCCCTTGGCCTCTTAGGAATTTGTTGCAAGAAAGTGACTATGAGAGGTGGCACAATGCTGTGCATTGAATTCAAGCAGAAAAGACAATGCAGCCCTCCCCCTTTGGTTCCCCAATACACTAAAGTTTGATAGGAGATGTAATCCAGGGTAGCAAAGGTGAGAGAAGAAGCTCAGTGAGACAGGCAGGAAGGAGAGTCAGTACAAGGTGGCACATTGCTAATCTGCCTGCAGTTTTATATTTAGAAATTCACAACAGGCTCACTCTTGCTGAAAAAGTGAGAAAAAAATGCAATGACTTAGAAAACAGTTCTTCAGCAACTCACCATCCAAATTGGTTACACAGGGGGAAACTCAACATGCTTTCTAATCAGAGTTCAGTGGAGTGTTCAGAGAACACTGCATGCCATTTTAGCTGTAGCTTAAAAGTTAGGAGGGTTCTAGCAGGTTCTATGTATGGGAGAAGAGCATTCAAAGATAGTAAGAGGCATGTGGACAGGTGCTCAACTGAAGACTGGTACTACCAAAGGAAAGATTGTTTTCCTTTGGTATTCTCCTGAATAGCCACACAGGCTACAAACCTGTCAGTCCTCTGTCACAGGCTTCTCTGCATGGGAAAAACATTTCTACTTCAGTTTCCCATACTGAGGTAATGAAACTAGACAGCCTTTAATGGGTCTTGCTACCATCTACTCCACGCTAAATCCCTGAGTCCAAAGATTTAATCCTGGGACTAAAGAGAGTTTGGTGAAGGAAAAGTGATATGAAGGGAAGCTCCCAAATAAAACCATGCAGAAGTCTATTTTCAATTAATACAAAATACTTCTAAACCATTTCTAATCATGTGCTTCCTTCACTACTCTACACCCTAGAGTAGAGTATGAAACTAACACCAGAAATGACAACACATGGCAGCTACAATGCTTAGGGAAAAGAGTAAATTCAACCAGATGTGAAAACAGGTTCTGATTTTTAAAAACTTTTCACCAATGAATCTCCCTAAAATTTGATATTGATAGGAACCATTAATTCATTTGACAAGTATTTATGAGGTACCAACTATTTGCTTTGGTATACTAATAACTCTGATCTTAATACTTACTTACAAAGAAATATTTTACAATCTATATTTTGGATATATTTAAAGGCTAATGAGAGAATAAATGCTGTGACTGGGACTATTGAAGCTATTCCACTTTGGTCTTGATATTAGTTGTTTTAATACAAAGTGAAACTATATAAGCTGATTCTAAATATGCCTGTTAAAAATGTATGCTTCAAACTCTGTTTTAAATAATAGAAGCTCAGGAAAATTTAAACCACTTCTGCACAAAAACACAAACACTCTGATGTTTTAACATAACTGAGGATAAAGGGGGAAAAAACCTATCTTTGTAAGAAAACTCACATAGTAATCATGGAATAGAAATATTTATGAATAGGAGAATGTTGATTAAAATTCTGGAATTATTGAAGCAATCATCTTCCCACTAAACTTGTCTTCTGCTTTTAATAGTTTGCTCCATACCAACACATAAAGCAGTAAGAAACACCTTGTATAATGATAAAAGGAGAAAAAAAATTACTTCCCAAACATAAAATTTTAACTTGCTGAATTTCTAGAATAGGTTTAATATTGTTTTTTCAAATATGGCCTCTTCTTCATTAGGACTTACATTGGACATTTTTACCCTTTCCCTCATGCCTTTTAATTTGTTTTGTATTTTATATTCCATAACTATGCCTTCCTCAGCTTCTTATGTAATTTCTTCTCATCTAGCTTCCAGTTAACTCATTCTCCCTTTAGCACAATCTAATCTCTTAATTGCTTCAACCACTGAGGTTTTATTTTTAATTATTGCAACATTGAACTTGATTTTTCTTTAAAGTCTCTTAAAATTTCCTCAAGTCTCTATTCTTTTTTGTGTGTGATTAACTTACTAATTCCCCACAAAGTTGTTTCCATTGAGGGGACTATTCTGGGAATCTAAACACTGTAGCTGCCTCCTTACATAAGTTCATGGCACCATTTAGGTCCTATTCCATGTAAAATGATGTCTCCTCAACTAGTGATCCTGGGAACCATTTACATAGAAAAAATGTAAATGGTCAGGCTGATTACATGGATTGCAAAACAAAGACTGCTCCTGGAATGTTGTAGGCCCCATGTCCCCAGAAGTAAAAAATATTATTAGAAATACATATGTATGTTACAGAGCTCTAAAATCTTATAAGAAGTATAAGGCTAGATATTTCCACAGATGTTTTAAAAATCCCAAAAGAGGGCCTTATTTTCATGTTACATGTAAGACAACAGTGGCCCAGGATGGTATGGGAACCTCTGCAGTTAGATGACTATTGACTACCGAGCCCAAATTTGACAAGGAGGAATTTCAAAATGCACATTCTTTGCAGCACCTGCCAGAGACCTAACTTCTTCAAATGATTTCTGTCACTTGGTCATGGGTCGTCAGCTGACTGAACTTAGCTAAGGCCAAGATCAGGGACCAAACATCCAAGCAAACCAGACCACCTCATTCTGCCCCAGGACTGCTGACTGGCCCTAGCCTGAGGGGACTATTTAGGAAATATTGGCTCTTGCTTCCCCCATAGCAGGCCTATAGTTTATCAGAACAAAGTCATTATCCACAGGGACAAACTTCATTAGGAGTGTCATTTTTATATAAATTTCCTCCAATATTGCCTTTTTTCCCCTGCTCTAACTCATTTGAGTTTCAGAAAACTAAAGTCAATGAGGTTTCTAAAACTCAAGGTAGGAACACTTTTTGTAAAAACAAAACAAAGCAAAATGCTTTTGGTAAAAAAAAAAAAAAAAAAAATAAATTGACAAAAAAAAAAAAAAAAAAAAAAAAATGCACATTTAAAAGTCTTTAAAATATACATGGTAATTTCTGTCACTGACTCCCTAGAACATAAGAAAAGAATAATTGCAAATAACACTCAGTGAATTGAAAGAGGGCACATTTTGATCAAAGGTAGGTGGATTGCCTGTGCGCCTTTGCCTGACTTCCCCCTTTGCACTCACTCCCCTGTTAATAAATACCAGGCCTTCTTGGAGCTTATAGCCTAATGTGGTGCTGGGGAGGCAAAAAATAAATGATAGAGATGTAAAAACAGGTATTTTCAGACAATGCTAAGGGCTAAAGAGGATGTAAAGCAGGCAGATGAGCTATAGAGCCATAAGGCTATCCTTATTTTATTGCAGTGCTGGGGATTGAACCCAGGGCCTTGTACTTGCAAGGCAAGCACTCTACCAACTAAGCTAATTTAAATGGGTCTTCTAAGGGACTCCACAGGATGAAAGGGCACCAGTGCCATAGGACAGGCCATTTGGACAGAGCCAAGCACCAGCACAAACTCAGAGGCCAGAAGGAGCTTGGCCTACAGTGTTCAAGGAGCAGATGCAAGGCTGGTGAACAGGGCCAGACAACGAGGAGGGGGCCTGGAAAAGGTGAGGGGGGTGTGGAGAGCCAGACCAGGCAGCTCTTACATGCCTTGTCACTGGTTTGGGTTTTATTCTGAGAACATAGGAAGCCGTCAGAGGGTTTTAAGCAGAGAGTGACAGTTTGCTTTATACTCCTCAAAATTCACTCATAGCTGCTGGTTGGGCGAGAGTTGAGGCAGGGAGTAGAGCTATCAGAGTATTTTGAGCCTAGCTGAGAAGTGATGATGGATCTAACTGGGGTGAGATAGCAGAAGTGGAGAGAACAGGATGGAGATGAGGTGCCATTTGAAGGTATGGTTGCCAGAACTTGCTCAGGCACTGGATATGGTGTGTGAACCTTCAGATGACTGAAAGTTCTGCTCTGCCTTTCAATATCCTTTATGACCAATTCTCAGTTGAAAGAAGCATATGCTGATTAACTTACCTTAGAGGTCCTGGCAAGTTATCCTAGACACTCTCCCAGGACATGCGAAAAAACAAGCTAGATTGTAAGCACAAAGCTCAGTGTTTCACTGACCAGTGATGCATGTTCCGTCTCCCGGGAGGCAGAGTTATCATTTAGAGACTTGCTACTCAAAGCACACTGGGCAGACCAACTGCAGAATCGCCTGGTTGGAAATACACAGACTTGGTCCCCACTCAAGATCCACTGAATCAGAATCCACTTTGAAATGCTGGGGGAGGGGATATCAAAGACATTTTCCAGCTGATCAGAGAATGCCTCCTTTGTTTTAAGAAATATGCAAAAATATCATGCCTATTTAGCATTAGTGGCATCAAAAAAGAAATTATTTTCACAGGAACAATAACAAAAATACAAAATAGAACTCTAAACCCAGCTTCTACCAGCTTGCTTCAAATCACCTCACTTACCAGATTTCTTTCCCTTTCCGGTGGTCTTACTCTCCCATCATTTTCATAATTGCACACAAGAGGATGGAAATCTGCACAAATCTGGTTAGCAGGCTTCAGCGACTTCTAGTCAGAAAGACCGCTCTCCAGCAATGTTTTAAAGGAAACATTACTTTCTTCAATTATAAATAGAGGTCACAGCAATTTCTGCACAGACCCCTAAATGTTTTATGATGTTTTTAATGAAAAAAAGGCAAAGGAACCAGCACTTCAATATATCACACCAACCAGAGCAGCAAAAAAAATTATAATAAAAATCTATGTACTCCACTGTATTTTTAACTGACAGTGAATCTGGTGTGAGTAGAACCATTTTTACGTAGCTCATTCCTTCCTTGAGTGCAGGGGAACCTCACTGAGAGGCACACTTACCCCAAATCTGGGTTTCCTTCCTAGAGAAGTCACTAAAAATGGAATGCCAAAGCCATGTGTTTTAAGAACCAAATCAAGATGTTTTCCAGAGCACTGATGCTGATATCACTGTATTGGCTTGCGCAGAGAGGTTATTAATCAAAGTTTGGAAGAATCAAAGTTCAAGTCAACAAGTATTTATTGAATACCTATAATACTTAGATTTGTTTGAGTCATGAGCATGTAAAGCTACTGAAATTTGTGGATAAATGTCCACAGTGAAAATTTCAAAGCCAAAGGAGTAACTTTTCTTAAAACTCTCATAATTATAGAGATTCAACTTTGCAAGTATTAAATTAATATGTTTTTTTCCCCTTGTTTTTAAATATTTGAACCTATTGATGCTGTTCAAATGCCACCTCCTCAAAGGAATGTTTGTGCCCACCCTACTGAACATTGATTTTTCTCGTGGTTATTTTTTCACATAACCTAGTACCTTCCTTTCATAGAACCTAATACACTTAATTTTATTATGTTTTATCCTCCCACTAGAACAAGTCTCATGGGAACAGGGCCTTCTCTGATTTTCTCTCCAATGAATACCAGTTGCCCACTGGAACACCCTCCAGGCAAACAATAAATATTTCTTGAATGAAAGAACATGAAAGTGTTAAACTATCAAAATCTTGTCTCTGCCGCACTGATTACCTCCACATTTCAGACACTCTGATTAAGCCTAACCTTTTCTCTGAATTTCTTATTCGTCTTTTTGTTCACTTAAGGAGAGTACAAGTGTCTGGGTAAAGTGTATTTTTTTCTCTAAAAGAAAATAAACACTTTGGAGGTCTCTTTCCCTAAATTTAAGCTCTCTTGATCCCTAATTATGGAAAAATAGAACACTTTCATTGCTCTTGTTAAGTTCTGATTTTTCTCAGTAAACTTGATGATCTCCATCAAGAATTTTCATCAGTTACTAAAAACTAAACCATTGAGTTCAAGCTGTAAGTCATGAGTAGCAAAATTCCCAGTAACATTTGCCTTTTCCTATACTAACCAAACGAATTGCATATTCCAAAGATGAAACCTGAAAAGATTGATCTATTCGGAAAACACATAGGAATACAGACGAAGGTGAGCTGATGGCAGGGTGTCCAATTTGTCTTTGGATTACAGTTCAGTGGCAGAGAGGCTGACAGCAAATATGAGGCAAATAAAACCAACGGGCCACAAATAAGGACCATAAATCAAACGGAAAAAGAAAGCAAATACCTCAATCTACACTAGTCTCCAGGTCAAAACCTCAATGCTGCATTTCAGGGGATATGTTTAAATGGTTTACAGGGAGCAAAACAGAAGTTTGGAGAAATATTAAGAAAAAATTCTGAAACAATATTGTTTCCAAGGGCGGGTTTGGGGGGAATCTGTAACAGGCCATATGAATCCCCAGACCTATTAGGACTATATAGGGTAGGAAGAGGGACTCTTAATGAACCTCCCATAAAATCCCCCAAACAGGATCCAATTACTTTTAATTTATTAAGTGTATTTTTCATTAAAAAAGTAATAAAGATTATTAAAGAAAGTTTGGTATATAGAGAAATAAAGGGCACCATCTCCAATTGCTAACATCACAAGAGGTCGCCAATTGGCTGATCATGGTAAATAGGGGCAGCAAATAAAGTTTGTTTTCTATTTATCAGCTCAGTGTACTTGCCTGCCAAGATTATCAGAAGGAGCTTAGTGTATTGATTTTAAAAGGGGGTCATTGAATGCATTCAGGTTTAAAAGGAAAGTTTTATTATAGTTATTTATATTCCCTATCTTTTCACTAATTCATGGCTAAATAATCAGAGGTCTGGGACAGGAGAGACTTTGAAAGACCATTGAGGCCATTATCCTAAGTGTGTTCTCTTAGTTCTCATTTGTAGTGGACACTGGATGGATATATTATCTAAATATCCATTCTACTCCTCTATGGCTGAGTATGGATAGCACAGTTTGAAGAATTTACCTCTACTAAAGTGATGAATCTGATTATTCTAAAGTTATCCTTGGTACTGATTGATTTGCAACTGAATTAGTTGGGCCAATAAGATATAAGAAGATGTTTGCTATTGGGTTTTTGAAAGTTTGAGAGAAAGCCACAAGATATGAGCCTTTCCCATAGTCATGTCAAGAACTGTCCTTAAAAATAAATCAGCTATTATTGTTTGTGTTCTTGATCATAGCCATTCTAATTGGAGTAAGATGAAATCTTATAGTTGTTTTAATTTGCAAAAAAGAAATAAAATAAAATGAATTGCAAAAAAATCAGCATTATAGCTAGTAGATAATGTTTCTCTAAATGAGAAACATTTAGAAGACATGGTTGAGCAGATGGATCTCTACACTGATTTTTAGCTACAAGAGGAGTAGATTCTAAGAGCCAGAGTATAGGTGGGTGTTGGCTGCTCTTTGCTGCTTTTCCTACAAGAGGAGTTTCAAGAGGTTCCTAGTTTGCAGATGGAAACACAAGGGAATGAAGTTCATTCAATAAGTAGGTGCTAGATTATATGGTTAGAAAAGGCCATACAGCGGCTATTTTCTTCCCCAAAAGGAATGTGTTCAGTGGCTTTGATATAGACACCATCATTGTAAATGAGAGACAGAGGTAGAGCCAGGAAACAGAAACAAATAGGAGACACACATCTCACAAAGAGAAATGGGTATGTCCCTATGTCAGGAAGTGACATGACACAAATAGACGAGAAGCCTACTGTGACTTTGAGGCTGAGAAAGGGTGAGTCAGGGAAAGAACCAAAGGCCCCAGGAAGTAGTGGACAAGGGAGTTTCACTGAAATGACAGAATGGTAAGGGGACTCTTGCCTGCCAATGCCCATGGCCAAACCAGTGTATCCTGAGGCCTGTGCAGGAGAAAGGCCTTACTGCTGTGAAACGATTCTCCCTCCGTCTGGCAGTTCTTACTGAAGCTAAATCACCATTAGGGGGCTATATTGTGTTTGTATGGGTGCTGCTGTGGCGGTGGGTAGAAAACTTGTCTTTTATCACATAGATGCCCAGATCACAAGGAGTCAATCACAAGCTTGATGGAAACAAGTTAGTATCACCAGAGAGCCTGGGTTTAAGTTTGATATAGTTCAGGGATTTTTTTGGGGGGCGGTGGTGTTCGGGGGATTTACCTCAGGGGTACTTTATTTTACCAATAAGCTATATCTCTAGCCCTTTCAAATTTTTTTTTGTTTGTTTTAAGACACGGTCTTGCTAAGTTTCTTAGGGTCTCACAGAATTGCTGAGGCTGGTCTTGAACTTGCAATCCTCCTGCCTTAGCCTCCCAAGTCACTGGGATTACAGGTGCATGCCACTGTGCCTGGTTGCTTTGGGGGTTTCTTTCCTTGGGGAAGGGGATGGTATTTTACATGTGGGCTACAGGGATAGACTGTAGCCAAGACTCAGATGTCCACCAAAATCCATTCTGCCTCTTCTGTAGCTGCCTGGCCCACGACAGGGCTACATTTTTCAGCTGCGTTTGCTATTACTTATGACAACTGAACTAAGATCTTGCTAACACAATGTGAGTAAAGCAATATGAGGGCACCAGGTGGGACCTTTGAGAGAATGGACTTGCCTCCCCCATATTCTCCTTTCCCTTGCCATAAATCTGGCAATAACCACAAGCCAACTTTCACCATGCATCTGCATACAATCATGTTCCAGGGCAGAGGTTCCCAAACTTCCTCATTTTGAGGCATCCTTAGGCTTAAGTCATCTCTCCTCAAGAAATATCTGAGGATTCTATTTAAAAGTAGTTAGGTTCAAAAATAGTCAGGTTCTTCCAGGTTCTCCCAGTACTACACATGCAGGCATATGGATTCATGCACACTCATTTCTGTTGCGATGCTCTTTAAACTACGTCATCATTTTTTGGTTGATGTGCTTGTTTAAATCAGGGGTTAGCTGATTCTTTCTATAAAGGGTCTGATAATAAATGTTTTAGGCTCTGTGGGCCAAAAGGTCTCTGTAGTAACCATTCAGTTCAGCCTTTGCACTGGGAAATCGGCCACAGACAGTATGTGAATGAATGAGTGTGGCTCAGTTTCAGTAAAACTTTGGCTAGATTTGGACAAAAGGCAGCAGTTGAGAACTCCTAATCTAAACCTTTATGACGGTCAGTCCCCTGTTGCTTTTGAAGTCTCCTTAAGTCATTTGTCTGTGCGGAGTTTGTTGGGTCCTCTTCAGCCATTTCCCCAAATTTCGTGGGGATACTTGAACAAGAAGGCCCATTTTTGACTTCAAATTTTTGGAAATGGCTTCATATATAATTCACATTCAATGTGAACTGGGTGAACTGTGTGTTCAGGAAATCACATGCCATCATTCACACAGATTTGTTTTCTTTGGCCTATGGTGTTGACCCAGAAAGTGTCTTACATTTAATTGGTTAATACTTTGAAATAGAGATATTAACAAATTGCTAAATAATGTGCTTCCTCTTTCTCTTGCTAAGCTAGAAGGCATGGCTGCACTCTGTCCAATTTTACTTGAGGTGACAGTCCACTGGATCTGAGCAGCAGGTGACTCCTTGAACAAAAAACATGTATGGACTGGGGATGTAGCTCAGTGGTATTATATATATGCTTGCCTAGCATATGCAAGGCTCTGGTTCAATTTGCAGGACAGGATTAAAAAAAAAAAAGACCAACATGTAATCTCTAGTTTATCATCCCAGTTTGTTTTTCAATCATCTTGAACTTTCCTCTTAGTCTCTCCAACATCCAGTGCAAATGCCAGTTGCAAATGTCCATTTATCATCTTACATCTCCCCAAATTCTTTCCTTATGTTACTTGTCTGGTTCTTGTTGTCAGTTGGGTTTATAACTCCTGGTATAGGTAGTAAAAACTGCTGTGAGATTTTGGACCACGAGTCCTTCACTTCTCTTGGACCCCTTCATGCTTGCTTTCTGTTCTGTGTACTTGGGAATAGGCACGCCAATTTTTGTGATGAGTGAGTCTTAAAACTGCATGCTGTGGTGCTGGGAAGTTCCCCAATTTCCCTTTCTGGTCTGTATTAGTCAAACCATCACTTCTCCTTGATTGTTCGCAGCCTTATTTGTGATCTCATTTATCTACTTGTCAGATCCTTCTGTAAAAATGTAAATGCTCATTTATTTTTCAGTGATTAAATACAGGTACCAGCTCTGAGCATATTAAACTCTATTAGAAAATGCATCTGAATGTTTATTGTAGCCATTTACTATTCCTGTGGAAATGACTAGGTTTTTAAACATGAAGGCAACTTTCTTACTATTGGCAGGTGAGCCGTGTCCTTGAGATGGCTTTCTCACTAGCAGCCTTGGGTTGGACTGAGTCACACCCATTCATCTGGCCCACCTCCTGCAGGATGGATGCGGTCAGGGCATATACTTCCGGTAAGACCAGTGACAGCATTCAGCATATATGGAGCAGCGTGTGTACTTAAGATTGCCCTGAAATCTTATTTTGTTTAATCTTCACAATATTCCCACTGGAGGGTATACTATTATTTCATTCATTTTATTGCTATGGAAACTCTAGCCCAGAAAGTTCATTTGCTAAGATCAAACAGAGGTGCTGGGATTCGAACCCAGAAAACCTGATTTCAAAGCCTGTTCTACTTCCCAAAGACCTCCATCCCACCCCCACTAGTTGTCAGTAGAAGACTCTGGAGCAGCATCAAGCATCTTATGAAACAGGTTCAAACCCCAGGTATTGCTAACCATCTACTAAATGAGCTATCAAACTAAAATCTGACAGTTAATAATACTGCATTCCAGAACTACCCCTATTGTTGACTATCCTGCTTAGTAATGAAAAAGAAAAGATTTACTGTTCCTAGGTTTTCAACAACCTGGGATCATAGTGAAATTTTTGATGGAAACTTAAAAAAAATTACATTATGTTTTTCAGTCTATACTTGGAATGAGACTGTACAAAGCTGTATGTTCTCTGGATACTCTATTCACTGAGATTTTTATTTTTTTATGGGCAAAGTGGGCATTTGGTTATAGCTGCTTTAAAATTTTTCTGAAATAAAGATTAAAGTTGTACCTTAAAACAGGGAACTCTGGGACCTTCATTTCCCATTTGTCTGTATTGTAATGGACTCCAAATGACTTGCTGGGGAGGATTCTAGGCTGTCTGGGACTACTTCTATGGCTCATTGCTAAGCAAAACCAGGAATCCTTCTATTCAGACATATCTCATTGTGAAATGCTAGAACTTCCATGGGACAATATTAATCTCACCCCCAGCTTAGCTGGAAAAGCACATGGCTTAGCACTTCCTGACAAAACAGAGCAGCTGTCCTCTAAGTCCTCCTTGAGAAATAAAACCTTCAACTCATTATTGATCCAGCAATATCTTGACCGAGAGAAGATGTACTTACCGAGTGTTCCCCTCAAAGCTACATCAATTCTGTAGTCTTTACTGTTTTGGAATACACAAAACAAAAACCTCAGAATGCGGGTGTCCTCACTCTTTACAAAAGTTCAGGGACCTTACAAACCAAAGAAAAAGGGGTTTTCTTTGGTTTTCCATTCAGGGATTGATGGCAGACCACAAGAAAATGACAAATCTGGACTTCTGGTCGAATCTGATGAAAACACTCCCTTTTTTCATGAAATTGATTTTCAATCAATTTTACCTTGGTGAATGCTCTGGTCCACATGGAGGGACAGTACAGGAGAGAGCTGATGAAGGTTGTCACTGTGTTTACGATATTAAACAGTGTCCTCTCTAGAAAACCTTATTGGAGAAATTTCTCTTTGGGTTCAATATCGGGTAAGATGGAGCCTCTCCAAGCAATTGGTTTCATTTCACTTATGAAAACGATGAATCATGTTTGCCTCCTACCTTGGGCTACTGAGAAGCTCAGTGTCACATGTGTGGTCCTCCTCTATAAAGGAGGCTAGACCTCAGTGATGAGCTGGTCCAATCCTGACCCTGAAGGGTGATGCTTTCAGGCATCATTTTTGTCTTTCTAAAATCTATTGATTTTATTTTCTCTTGATATACTGGACAGATTTTAGAAACACATTTCAGTAACTTTTTTTGAAGATAAAGAGTAATCAGTAATGAATTCCTTTGATGTGTTGTCCCCAGCGAACTCTAAAGATCCAGATGCCAGTCGGGCGCGGTGGTGCACATCTGTAATCCCAGCAGCTCGGGAAGTTGAGGCAAGACGATAGCGAGTTCAAAGCCAGCCCCAGCATCTTAGCAAGGTCCTAAGCAACTCAGCAAGACCCTGTCTCTGATAAAATTTTAAAAAGTGCTGGGGATATGGCTCAGTGGTTAAGTACCACTAGGTTCAATCCCCAGTACAAAAAAACAAAACAAAACAAAACAGTTACTTCTACTACAACCCTGAAAGCCATCTTTGACCCTTCCTTCTCATGCCTGCAGTTGGTTCTGCTTTAATTTAGTCACTTAAATCCTCACTGCCACTACCATAAGTTCAGGCCACCACCTAACTTCTCCAGTGTCACTGCAATAACTTACTTGCTCATTTCTAAGTCATTCCATGCCCAGATCTGAGCTTCAGCTATGCTTGAAACCCTACAAGACACATGGCTTCCTGTTATCCTTAGGTTATTGTACACACTCCTTAGCCAACCATACTAGCTCCTAGGAAATCTGTAATGAGCACTCTTGGACCTGGCCCATGGAACATCTCTTTGCTATCTCCCATTTTGGACATTTTCCCATTCTAGTCCCTTTGCTGGGAAACTCTTATGCTGCTTTCCTGGTTATCTTTTACTCAGTTCTCAACTTAAATGCTCCTTCTTGGAGAGAATTTTTCTGGCCCTTAGACTTGGTTACTGATTCTTGTTATATGCTACCAGGAGAGTTTTTACTTGGGAGGTATAGACAATTGCATTTGATTTTAATTTCTTCCTGCTACAATCTAGGACAGGTACCATGTTTGTTCACTACTCTATCCCCTGTGATAAACACAGGACCTAGCACATTACAAGAACTTAATAAATACTGGTTCGCTGGACAACTGAATGAAATAAATCATCACTAAAGCATCAAGAAGGAAAGACAACACAAGATGTCTGACGGGTATAGCTTTAGTAACATATCAATAAAAAAAAATCTTCAGATATTGTTCCTCTTATTAAGAGAAACTGAGGCATTTAGATTTAAAGGTAGGCATTGATATTTTTTGTGTCAGAGAGAATAGAGGAAAGAGATGATTAACTACCAAGTTCATTCAAAGACAGCGATTCATTACCAGAGTCAATGGTAACCTCCTTCCCTGCATCCTCTCCACTCAGCCAGTACAATGAAACCTAGCTAGGACATCAAGCATTTCCATATTTTCTTCAAATAAATTGCTGTTAACTTTTCTGCACATGCCACAACACAAGACAACATTACAGACATCCATTCTTGGAACAAAAGTGCTCATGTAGACCTGGGATGGGCCAACCTCACTTCTTTTATTTCTTCTAATCTCAACTTGTTCCTAAACTTTAATGAGATGTTCCCCTTTGATACATGTGGGGGGTCAGTTACATCCACAGCAAAAGTGGGTCTGATTATTTTTATTTCTGTTAAAACAAACATTTTAAACTCAAGTTTGCTTATAAAGTAGTTAAACTTTCTAAACTTTCTAAACTAGTTAAAACTTACTTGCAGATGGAGTGGGGTCTCCTAGATGGCTACACTACTCAATTTCTCAAACTCAAATGCATCTTCATCCCTGGGTTCTGTGAGATGCCCTCTGCTCTGTATAGGACTTCTGTTATTTGCAACAGAGAGAACTTGAACTACTAGAGCAAGAGTTTAGTTAATGAAATATCAAATACATAAATGGACTGAAATACAAGCTCTATTGAAAAAGCAGAGAATTACATCTTGAAATTATCTTTGTGGAAGAGAATCCTCAGGGCTCTCCTTAAAGATAAATGAAAATTATCTTAAAAAATATATTAAAAAAACCTAAAGAATACTAAGTATAATTAGAAATGTTGACTTCTACACATAGGTTCAGCTCAATTAAATAACCATCTCTCACACATGCATAGACCCTCAACCCGTTATCTGCTCCTTTCTAACTACTGACTTTCATAGACTTTAAAACATCATTAACAGTAAAGCACACTGCTTTGTATTTTCTACTAGGAAACAGAAAACACTGCCAATGAAATGGTGATACAATGCTTTCTTGGTCTTGTTTTAAATTTTATACTTCTTAAATGACTCTTTTATGTTCCCATAGATTTTTTTTTCTTTTTTAGCACTTATCCTAAAGCACCTAAGGGGAAATCCAAATCAAATACATTGGTTGAGGTATTCCTCAAACTTATTTTTAGAGTCCAAAACTTTCCAATTGCTTTTCAATTCATTTCTCCACAAGTATTTTTTTTAACACAGTATCATCTTCTATGACATTAAGATCAGTGGTGATGTAGTATTTCTGAAAAGAGTGCCAACCATCTTTTCGCAAGCATTTAATGCTGTCATTCCCTTGATTTTTATCAGAAGGTGTTCAGATCGCACCCGGATTATGATTTTAGAAACAGTGAACTGTGTGTTTGTTGGGGCAGTAGTTTACCTTAGATTCAGTAAAATACAACGTTAAAGACTCACACTAGAATACAGAGTTAAATCCCTACAAGAAAGGATCATTTTTACTTCTGCTAAAGCAAATATTTTAGTTCCAGGATACTGAGCTTTCCCAAACTAAACCAAATTCTCAGTTACTTGCAAATGTAGACTAGCTCAGTAAAATAATCAGCCGGAAGCTTCAACTATCCCCCATTGACTAGTTTGGCCATGTAACTCTGCTTTAATTAAAAGAACTTGGGTGCAAGTAAGACTGATTCAGAGGAGGCAAAGTTCATGAAGAACAGTTCCCACTTCCCTCAGCTAAGAACCAGGCAGGTAAAATAGAAAGACTTTATTCATTTTTAAATTTTGAGACAGAGTCTCACTGCACTGCTTAGGGCTTCACTAAGTTGCAGAGATAGTTTTGAACCTGTGATCCTCCTGCCTCAGCCTCCTAAGCAGCTGGGATTACAGGCACGTGTCACTGTGCCAGTCATGGAATAGAAAGACTTTAAATACCAATATCTCAAATACATCATTGCCTGTCTCTGCTCCCTATCCCTCCCATAAACAGTGAAGAGGATTCAAGTTGTCTTCTTTTTGAAAAATGATATAAACCAGTTAATAAACCACTCAAGTTGACAAAATACTTTCTATGCACCATATTTGAATTTCTTTATCATTTGGGTTTAATTCATAAGCTTCCTCAAACCCAAAATCTAGGAATGATGCCAACTATTTTCTGGGGAATAGGACAGGCCTTTCCATCTTCAAAGGATCCTTACCACATTCTCTGACCTCTGCCTTCTCAGGGAGAAGGACATTGCCAATGCAGCCAGCCTTTCCTGTTCTCCACAGGTTCCTTTCTTCCTGCCTTGGTGGCTTTTGCTTGTTGCTGGGGAACTTTCCATAACTGTTTTCCAACCATCACCCTTTAAGATCCTTTCCTAAATCTATTCTCTATATCCCTACTGGAAGAAAAGACTGAAACCCTGGGGCAGTGGCTAACCCAGAGGATTCCCAGGACCTGAAACTAGCACTCAGTGAAGATTATCAGAAATAGACAATGCTAATGCATCAGAGAATTAAGCGGCAGTTCAATTATTAGCAGGAAGTTGCACAGAAAAAATAATCACATATTATTCTCTTCCTGCAAAATAAAGCAATGATCTTTTTCTTAGACCTTATCTAAGACTTCATTTGCCAAAGAAGAAAACAAACAAATGAAAAGTATTTCCAGTGCATATTTATTAAGAAATCTTTGGTTTTAGGATTGTCAAAATAAACTAGATATAAGTAATATTAGATGGAAGAAATTTACAGTGATTTTGAAACGTATTGTACCAAGTGGTAATTTGCTTTCCTTATCAGACTCCACCAAGAGAAACAGGGAACAGAATGTGTCCAAGAATTCCTGAAAAGAATGCATAAAAGAAGCTAAATTGCTTATTGAAACAATTGGGACCAGACCACATTGGTTCAGATAATACAGATACAAGGGGGTAAAAGCCAGGAAGGGATCAGTGAGCAATGAGAAGATGAAGAAAAAAAATCAGAATAAAAATAAACAAAATGGCATTTTTCTTTATAATGTGATTCATTTCCAAATAAACGACAAGTCAAGACAAAACCACATGAAAACAAACTGACTGTCAGTTGTGCTGAATTACCTCCCATCAAGGACATTGCAAAAACAGATACTTGGTGGATAATAAAAATACCCTAAATTTCAGGAAAAAATATTTAAAGATGTATCTAAAGAAAGAGTGCAGAAGACTTTACGGTCCATGTAATTTTTAGGCATAAGACTGATGTGATTCTGCTCCTAAAACAGAACACTGGATATCAATTTTCTATACAAGCAGAGTTAGGAAAACAATTATTTTTAAAAAATTTTATGGAAGATTTAATACCCCATAACACAGGCAAAAAAACAAAACTAGTACATAGTACGAGGAGACATCTTTAATTTTAGGTTTAATTTTCAATAAACATTTAAATTGCTTCATACAATTTGGAGAAACTTATTAAAGCTGGAACATAACAGTTCAAGTGGATTATGTTTAAAATTTTGAAGGTTGCTAGTTGCTGGTATCAGGAAATCATAAATGTCACAAAAGTGCTTCTGGGCCAATATATTTGCTCTATCAGCAGAGCTCAAAGTATACGCTATGCACAGATCATCTAGGGAGCGTTGAAATGCAGGGTCTGATTCAGCGGGTTAAGCTGAGACCTGAGAATTTGCATGTGTAGCAAGCTTTTCTTCTGCAGCCTGTGGCTTGAACACAAGGCAAGGCCCACCTTACGCAAGGCCCCCCTATCATGGGATCTTTCACCAGTGACATGTGGACCAAACGGGTGGTCCATTTCTGAGGACCATGTCAGTAACTTGAATCTGCTCTCAATTGTGGACCTTGGTTTAAAATATCCAAGTCTGAATAATTGCCAACTTTTATAAGAGCTAGTCCTCTCGTTTATTTAAAATCATTATCATAATCAAAACACTGAACAGCTGCCTACTATCTTTTGGTTGGCAGGTTGGGTTGTAAAAGGAAATACAGACTCCTCCACTTAGGAGTTTTTCATCAAACATGAATACGTTGGTGCTGATATGCATGTGATATTTCAAGGAGGATAGCCATAATGAATTGATATGTATCTTCAAATGACATCCAAATCAAAGGGTTAATTTGTTTTTGGAATAAAATGAAGAGATACGAATACAAAATGTGATGGAAATTGAGGTAACTTGAGTTAGGAAAACTTAAATTGCAATATATATTACAGAATTTTCAATTATCTTTTGGACTATCCCTTATGAAAAAGAAGTGACTTAAAAGTCAGTTTGCTAGGGTACTAGGGAGAGAGCCTTTCCAAATGCACACATAACACTGTGGATATCAATAGCACTCTAGGTGCTTAAAAGAGATACCAATAGTGGTTAAGATGATGGAGAAATAAAGAGTAGGTACCAGTAATCAATTCTTGAAATAAAATATTGTTTTGACTTTAAAATACACTTCCTAAAATTATGCCACTAAATTTTCCTCCAAAAGATTGATATAAATATATCTCCTACTTAATGAAATCAAAACAGTATTAGGATTGATTACTTGCATCTGAAAAAACAAGATGGATCTGATAATGGATTCTGGACTCCCTTGCTGCCACAGCCCTACATGTAAGAAAATAATCCTGCCAAACCCTCAGGAAGACTCTGGAGGCTGGAAAGAATGCCAAGATGTTAGAAATATCTCCCCATCCCCACTGTTCTCCGTTCTGTCAACTCATAAAAATGTATACAATCTGTACACATTTGTAAAAGTACACTCTATGTATGTCAAAGTAAACTTAAACTTGGAGCTTATGTGTCTTCCACATAAAGTAGCTCATTGTTTCCTTGAGAAATGAGGATGAGATATTTTGATACCTGGGGCAATGCTAAGATTATTCAATTTAAGTAGAGTAATTAAGAACAGATTCTTAGTAATAACACTTGATCAGCTTAAACTAAGTTTCAATTCACAAAATACTCCTTCCTGAGATTTTGAAATTTAATATCTTACAAAATAGAAAAGCCAAAAATTATTTCTTTCCCAGAATGACATAATTATAGACTTCTGAGGCTAGCTGCAGCTACGAGACTAAAATGAGCAAATTTATTGGATATGGTTCCCCTTTACTATGTCAACTGCTGCCTCATTCTCTTGCTGGATGAAGTCCTAATATTTGAAACAAAATTTGCTGTAAAGTTAAAAAAAAAATACCTTTAGAACATTTCTGAAAGGTATTTATAGTGTAGAGTAAAACACATTGAATTAAAACATCCGAACTTGAAACCTAGGTTCTTCCACATACTGATTTTGACCATATCATATGATGAGTTTCCTCATCCTTAAAGTCTCTCAGAGACATGAAGCAAGAATTAAAAACACATGTGAATGCTCTTGGAAAATAAGTATGTTCTAAATATTTTACTTTCATATCATATTAAGTAAAAACAAGAACAGCAACTATAAAAAAAAGCATAGAATGAGAAGTGTTGACATATATTTAGCTTAGACACATAACCTAACAACCACCATGGCCCATTTTAGGGTTTGTTTCTGGGACCATTCCTGATGGGGATTTCCACCTCAGGCAGGAGATAGAAACACCACCAGATAATTTAACAAATAAGATTCAATGTCATGAATTGTTAACCAGACACGAGAGAACAGAAAAGGAAAAAAAGAATCCTAAGATATTAATTGCGGGATTTGGCTCTCACTCATAGGATGAGGAAAAAAAGGGAAAAAGATGGAATCCTTACAACTTAGATCTTCAAGGAGGGATGTAGTGGGGCAGGGACCAAGACATCTGAGGAGAGCAGTCTACCTGGCAGGTAGACTTCTTGCTGGTAGCTCTGGGAAAAACTACAAAGTGGATTAACAGCTGCTACTGAAACAAATGGCGGCTGGCTGGGTGATCAAGTGTGGCTGAAGACATGCTCACAGGGAGAGAAGTGAACCTGCCTCATTTTCCTGTTCTTTCTCCCAGTTACCCTCTAGTGTTCCACGTGGCAGAGCCAAAAGGGGATTAGCTGTAAGTGATAAATATGATCCCATGATCCCAGGTCACCATCACAAAGCAGAGAGTAGAAGGGTATACTTGAACTTCAGAAGTAATATTTTAATAGCCAACATAGCCAACTTTCAAATATGTTTTCCTTTTTTTTAGGAGAAGGTCTTAAAAAATATACTAACTTTAGTGTTTTTGTACTGGTATATGCTTATCATTTAGCCATGGTTTCTACCACTCCCTATTACATTTGACTTGATCACCATTCCAAAGCCACTGACTCTTTTGAAGATGCTGTGGGTCATGCTCCAAATAACTGTTTTATATGAGGCAGGAAAATAAAGCAATGACTCACAAAGACTCATCTTTTATCAGATGTTGCAAAGCAAAGAAGGCAAAAGCTAAACTGGTAACATCGTTGACCTATCTATGCACACAGAAATATTGTCAACATCCTGATACTACTAATCTAGTTACATACATTTATCTAACACAAATTACTACACAATTTTAACAATATGCCATCATTATTAGGGAACAATACCTATCATCTGCATGCTCGTGACATGACAAACACAGAATGAGGTGATTTATATATGTCATTGATTTAATGTTTTTAGAGTTGTTATTATCCCTATCTTACTGAACAAATGCCAACCTCTATAGGTTCTGTGTCATATTGAAGACATTACCCCTAGTGTGTGGCAATGCAGGGAAATACTCTGGTCTGGATGACTCCAAAGCCTGAGATCTTTGTCCTACAATCCACTGTTTCCATATTAATTTTCTATGCAGTGGCCCACTTGGAAACTGGCAGAGAGCAGAATGCAAATTAAGAGATATAGAAACACTGCTGTGACCCAGTGAGGGTAAAATTTAAGTGATAGTTTTAGCCAAGTAAGTTTGAAAATCATCTTCATTCTAAACAATATTTTACAGTTAATTTGAAAATAGTAAGAACTACAGAGATGGAAAAGTGACTTCAGAATTGTCAAAAGTAATCTCACAAGATCCCTGTACAAAAATATTGTAGCAGAGGTTGATCATCTGCCCACCAGAATCCATTCTCCCTTTCTTTCTGGGGACTGAATTAGATTACATTTCCCAGGTTCTTTTGTAGAGTTGTGATCCCATGACTTAGTTCTAGCTAATAGGATTAGAAATAGTAATGATGTGTGGCACCTGTATTTTCATGGGCCAACTCAGAAAAACTTTGGATATGAGGTGTCCCTCAAAAGCTCATGTGTGACACAATGCAAGAAGTTTTAGAGGACAAATGATTGGGTTATGAGAGTCTTAACCCAATCAGCGAATGAATCACCTGATGGGATTAACTGAGTGGTAACTGGAGACCGACAGGTAGAGTGTGGCTGGAGAAGGTGGGTCATGAGTGATGTGCCTTTGGGGTATATATTTGGTGTCTGGTGAGTGGAGTCTCTCTCTGCTTCCTGATCATCATGTGAGCTGCTTCCCTGTGCCACATCGTGTTCTGTCTCACCTTAAACCCTGAGGAATGGAGTCTACTGTCCATGGACTGAGACCTCTGAAACTGAGGCCCCAAATAAACTCTTCCTCTTCTACAATTGCTCTGGTTAGATCTTTCAGTCATAGCAGTGGAATAGCTGACTAAAACACACACCATTTCTTTATCTCTTTCCTCCTCCTCAGGTGGACTTTGATACCATCAAGATTCTAAGGGGTAGAGGATACCTGGGTTGAAAGAGGCCTGGAAAGCTAGATCATCATGTGAAAGATAATCTACCTGGTGAGTCTACCCTATGCTAGGCTCTTCTGTTTGTGAGAAATAAACTTCTATGTTGACTGAGCCAATTCATGTTTTGGTATATTTGTTCCTAGTAATTAATTTATCCTTAGCCAACACACAAACACACGATGTTTAGTAATTATACAACTAAGACTAAAATAATATCAGCTAATATTTACCAAGCTCTTACTAAAATGTTAGGAAATGCTATAAACATATTACATGTATTTATTTGAAAAAGAACTTGCCAGGCTCTTTCTCAGAACCTCTCATGTACACAGCATAAAAAGAGCCTAGTTAGTTGGTCTATAGTTAAAATTAGAGTAGAGGAAGAAAACCAGAAAACAAATAGAAAATCAATCTATACATTAAAGCAGTCATAGAAGAACTGACAGCTGACGGCTTTATCACAATGGATGAAGCAGAAGGAAATCAAACCACTGTATTCAGAGGCCAGTTGGTGTAGTGCCAGAGCTCCACCAACCCTTTCCAGGGAAGCACAATATAATTGCTTCATTCAATAGTTGATGTTTATTATGACTAAGTCATCAAAACTTAAATTACATTCCCTAAGCTCAGTTTAAGAAAGCAGAAAAATGTTACAATATGTCTCTGAATATTTTTCTACTGACATGGTCAAGATAAAAAATAAAACAAAATCCTGCTACTTAAAGGATTTTTATTTATTTATTTATTTATTTATTTATTTATTTATTTATTTTTGTAACAAGGATTGAACCTAGGGGCACTGAAGCACTGAGCCACATCCCCAGCCCTTTTTATTTTTTATTTTGAGATAGAGTCTTGCTAAATTGCTGAGGCTGGCTACGAACTTGCGATCCTCTTGCCTTAGCCTCCCGAGTTGCTGGGATTACAGGCATGTGCCACTATGCCCACCCAGGGATTTTATTTTTCGTTTTTGTTAGCTGGAAAATTTACTTACATGAATAGACATTTCTAAACGACAGTATGTTACTATTCATTTATCTGAGAAGCCATCTTTGAAACATCACAACTATAAATTCTGTTGGAAACTCAGATTGGGTATAGATTTGATATAGTGCAGAGTATCATTAATAGTCTTTCTGCTTTAATGCATTCCTATTTTATGAGAAACAAACAAGCCCTTCAGCTGATGTGAGTCATAGAGCCCATTCTTACAAGTTGTTGCCTAGGCTCACAGTCTGCCATCTTTCCACTGCTGTCATTCTGGGGCATCTATTGTGAACTGTGTAACTGATCTGTGCTGATTTTCTGCTGGAATTAGTAATAGCCATCCTACCAAACAGTACTGTGCAATCCACCTGGGTGCTGCATTTAGATTACATTGGATTTCCATACCTGGGAAATGCATGCTTTAATTTTCCTTTTATGTTAAAATTGGTAACGCATAGAAAAGAAGATGTCTTTTCATGATTCTCACTTTACAAAGGAGGTATGATTTGCTCATAACAGCAATGCTTGTGCCACCACCTCTGATATAGACCAGCCAGCCTATGGAGGAGAGACTGTCCGGTGCAAACACCAGGAATGGGACACAATCCAAACTGCAGGGCAGGTAAAAGAAAATGCATCCTCCGACATGGCAGAGAAATGTCAGGAGAGTGCAAATTTGGTAATCATATGTTCCCAGTCCCTTTCTCCAAATGCACAGAGGCCTATAAACAGCTAAATCCATTATTCACGAGATAAAGGCCAAGGAGAGAATGAAGACCATTATATCAGAACAATGCAGTCTTACTTGGCAAAGCGTATGACTGATGCCCTTGATGACACCACAAATCTTGTGGTTTTTGTTTTTTGCAGATGTATACACTAAACAGCTGTCACTTCTTTTTATACCTGTTATGAATTTTTTAAAAGTGCTATCAAAGCACTTGTTTTACTATCTTTTCTTTTTACTGTCTTTTTTTTTTTCTTTTCTTTTTACAGTGGGTCTCAGAGAAGCCTGGATGCACATCTGAAAGCTCATTAGGTAGGGGTGGAATAAAGTCCAGCCGTGTGCAGGTTCTCTGTGGGAATTCAGGATATTTGTATGTGGTGTAAACTGTGGGGAGCCAAAATAAAAATTCCCTAACTCTGAAAATGATATAATTATGAAAATATTTTACCTTTAGAATAAAAATGTTCGAATCAGAATGATATGTCTTCATCATTAAGAATTTTTAATATTTTATACTTTTTAATTAAACTATATATACTTATGGAAAAGTGCACAAAGTGTGTAGTTTAATGAATTTTTCACCCAACACCCACATGACCACCATCCAGATTAAAAATAAAGAACATGACCAACAAACAGAAGCTCCCCTGAAAATTGCTCCCTCCATTCCCCAGGGTAAAACACTCCCTGACCTCTAACATTGGATGTTAATTTGCTTATGTATACATACATACAGGCATCAAATAGTATACGCTATTGTACGTATGGAATTCATCTAAATTTTTTATGTTGCTATCATTTGTTCATTCTCATTGATGTGTCATATTTCATTGGGATATACCTCTATTGATCAGTTCTAATTTTGATGGACATTTGGATATTTTCCAGTTTAGAGTTATTAGGAATATTATTTCTATAAGCATTTTGTACTTTTTTGGGTAAACATATTAATGTTTTTTGTTAGAAACAAAACATTTGTTTTGTTTGTTCCACAAACAAAAAACATTTGTTAGGTTTGTTCCACACCTTGGAATGGACTCAGTGAACCATAACATATATACACATTCAGATTTTATTGTTACTAAGAATTTTCTAAACTGTTTCTACCAATTTATTCTCAGACCATCCATGTATGGGAGTTGTGGTTGTATCTCATCCTTGCCAAAAATTGACTTGTTGTTTTAGTCAGTTTTTTTTTTCCACTGTGACCAAAAGACCTGGCAAGAACAAATTTAGAGGAGGAAAAGTTTATTTGATGCTCACGGTTTCAGAGGTTTCAGTCCATAGTTGGTCAACTCCATTGCTCTGTGCTCTTGTGAGGCTGAAATCATGGCAGCAGAGTGTGACAGAGGGAAGCAGCTCAGACCATGACAATTGGAAAGCAGGGACAAAATATAAAGTGTGAAGGTGAGCCCCCAGTGACCCACCTCCTCCTGCAGCCACACCCTACCTGCCTATAGTTACCACCTGGTTAATACCTATCAGTGGATTAATGCACTGATTAGGTTAAGGTTCTCATAGCTCAATCATTTCACCTCTGTATGTTCTAGTATTATCTCACATGTGAGCTTTTGGGGATATCTCACATCTAAACCATAACATGTGTCTTCTTCATTTTAGCCTTCAGGTAAGTGTGTGGCATCATCATACTATGGTCTGAATTTGCATTTCTCTGCAGATTAATGCTATTGAAAAGAGTGAGATATTTTAATATATTTCCAAGTTAATGCATATTTTACATAATCCTGAGAAAGTTAAAGATTTCAAATGTGACCCAGTCCAAAGAGAGCCCCTTTGAGCCCCCATACCACCTCTGCCAATACCTTTGCAATGCATTGTTGATCAAATACCTCAACCCGAATTCAACTTCAGAATCCTTCCCAGCACAATTCATCACACAGGCATTTCCAAGCAATCAGAATAAACTCTCAAAAAGAATCTTGGTGGATAGATGAAACATCAAAAGCAGAGGTGCAGGAAGAGTGGAAAAGGATAAAATAGACTGTTATAGGTTCAAATTTCAGACATGCCATTCATTATGGCGGAAAAGATCCCTATTCATGATATTGACTTTATAAAAAGGATATGACTTGATGGATAGTAGCATATTCAATTTGCTGAGCTGATGACATGGGCAAATGACTTCATTTCTAGAAAACGTTTTGAGGATTAGTTGAGAAAAGATCTGTACTGTTTCTAATTCTATTCTCCTTCCCCTTGCTCAAGGGTGGTGTTCTGTCTCCTGGAGACAAATATTTCTTATTTTCTGCTAATCTGTCTGTTCTTAAGTTAGTATACTCTTGAAAATCCTGCTGAAGATAGCATGAGTTTAAACAATTACTATGTCATCAAATGAGTAAGAATCTTTCCCGAACTTTGCCTTAAGTCAGGTACTTTGATTTGGGTCTTTTAAGTCATCCCTAATCATTTAAAAGAAGGAAAGAGGTAATTAGGAGAAGGTATGAGCTCATTTTCCCATCACATACAATAGTGCTTATCACCTTTGATACATTTTGGGAATTACTCATTTACAGCCTTCTTAGAAGAACTCCTCAAACTGATAGTCAACCATTGTCCAACAGTACAAAGTTGTACCTTCCCCTCAGAAACAATACAGAATAGAGGAAACAAATCAGTTACTCTTTATAAAAAGGCAGCTCTTTATAAAAATCACATTATCTTAACTGAAATTCTGAATTCTGAAAAGTCTGAATGCCTAAATTTGTCTTTCTTAACTCTTTTGAAGGTAAGACTTTCTTTAATGTGAATGCATTCCATGGCAAAAACCTTTTCTAAACCAATGCAAGGGTATTTATCATCTTTAATCACATCTTTTTGTTGGGACATCTGTGTACTTAGTGGTAGAAATATTGGTGTGTTGGCTTAGGAAGTGCAGGCCTGGATTGGGTTGTGAGTTATACCTTATTTACGGCATCTGTACATATTATCTTTCAAAATTTGAAGGATTTTTGATTTTTAAATAAATCTGGCCACAGAATGTTGCTTGAAGGACTAGAGATCTACACCTGGCTTAAAACAGCTCTTCCTCTCAAACTCCATGTCCTCTGAGAGTTGACCCTTTAATTTGAACATTTATTTCATTTGAATTATCATCACCTCACAGAGCAGCTGAAATGTAGCCAGGTGAATTACCCAAGGTGAAAGCAGCCATGGGAAGTAAAGGACCTCATATGCTCTTGGTGGAAATGTATGTTGAGGAAACTTTTTGAAATGCTATTTGTAATTTTCTTTGAGGATTTAAATTACATAAGCACTTTGATCCAGCAATCCCACTACAGGGTCTCCATGGGATCATGAAAAGAGCAACAACAACAAAAAATTTGCCATGGATATGCCATACTGAATATAATAGAAAGATATGAAACAATAAAGTTTACCAACAAGAGACTGGTTACATAAAATTGCATGTAACTACACAAAATCATATAATGCAGTCTTTGAAAACAAAACAAAACAAAACTACAGATCTGCATGTAATGTTATGGAAAGGCCTCTAGCATAAATATTTAGGTGAAATAAGTTTGTAGAATAGTATATCTTTCACAAGTTCTAAGGACATACTTACAGTCTAGATTGACAACTTCTTCCTTACACACATTTTTCTGGAAAGTGCCAGGCAATGATGGTTGGGGATGGAAACAAGAGAAGGAGGCTTGTGTCTCTTGTATGTGTTTATTACTGTTTTTATTTCCCATGTCCATGGTTTGCTCTTATTATTGGATCTCAGTTTTTGGAATTCTCACAGGTTCAGGTATAGTATAGATTATTGAGTGTTTGTTCTGAGTCTAGGAATGCTATGATGGAAGGCTTACAGTCACCAGAAAACCCCATCATTTTTTGGCTAATCATGATTTCCACTAAATGACATCATGGAATTCCAGTTATGACCTTCTGCCAAAACAAATCTAATTACCATACCCCATCTCCCCATTCACTGCATTCTGTGCAAGACAGGCCAGCAATATTCTGGTCTCTACTCCAATTGCACACTCTGTGCTTAAACTCCAAGTATAGTGCTGAGAGCTGACAATAGCCCGTGGTGGATGAATAGAAATGAATCTCTGTCTGGGTGCGATGTTCACGTTCTTCCACTTCCTGTTTCCTCTTTTCACCCAGCATGTAGGAGATAGCATAAATGTTGGTATGTGATAACCTGAGTGCTGTCTCCTCCAACACTTCCTGAGTGGCCAAGGGAATCTCATTTAAATGGGACAGTAATTACAGATTGAAAATTTCTATGGACTCTATCAAATTCATTCCAAAAATTTAACTTTGCTCTAAATTCACCTGGTATTACAATTGGAATAAAAAGGCAATAATAAATAGAATGATCTTCCACTTCCAGATCATAATATTGTGTTTAATACCACCACTTCTGTCCAGCAGACACACATAAAACAAAGGAAAACAATTTGATGATTGGTTATGCTACTGGCAGAAACATGTGATCTTAAGAATCAGATACTTGGCTACATTTCAGGTTTTATTATTCTGGTTTGAAGTCTTCTTTGCTTTTCCTAATACTCATTTTCAAATAATTTTTTAAAAATCAAAGTACACTCCAGTCTTCAGCTGACTTCTGTATCTAGAACATCCTTGGCCAGGTTGGTCCCTTTGATATTTACATCACGGTTTTAAATAGCACCTACATTTGTTCCTCCAACCAAGCACTGTCACATAGGAATTGTATAATACTTACCATTATTCCCTTAACTTGCTAATTATTCAATTAATATTGGTTTATCCCCCACTTTCCAGAAAATAAATGCTGTAAAGAAAGAATTATGGTCTGCTTTGTGGCTATACTCAAAGTGGTGACTATCATGCTAAGGAAAGTTTCAATCACTGGAAGGAGGAATGGATGAATAAATACTTTGTCACCTCATCTCCCAGGAAGTAGCCAGATGCTTCAGTGGTGAAAAAGCTTTTGATTGGTAGAAACCAGGAAAAGATATTTTAAACTAAGACCTATGGCCATGGTAGGTCCATAAGAAAAGCATTTACAAACAGCCATTGATGTCAGCCCATTACTTTCCTGCACCTCTGAGTCAGAGGATCATGCTCAGAAATGGAGGAAAGTGTGTGGAGTGGAGCCTAGCTCTCTAGAAGCACATCCGAAATGCACTGAGTTCAGATCTGTCCATGATTTCTAAGCTCTGGGAGAACTGAAAGGTAGCAAAGGCCAAAATAGAGAACTCCAGCGACCCTCCCTGGACAGGCTGGCATTGATAAAGCCTTTACATAAATGTTTAGGCATCATCTACCACAGAATGAAAGCTTTTCCTTTTTATCCTGAAAATACGCATGAGAAAGTTAGAGGAAAATTGACAGTAATGGAAAAATGTTAATAGTATCATAATATCTAAGAAGATGTAATTTGATTCAATGATACATATGCATCTTAATCATGGTACTTTTCAGATGAACTTTTCCCCCGGTAGGTTGTTCTTTTCTAAGACATTAGAAATGAAAGGCTTCACTCAGAACATTAGAATTCTGTTCTGTTCATATTTTTTTTTCTTTGAGAGTGTGTCCTGGCGATTCAGCCCTCCTCTTTGTGCAAGTTGCAGAAGAAAACCCAAGCATGTTCACAATAGGTCCATGTCTCCCCAGAACAATGTTGCCTCTAGGTAACATTGGACTTTGGTCCAGAAGGCAGAGAAGGTAAGCAAGATAGGGGCAATCGTCCACAGGGATGAGAGACAAATGCACGCTGGGGATGGACTCAGGCTCTTGCTTTCATGGGACTGACATTCCAGTCATTAGAAGTAAGGGTGCCACTTTAAATACCTTACAAGAAAACATTTTTGAAAAAGTTCTTTAGTGATAAAGCAAATACTATTTCAGTTGGACTCAGTGGTGAGGGGTTTAGTGTTGAGGAAGAGAAGGATATATTAAGCATTACAGATCAGGTTTACTCAGGACTAAAGACAATAAACATGTGCTAAGTGTATAGGTCAGGGTCACCAGATAGTCTCTACTGCAGCTATGCAACTTTTCCATTGTGGGGCAAAAATCACCCATAGACTGGCATCATGGCTATGTTCCAAAGAAACTTCATTCACAAAAACATGTGGCTGGCTGAATTTGGCAGCCCTACTACAATTTGCCAATCCTGACCTAGGTTTGTCTTTTCCTAGAAATCCTTTCCAATGAAGAAACAAATAGGTGGAATCCTTTACCCATGTTACACAGGTAGCAATTGCTAGCTCACCTTGCCTCCCTGACTTTTTATGTAGTTGGTGCATAAAGTCAAATAAGCAGAAAAATAAGCATTGATGATACAACATAGTAGAGGTCTCTGACCTTTAAGTTATGCACTATAATTTGGGTAAATCACTGCCATTAAGAGAATTGGTTCAGTTAAAGCTGAGTAGTTATGGAAATTTTTCCAGAGAAGGTAGATTGCAAGAATTCCCACTGTGGAAATCTACTTTTTCTTCTCCCATCTACTTTCACCTGCCTGTAAACAACTACTCAGTCCTCAGGTCTCAGGTCTCACCTCCAGCTTCACCTACTATGAGTAGCCTCCCCAGATTCTCAAGGCACACTAAGGAGTTCCTTTCTGTAGCATCTCCATCACTGCTGGGGAAAGCCCACAGCACTAAATTAAAAAATGACAGAAGTTATCATATGGTACTATGTACTGTTATTTCCATGCTTGAAACTCCAAAGGACTGTGGGAAACTCAAGGGCAGGAACCACCATTTTCCTTTTTAGTTCCCACTCCACCTCAATGTTGGCAAGTGGCATATGTGCAGAATTCATGAGTTAAAGTAGGGTAAGATTCACCTGAGCATAAAGGGGGATGAAAGTACATTTCCTAGAGGGGAAATCATCTATGACATAAGACTATGACCTTCAGGACTGAGTGCAACAAGGCAAGAATGGTGAAGAGGTAAGATGGATTGTCTTTTGGGACACTTCTAGAGAATGCCCAGGAGTCCACTGTCCCTTTATCAGTGTACTGCCATGTTCCATGAGGTAACATTTTGTGGTTGCAGAGCTACGAAGTATTTTTTATTTCAGATATTTCTATACAAAATGTTAAAATTGATTTTCCTCTCAACCCCCAATGATGAAGCTGTATTACTATACATTTAGTATTTATATTACTTTAGTATTTATATTACTAAATACATTTAGTATTTATATTACTAAAAAGCATGCAAGTAACCACCTAAATGTTTCCATGTTGCTCTCTTTTCAGTACCTGAGGATTCGTTTTGGCTAGATTTCTGTTTCAATGCATGCTTCTTCTTGCTCCTTTATTTTTAGTTTCTTCTTCAGTTTCTCTGAATGGTTAGGGCAGCCATCAGATAGTTTCTGGTCTTGTTTCAATGAGTTTTGGAGTTGTGGCACCATGATGGAAATATAATGGGCAGAATCCTCACTGTACTGTCACTGATTGCTTGTTCGTCCTCTAATTTTCAAATTGTTTGCACTCCTTTAGCTAAATTAAAACCCAAGAAGAAACGACCTGCAAAGCAAGGTTACTTCAGTGTGGGAGACTCCTCTTCTGTTCTTCATTATCAGCAATAAAGTTTTGTCTGCCTCTCCTATTCAACCACACAGATTGGGAAAACTTTGATAAGAGAGTTTTCAGGTAACTGGAAAAAGCACCCTTTTATAGCCCGCATCACTTTAAAGTTGATGAAGTAGTTGTAAGCCATTTCCTAATACAGGGCCGAGTCTCTTCTAACAATGTCGTGCCTAGTGCCTATGAACAGATTAGTCTTCCCAAGAGTCTCAACTGGCAAATGATTCATACATGCAGGCCATCTCCAGATTCATCATCTGGAGGTACTGAGAAATAAGACACATCTGCCCAACTCAGGTAAGAGCTCCTAACCTGCCCTCTTCCCCACTCTTCATTGCTTCTTTTTCTCAGTACATTTTAAAACTTAAGTTTCTTACTACATGATGAAAACAGAAAAAGCCAAATGATATTGAAGTCAAAACTGAAAGTCAGTGATCAGTTAAAAAATGGTAAAACTAAAAATAATAAATAATTTCCGAAATTATTGGGGGGAAATTCTGCATGTTAGAAAGCATCTTAGAATTGGTGGCTAATGACTAATGTCAAACACATGGAAGTTTTGATTTTGTACAATAAATTTAGATACCATCTCCCCCAAACTTTTCCTACAATCTTGCCAATGGTCTCCAGTCTTGCATAGATTTTTCCCTTCTCTCCTCTCTTGAGGCTTCATGTGAGTTCTCAGTTTAAACAATAACACTCCATTAATTTGCTCACCCAGTTTCCCAAACCCTTTAATTCTTTTATAAACTGTCGTCGTAAGGACCAGTAAAACCTAACCCAAGCAGTCACTGAGTGAAGTCCAGTGGGGACAGTGTGTACACTATGACAAAAGCCAGCCACACTGAATGATCATGCAACAAAGGACATTAGGGAAATTAGTTAATATACTTAGTTACTTAAAATTATAATGTTGAAAAAGTAAATGCAGCAGTAGGGAAATGATGCCAATTAAGTAGTTCAGTAATGGGAAAGAAGCCGGAGAGAAGTCACTTGGACATTCATAACCCAGCCCCTTCACTTCCCAGGCATTTAGTATATGCCTATTTTCTGCTACCAGCACAGAACTACTTGGAAGACTTAAACCACGTTAAGGGTTTTTTTTGTTTTTTTTTTTTTTTTTAAATAAAGGGTGCCAGCTCTGAAGACCTCACCCTTAACTTCAAAGCACAGGAAGGAAGGACTGTAAATGACTCAAGTGAAGTCAGATGACAATACTTCATGCTTTCCTTTTCTCCAGAGGCCAATTTCTTCCTTTTCTTTTTGATGGTCCAGTACTCTGGCCACCCCCAGAAAGATTCCAAAATCCTCCCTCAGTTTTTTATTCCCACTGTTGGCAACCAACACCATCAGGAAATCCATCTTTTAATACAAATCTAAATGCCTTGTACTGTCATTTGGGTTTAAATATATTTCTCCTAAGCTCTGGCTTCAGTAAAAATAGCAGACAGCTGGTCACCATGTTCCACATCATAAACCTGTTGGGAGGATGTATGGCCAAGAGGGTTGGCTTGCCTCAGAATCACTTGGAAAGCTCATTTCTGGCTCCACCCCCAGAATATTCATTTCATAAGTCTGTTGTGCAAACTGAGAATTTGCATTTGTAACATGTTCCCAGATGATGTTGATGCTGCTGGTCCAGGGACCACACTTTGAGAAAGACTACTCTAAAACAACATCAAAACTATAATCTCAAATGCTGTAGCAATGGTTCCCAAATTCTGCTGCAAATCAAGGTTAATTGGTGTGCTTTTATATATACAATGCATTCTACACCAAGTAAATTGGAATGTCTTGGAGCCAAGCATTCATATTTTTTCAAAGGTGTCCTAGTGATGGCATTGTAAAGGCAAGTTTAAGAACTACTCATCCTTGGGACTAGGTCTTGAACTAAAGGGACAACCCTTGAGACTACAGACCAGGAGAAGGAAAAGTGACCCCAATTTACTGTGACCTTGGTAAAATCCCTCTATTTCCTCAGTTTCTCTTTGCTTATCTCTCAAATGGGACAACCACCTCCTACCCTCTTCTCAAACATCTGTAGGAGGAAAATACATCAAATAAAAGCAAAATGGTTTAGAAAATTAGGCCACAGTCTAGAGTTGAAAAGAATAAATAACAAGGTAACCTGTCCTCCTGAGGTAAAAGAAATGCAAGGGCTTTGGCTTCAGGAAGACATGGGTCGGAACCCCGACTCAGAGTAGTTCTATGACCTCAGCAAGTTACATAACTACTCTGTGATGTAGTTTGTTTTATGAAATGAGAATGGCAATACCTTCCTCATGATGTTCCTCCAGAGTAAGTCTGCCATTTTCCCAGATGGAGTAGGTGTCCAATATGTCACTATGAGGCCCATTTGATGGGTGTGTCTATTATACATGTCATCACTCCTGGAAATGGAGAAGGCATTCCCTTGGGAGAACTTTTAAAAGAGGCTAGTGATATTAACAGCAGACAGACCAGAAAATAACATTGAATAGATTTCCTGTATAAGGAGAGTGACAACTTCAGACATATAAAAAGTCAACTCTGTTTAAGTAACTCAATGGTCAGGTCTTAAGGCAGCAGTGTCTTCAGAACTGCTGGGTCCCCTGGCCCTCTCCTCTGTGTCTGGACAATTCCCACTTACAAGCCAGCTTGCTTCTCAGACATTGTGTTCTGAGTTGTTAGCCTGAACATGGGGGAACACACAGATCTTGCATGTGATATTTTGTTTTGTGTACACATGTCTTGGACCAAACAGTCAGTTCCTTGAATTTCATGAGGTTCATGTTTTCTGAGAGCACCCACAAGTCGACAATTCTAGGTGACTAATAGTTATAAATTTCTCATCTGTTTCCAGAAGACCTCCTTTTAATTGAATTTCTACAAAGTTTCCAGAATAATCTTTCAAAAATCCAAAAGCCATCTCTCTGCTTAAAAGCATTCCATGGTCTCCCACTGGTCTTGGGATCAATTTAAACTCCCCGGTATGGTTTACAAGGGTCTTTGTGATCTGGCCTTTGCTTCCTTCTCCAAGCTTGGCAGGGGGGCCAGACCCAGGGCCTGCTGTGATTGTGATTTTAGTTTGAAGTCCAGCTCAGTCTCTGACATTATGTACATCTGCCAACACGTTCTGCAATCTCTACGAATTTCATTTTATCTGAAAAAAATGAGAATAGTACTACCTTTTGGGGGGTTTATAAGACTAGAACTGATACTTGTGAAATGCCAGATACATGATAGACATTTTAAAAAATGAACACATATATGAATTTTAAATAAATAAATTTTGGTATTTTCAAATGTGTAGCCCCTATCCCAGAAATTTGAAGCTCCTTCAACTCTCTATGCTACATTGTGCCTCTTTACCTTTGAATGGGCACATTATTCTCTTTCTACCTCAACAACCTGGAAACCTCTCACCCTTCAATAGAACTATGTCATGTGAAATGCCTCTTACCCAAAAGAAGCAAAGCTGTTCCCTTCCCTGATGTCACTGCCTATTTCTGCCATGCTTATTCAATTGGTGGTTCCATGCTTGTATCTCAACCCAAAGAGATGGCTTGATAAAATCAGAAACTATTCCATATTCATTTAATAAAGTGAAGGACTTGCATATAGTAAGTGAATAATGTTTTCTATTATGGTTTGGTTATGTGGTGTGCCCCAAAATCAAGTGCGTGAGAGAGTGCAAGAATATTCGGAGGTGAAATGATTAGATTGTGAGAGCTATAAACTGATCAGTTGGATTGATGCACTGAATGGATTAACTGGGTGATGGCTATGCAAATGTAGGGTATATGGCTGGTGGAAGTAGGTTGTCAGGGTCTTGCTTCTGGGGTTTATAGTTTGTCCCTGGTGAGTGGAGAGCTCTCTGTTTCCTGCCTGTCATGTCCTGAGTGCCTTTCCTCTGCCACACTCTTCCATCATGACATTCTTCCTCACCTTGGGTATAGAGCTGTAGAGTTGGCCCACCACAGACTGAACCTCTGAAACTGCGAAACCAAATAAATTTTTCTCCTCTAAGATTTTCTTGCCAGGTCTTTTGGACAAAGTGATGAGAAGGTGACTAATGCATTTAGCTAAATGCCCTCCTCACAGTTCTCCTCTGTTATGTGTATGAACTCCGAGATATTACCTAAGTTCACAGAGAACAGAAGCCCTCTTATGATAAGGCGCTTTGTAGAGTCAAAGAAGTTCAGGTCCCTCCCCAGATTCCTGCATCAGAATCTGTATTTTTAACAAGATTCCCAGGTGATTTAAATGTGCATGAGTTTGAGAAGTACTGTCCTAAACACCTGTACAACCCCAGAATCACACAGTAGGCATTTGATAAACGGAAGAGAATGTGGATGATTGATCAGGTATTAGTGAGGATGTGAAAGAATTCAAAGTGCATTTCAATCCAGTTGAATGCTGGTGATAGAGTCCTATATTTTACTCCATGTAACACTGTGGCAATGACTTCCAAGCTCCATTTTATTTATTTTTAATTTTTTTTTATTTTTACAGACTGCATTTTGAGTCATTGTACTCAACTGGGGTACAACTTTTCATTTTTATGGTTGTCCATGATATAGATTCACACCATTCGTGTAATCATACATGTACATAGGGTAATGATGTCTGTCTCATTCCGCCATCTTTCATACCCAAGCTCCATTTTAATAGGAAGTCCTGAGAAGTATTACTCATAATTTTCAGTAAAATAAATAAATGAAAAAAAAAAACCAACAACAGAAGTCTGTCCCAACCTATATACTTGCATAAAAAGAGACAAATCATAGAGCTTTCAAAAGGGCTGGATCATAGAACTAAAAATAAAACAACTCAAACCTCATCTTCCAGTGGAAAAGACAGCAAAACTCAAGAAAAGTAACTCATCCACTATGAGCATCAGAGTTCTCATTTACTATCTGTATCAGAGCACAGGGTGTCCATGACATGAGAGTGATCAATGTCACGTCAATGTCACGTGAGCAACACTGGTGCTTTCAGTGGGGGTGGAATGCCATTCGGTTGAACCCGCAATTGGAATGTTGTAGTCTGAAACCCTCCTCCAACAAATCTGTAATGCTATAAGGAATGTCTTAGTTTTTCTAAGTTGCAGATTCAGTCCTTTTCCTCTGCTTCCTAAATGAATGTTAGAGACTAAATAAGGACACAAAGAAAAATGACAGTTATTCCTTACCCTCGAAACTCATGTTCAGGTGTCATTATCTGGGAACCCATTCAGTGGGAAAATGTTCCCATAATCAATAGCAATTACCGAGCAAGATAGCATACTTCTAGGGGCATATTTTATCAAAAATAAAATATTCACAAAACTGCACAATTATATTTCAAGCTTGTATAGATACATCAAAATGATTTCTGTCATACACAACTAAAAAGAACAAATAAAAATTTTTAAAAATGTACAATATTCTTTGCTTTAAAGAAATATTGGAGCAAACATATAATTCAAGTGCAAAGTTAGAATTTCCAAGTAGCAACTGAATTTGGTGGTATGGGTAAAGGGCTGGAGTCAAAAGAGATTGTATACCTTACGGGCACATTGTAAATAATAGTATTAGAAATGGCAGTAAAAAATTTAAAAAGGGAGAGCTAGTTTGTGCTTAAGTTTCCTTTAAATTTTGGAAGAATGCCTGCTTACAAATTTGCAATGTAGAAATAGCTCACATGGGAACACAGGGCCACTTTTTTTTTTCTTTTCTTTTTTTTTTTTGTTAAGATCTTGGGCAAACAAATGAACAACAAAAGTTCTAAATGAAACTAAGAGGAAAAAGGCATTTGGAGTATTTGCTTGGCCATCCTGGTCTCAAAAGAGCTAAGACTTTGCAACCTTTTGGTTGGACACTTTTTTCCCATCACTTAACAGATGGGAAAGATTTTGTGAACATTTCTGAGCAACAGACAGGACCGCCTCTTCTCTCTTAAGTGCCTTGTCAGCAGATTCCTGGAGCCTGGCTGTAAAATCACTTGTTTCCACTTTTCCCCAATCTCAGAAAGATGCCTCTGAAGCTATAGCGAGGCAGAGCATAGGCATTCAATTATCCAAATACCACAAGTCTATAAAAGAACATTGTGCTGCAATTGGTTTCTTAATTTGGTATGCCCTAACACCTTCCCTCAGATCCTGCAAACCAATCTCCAAACAACACCATCTGATTCAGCCACCTTGCAGGATGCATTTTTTTTTTTAATCAATTTTGAGATAACTTGCAGAAAATGCAGACCCAACCAATAGGATCACAGAGCACCACAGAGGGAAACATAAACCCCAGACTAAACCTTTTTACATGAATACCAACAGTAGCAGTAACAGATTTTATTTTTTGCCTTTTTTTTCCTTTTTTGATACAGATGTTCAGATTTCAATTTCCAGGAGGCTTTTAAATGTATCCAACTGTTTAATGTGACAAATGTCTTTTAGTGCCCACTCCACAAATATTCCAGTCATACTTAGCTGCATGCATTTATGTCTACAACCACTCAGAGAGTAAGTGGGGAAAAATCTAAACAAACTAAAATCTAATTGTGAAGTCTATAAAATTTATATCTACCCCATGTGAAACAGATGGTGGACGCTGTAGAAGGCATAAAGCAAAACGAGCTGTCCAGTTTAAAGTTTGGTTGGAAGCCGCAAGATCCTAGGGGAGAAAAATACAAAGACAAGTCTTACCACGTTGCTCTTTCCTGTTCTCCACGGATTCACCTGTGCCTAAGAAGAGAGGAGTAGCTTGAGAATTCATTTCCCTGAGAAAATCCTAAAATCCCAGGCACAGGCGGAGCTCAGCTTCCAACCTTTGCCATCAGGAGACAAGATACCCTCAAATCTCAGGAAGCATCCAGATAGCACTGCACACTCATGCCCCTGCACACCTTGCAAAAAATTAACACCTCTCACTCACCCATGCCAATCTCTTTATTGTAGTTGACATGGGCTTTCCCAGGGGACCAACTTGTTGTTTCATAAAGATCCCTAAATAGGCACAAGTGATGAAATATTTAATCCAAGTCCCAGGATCAAATGGCTACTACTGCCAGCGACAATGATAGAAAAATCTACTCCCCAATTAAAGAATTGCATGAGAAGCTATTCAGTTCATTGTGTCCTTTCACCTAGTTCAACTTTCCTGGAACACAGCCAATCAACTTCATATTTTATTTTAATAATAAGCATGTAGTACTTATGAGATCATGGACTACTCTAAACCTTTCTTGAAGGAAACCATCTCTTCCCCTCTATGTGAAAAATGAAGTGCGAGTTTGAACAAGAGATGGTTATTGAGATACACCATAGGACAATTTTTCATGTACATACTGGCTGTTTCTGAAATTCTCTGCTTATGGTTAAAGTTTAGACTTAATTTGTAGGAGGGGATTTTTGTCTCTCTGGTACCATTAATATTTTATTTTTTGTCTAATCTGGATTTTATATGAAAAACAAGAATTCATTGTCTATGTTAAAGGGTGGCATGCCAAAAGTCTAATAAAAAATATTTTCCCCAAGGCAGCAACATCCACTTTATGTGACAGCACAAGAGAACAGGAAGGTATTCAATAGAACATATCCACCATGATATTTTGTTCTGGAACTTGAATCTTCAGAGCACAGGGGAGTATGATGGAAGTGACAGTGGCATTTTTTTTAAGGTAGGGAAGTTACATATTGAACATAGGCAGTGAAATATTTCTTAAAATGAAAACATTATGCAAAACAAGTTAAATATTAGTTTTGTAATGCAAAGCTGTTAGAACAATGAACAACAAATACCGGAAGTATGGAAAGAAGTTTTGTTTTGAACTCAGAGGTGCTTAACCACTGAACCACATCTCCAGAACTGTTTTGGATTTTATTTAGAGACAGGGTCTTGTTGAGTTGCTTATGACCTCACTAAGATGCTGGGGCTGGCTTTGAACTTGCGATTCTCCTGCCTCAGCCTCCCAAGCCACTGGGATTACATGTGGGCACCACCACACCTGGCAGAAAGATCTTAGAAAGTTTCCTTGAATTCTTGTTTTTCTTAAAGAAAGAACTAAAAAGCACTAGAATGTATGGGCTGTCACCTTTACAAGTTCTAGCTGTATGCAAAGGTGCCAAGAAGTAAGCTGGCTCCTCAGAGCTTGTCCAGTGCCTTCAAGGGAATGGATTCTTAGTTCTTCAAAGATGAGCAATACCTGGGGTACTTTGTACATGCATTTGATTAGCTATGAATTAATTACTGTTTTCTGTCATTCGTTTACTGAATATTTTTCTAAGGTATATCAGGTAGAGCTGGATTGAAGTTATATCTCATATCAGGTCAATGTTAAGGAATTGTTCTCCAAGGTCCATTGATTCTTGTGTCAAGTGGGGACTCTGAGCACCAACACACCAACATCTGGGAACTGTCTTTCTCCTAATTTCAAAGGATTCAAATTTAACTAGGAACACAATCTATGAAAGCGCTCTTTCCATTCTGACTACCAGCATTGTTCACATGGAAACTATCAGTTCAAACTCCTTTAAAGAGGAGGAAATGAATTGTAAATGATCTTGGCTTCCCTTTCAAGGAGAGGACTTGCTATTGCTGAACCTCATTGAGATAAAATAATGCAAGATAAAACAAACAAAAATATTGCCTATAATAACAGGTGAATGAAAGAAAAAATGGTCCATACATCTTCAGTTCAGACCACTTCTGGGCCATGTCAAGGTACTAGCTGTTAACTTACTAAATAGAATGAAAGATATTAGCTAGCAGTTCAACCTATTCTTCTTATTTTTTGGGATATATTCATGGGATATGATCCAGTGTACATCATTGCTTATAATTCTCTTTTTTTTCTTTTGTTAACTTCTTTTATTTATACATGCTAGAACATTCTCAATCACTAAAATACCGGGCATAAAGGAGTCATATAAAATTTGCTGTATAATTTTGTGTTTCTGTGATCTATTACTCTAGTTTGGGCATTATAATTCATTTGTAAAAATATGTATTTTCTTAGTAGGCTCTTGATCATGAAATATCTTGCACTTTGCAAGGTGACTTTTATAGAAGAAAACAAAAATAAATTCTGCTCTTCTCAATGCACATTAAAAAAAAAAAAAACTATCTCACTCTATTTTCTTTCTTTCCAATCCTTGAGAAGAATCTGCAGTTACTTTCAGAAACTTAGTATCAATCTTTGCATTCTAAAGAAATGTCAACAGAGAAAGTTCCACGGCCGCCTTTTGAAGTTCCACTTGTGGGGGCAGGGTGGGGACAGAGTGTGGCATTAAATTCAGAAAATACTAGAATGACGGGTCTGCAAGCTACACTGTGATAAAGCCGCCAAGAAAAAAGTCTGTATTTTTCTTCTTTTTCATTATCAGGAAAAAAGAGACTTGTGCCATTTAAAAAGAGCTTTCAGTGGCTCCCTAGTCGATGACTGAGCAACTTGTCAGAGGACTCTGGGAGCAGCTTTTCAATACTAATAACTTCAAGTACTAATGTCAAATTTTGTTTTTTTGGAGTAGCAAATATATCTGGTTCACCCAATAGCTCAGCTTTTCTTTGGAAATGCCCCACAATGAATACATTAGCTTTAACATCTATTCTTTGATAAGCCATCTTGAGGTGGTCTGACTTTTGTTTTCTTTACTTTCACAAACACACTCCTCACCATGATTAATGGCCTCCCATTGGGTATATGGAAAATTTCCCAGCCCATTCCCTTGAGAATGCTCCACTACATGGATTTCTAAGCAAAGCTAGATTAAAAGAGGAGGAGCATGAGCTATAGTCCCCCTACCCCACAGCCATCAATTATATACAGTTATAAATCAAAGTTTTCAGCCTGAACAAAGACCAGTGCGGCCAGCAAACAAGGGCGTTCACGGCAGATTGTTTTGAGAACGAATAAAACTCTTGACAGAACACAATGGAGTTGGGAAAGCCACTGTCAATATCACTCTAGAGTTGAGCTGATTTATGGAGAATTAGACATGGTGTATCAAGTCACTGCAGGATTGATAGAGAAAACGGCAAAGAGAAGTGTGAATGAGCTAACGTGAAACCAGACGAAGCAGGAAAGATAAGCCAAATAATGTTTCCATCCGTTCAAATGTGACCCCTTGTCTTGGAGTCCTATTGTGAAATTTGGATCCCCCCCCCCCCAACACACACACACAATTTCCTATTTTTGGCTTCACTGCTAGCAAAACCCTTTGCAACCTTCTTGTGAACCGTGATCTCAGGCTCACACCTTCCTTCTATTTGGTTCCTACACTTGGGAGACTTTAATTTCACTTGTTTCAGATACTGCTTACATGCTCCACATAAAAATCTATTTTAAATGGAGAAACAGGAAAATATTGACTTTTGTGAAAACAAATGGAAATACCATCAGAAGGCAAAGTCAGCAGCAGAGGGCATGAAATTAAATAGATGGTGCTATAGTTTTTCAGCAGGTTTTTTTTTTTTAATCAAGACCTCCTATATGTCAAGAGCTTTCTCTTTTAGAGGTAAAAATGGCTCACACCTGTAAAACATGTATGTAGTCAAGTGAGAGAATAATAATGAGAGCAACCACTATTATTATTAGATAACATTAATTGAGCACTTACTCTATACCAGGAATTCTTCAAAGAAATTTATGTGTATTTTCTCATTTATTCTTTAAAAAATAAAACCCATGAAGTATTTATTATTATCCTCCCCCATTTAATGGTAGAAAAAATGGATACATAAAATGGATGGTTTTACACAAGTAAGACACCAGGGATTCTGATTTTACCTAAGGAAGCAGGGCTTTTGGGAAATTTTAATCTTAACTACCTCACCTAATCTCACCTGTGGGATAAAAATCAGCCATGCGTGTTCTTGCAATCGCTCAAAACTTGATTCTAATCTTTATGAGGTAAACAATTTTCCCCAGGGAAAAACTATCCCAACGTCCCCCAATCACTTTCTTACTTTAGCAAGTTATAAGAATCAAATCAAATGACAGAGTATACAAATATAAAAGGGAAATACCTTTAGGAAGAAATGTCCTTCTGAAGTTCTCTTGCTCAGTGTTGCTTTCCTTGTCTTGCTAACAAAAGTGGTATTGCCTATGGGTATCTCTTTCCATGTTCTCCCTAGTGGCAGGAGGTGGGTGGGTGGGGTGGGATGGTTCTGAAGATAGGGTGGGTATATGATGAAGGCCTAATTAGAACTCACTGTTCCCACAGTCAGGTATAATGTGAGTGGATATGACGTGGGCACTTCTGGCCAAGGCCATTACGAGGTGAGCGAGTTCCCAAAACCTGGATATGGTGCCTCAGTCTGAACATCCTGACTCATCACAGGTACCAGACCAGGGGAGCGTGGTGGCAAAGTCACAAGATGAAGAGGCCGAGCCCCTGGATCATTGTGTGGAAAAGAACTGCTTCCCACCTGTTGTAGGTTGTTATAAACAAGAAATAAGCTTCCTTCAGGTGTAAACATGCGCTTGTTGGTCTATGTGCCATAGCAGATAGGCCTACCACCATGAATGTAATAGTAACAGAAATCAAGTGTAGCTACACTTTAAGTCATTAGTCACAATGAAAATCATGGAAATGGGTTTGAAACAAATCTGAGCAACTATGGAGGAGATGTGTCTCCAACACACAGCAAAGTGATGCACACAAGAGCTTCTTATTTTGTCATTTGGGAGGAAGTAAGCTGTAATCAAGACAGAGAAACTGTTGGTTATTTGTTTTATTGTTTAATTTTGTTTTACCATTCATTCCCAAAGCATGCTCCTTATCCAAATTTAAAAAATCCTTGAGGAATGGTTTATTCACTTTTTCCCCATTCCATAAAAAGGTGAATGAAAGCAGCTAACTTGAGAATAATTAGTTCTTGCTTCCAGGTAGGATAATGCAATAGTGTGGATCTGGAATGTGCCAACAGACCCATGTGCTAAAGGTTTGGATCTCAGTGTGGTGCTGTAGGAAGGTGGCGAAAACTTTGAGAGGTGGGCCCAGGGGGACGTCTACCAGGTCATTGGGAGCATCACCTAGCAGCAAATAGTGGGATCTCCTTCTCTTCCCTTTTCTTTTTTTTCACTTCCTGGTCATGAGGTGAGTGGTTCTCTTCTACCACCCTCTCCCTAACATGCTCCGATGACTTTCTGCAGACCCCAAAGTAACAGGAGGACCAACTGATCATGGACTGACACCTCCACAACTGAGCAAAAATAAACCTTTCCTCTTTATAAATTGACTATCTCAGGAATTTGTTATAGTGATGGAAAACTGACATCATTCTGTTATCTGTATCTTACATTTGTTAAATTGTTTAATTTTCAAATTCAATTACATTATTACTTGCCAAAGAATAAATCCCAATTGATAATCCAGGTTTTTTTTTTTTTGACCTCACATAGCACATCTTCTGCGATCTCTTCTGCACATCTCTTGGTATTCTGCTTTTGAAATAATGCATGCCTCATGCCATCTTCAAAGAATAGATCCTATTAATCTATAGCTAATCCAACTTTAAAAACTGCAAGCTCTGCTTTATAATTTTATATTGAAAGGACAATATACAAATGATTTCCTGTCTGTCATGATTATTACATAAAAATGTATTGTGAAGTGGTGGTGAAAATGCTGATATTTAAGGGATAAATCAACTTATGTTGGGGGTCTATACGACTTGGCAAATGCTCTTTTAAAAGTACTGAAAATGAGTTGACAAAATATAATTTAATATTAAGGTTAAATGTGTACATATTTACATATATAAATGTTGATATGTATCAAATTAGAAATAAAACCCAAAGATCTGGAAAAAATATTTACAAGCCCTAAACAGATGGAATATTAAAAAGTGGAAATGCAATAGTAATATGAAATCAGAGAAATAATAGCAAAAATTTCTCCTTGTATTTTCTGATGAATCCCAAAAGAACATCTCACATATCCCTTTTAAAATGGAGTTTTATAGATTCCTCCCCAAATGTCAATAATTTTCTAGTCATAAAAATATCTAAGAATAGTTTGTTGTATATAGAAAAGTTAATTATGTGTAAAAAATACATGTGGATATCAACATATTTCCAATTCACTAAACAGATGATTAAAAATCAAGAAAAGATAAAAAGTTTATAACTGCATTATGAATTTAACAGCAGAAAAGAAAAGAAAAAAAGTATCCTTCTAGGTACCAGCTATGACAGGGTGACAT
>JAJEJO010003889.1:421318-507153 GCA_020662805.1 Glaucomys volans
CTCACATATCCCTTTTAAAATGGAGTTTTATAGATTCCTCCCCAAATGTCAATAATTTTCTAGTCATAAAAATATCTGAGAATAGTTTGTTGTATATAGAAAAGTTAATTATGTGTAAAGAATACATGTGGATATCAACATATTTCCAATTCACTAAACAGATGATTAAAAATCAAGAAAAGATAAAAAGTTTATAACTGCATTATGAATTTAACAGCAGAAAAGAAAAGAAAAAAAGTAGAAAAGAAAAAAGTATCCTTCTAGGTACCAGCTATGACAGGGTGACATTTAGCCTCTTGTTAGACCTCTTGTCGTAAGCAACTCTGAAGCTGGACAAAACCACAAAGCAACTGTTTTCAGACAGTGGACAGGAGAAGACTGTAGTCATTGAAGGAAATGAAACACATGGTCCAGTTTCTCCAGGAAAAATTTTATCTATTGTGTCATAGAAAAAAGGAACTTAAACAGAAAGCAGTAGGTTCTCTGGACAGAACAAAAGACTGGAATTTGAAGCTGCTGAGTTCCATGCAGTTCAAGGAGTAGGGTACCAGAGAGGAGGGAGATGCATAGGTGGGAGCCCTTGAGGTACACAGAGGTCCAACTGAGTTATTAGCCAAAAACTAAGATACCCAACCAGAGGATGAAACTGAATGAGGTCTTGAGAAAAGCCACTGGGAACTAGGACATGAAAGATTCCAAAGGCCACATGATACTGGACATGCCAATTATACCAATGTGGACAGAACTTGCTTAATGTCCAGAACATCTAGGGGAAACTTTATAAAGGTCACAACTTAGGAACATGTCAACTCCAGTCCAGTAATAAAAATTCCTTAAAATTTTCCTGAACAAAAACCTAAAACCAAGTTGAAATTCTGGTCACTGAACAGCCTATCAGAACAAAACTCAACTATTTTTGAATAAGATAAAATAGTTAATGGGGTTTCAATTAAGGCTTTTTTTTTTCCTTTTTAATGTAAAAGCCACTCCATTAGGCTAACCTGTAGAAATATTCCAAACATTCCAGTCAATTTCTCTGTCTTTGAGCAGCTGAGGAAATGGAAATCGGGGTGGACCGAATGCAGGTTAGAGGAAGGTTCAAGTTCAAGGGCTAAAAGGATATAGCCAATTAGAAGGTCATTGGCCAAGCCAATTGCTTTGTTACTTTTCCAATACCTGTTTAACATAGATTTTAACCAGTGATTTTAACGCTTCTCCAATACCTGTTTATCATGGATTTTGATCCACATATCTACCCGAAAGTTAAATAGGTTCCCAGACTAGTACATTTAAGTGAGAAACCTGCTACCAGGTACCCTCTCACATTGCAGAAGTTCTATCTCTTTTCATCTCAAATAATTCCTTCTCCTTCCACTCTTGCCTTCTATTATTGTCTGTGGATTTTGTTCTTCAAATTTGTGAGACAAGAACTCAGAAGAAATTGGCAGTGAACTGCGGGGATCAGCTGTGACACTGGAGAGTATAGCCCACCGTTAATAGCTACAAGGCACCACTAAATAGCAGTGGAAAAGAATCTAGCTTTGCTAGCTGTGACCTTTCGAGCTGTGGCCAGCAGGTATCGCCTGCAGTGGTTTGCTGCTAACACGAAAATGGGCTTTCTCAGCTGCACAACCCCGCAATTTAAGCAGGCCTCACCCACCAACAGAAGCTGATAAATCTATTTCATCGCAAACTCCACTTTCATTTTCAAAGGATGATATTACAACCCAGAATCCCAACAAAAAAGCAGATACAACACCCAGCATATACTCAGTAATTATTAAGCAATAAAAGAAAAAAAATGATCATGAGAGATAAACAATATAGAATCAAAGGTGATACAGATGTTAGAATTAACAAACAAGGATTTAAAACTTTTCTAAATATATTCAATAATTTGAATAAAGGATGACCAAATGGCAAATCCCACTGGGAAACACCAGCCATAGGAGAATCAAATAAAAATTCCAAACTAGAAACACTGTCTGAAAGGACAAAAATAAGGCAAAATTAAAACAAAAACAAAACAAAAGCCACTGTACGAATGACAGATTCGAAAATGAGAAAGGAAAAGGTCAGTGAATGTGCCCAAAATTAAACACAGAAAAGATAACAGGAGGTGGGGGGAGGAGAGCCTTAGCCATCTGTGGAAGAACATAAAATGAATTATCATACATGCAATTGGAGTCTCCAAAGAAGAAATCCATTGAGATAGAAGAAATACTTGGGACTCATGCTATATGTAATATGGATAAGGTAAAAACTTGTAAGAATTTTTTCTTCTACATTTCCTTCTTCCTTAGGAAGGAGTGGGTGGGGGTATAAAATATGTAGTGTGGCTACTAGTGAATCTGTATGTACTTGGGTTTAGTACTGGCAGCCTATACCAAATACCAAAAATCTTGTTCAGGTCCCTAAAGAATCAATGAAATCATTCTCCTTTTCTGCTAGATAAATCAGATTGTCTGGTATATAGTTGTGTAAATTCATAACCTAATTAAAAATATACAGGGTCATTAAAAACAAAATAAGATAGCTTCTATGCCAGGATTCCGTATCCTGCAAAAATTTCTTCAAAAGCTAAAGTGACATAAAAATATTTTTGGATTATGATTATAAACCTCAGCATTAGTAGAATTGCATTATAATGTCTACTATCTATATAGAATGTTATATAGACATATATAGAATGTTATATAGATAAACAGATGTGTAGATATACAAATAGAGATCTATATCTACATTTATATCTATATAACATTTATATCTATATAGCTGTAAATATAGATGTTTGAAGTATAAGAGAAATTTCTTCAGGTTAAAATGAAATAATTTCTGAAGAAAATGAAAATATATCTACAGAAATAAAGAGCTCTAGAAAAGATAAATGTATATGAGTAATCATAAGCAATATCTTTTTTGTTTCTTAATTTGTTAAAAGACAAGTGATTATTAAAGCAAAAAGAGGAACACATGACTGGAGTTCACAAAAGACCTAAAATAAAAGATATTAGAGCATTGATGTAAAGGACAGGAGAAGGTAAATGGAAAGGTAGGATTTTTAGTATTATACTTGGAGACATATAACATTAAGTCTAAATAAACTAATGTGAGTTAAAGATGCATACTATTATCCTCAAAATGAGAACAGATATGTAAAAGATATAGCTAACTAATATCTAGAAATAAAATAAAATAATGAAAAACCAAAAACCCCCATGATTTATCATAAAAAAGGCAGAAGAAAGAGTTACAAAGAACAAGTAGTGGGAAAGAAATACAAACAGCAAGATGGTATAATGATAAACCTAATCATGTCAATAATTACATTAAATGTAAATGGACTAAATCATTCAAGAGAATAAATTGACTGTATGTGGAAGGAAGCAAGTTCCAATTTTACTCTTTATAATTATTTTCCACTTTACATTTCATACTTCACCTTCTAAATATAGAATTTAAAAAAAAAGCTTGAAAAAATATACATTGAAAAGAGGCATCTTAAGAAAGCTTAAGTGACTCCATAAACATCAGCAAAGTAAACTTCAAGACAAAGAGAATTAGCAGTTCATTATGATGAACAGCAAACTTGTCAGGAGGAGATAACAATCCTAAATGGATCTACACCTGAAAACACTTAAAATGCAAACAAATAAAATGCAAGCCAGCATGAGCAAAAGTGAACAGAGAAATGGACACATATACAAATACGAAGGCAAATGGAAAGGTAGGGTTTTTAGTATTATACTGGGAGACATGCGGTTTGAGAGTTAATGTTCTCACAGTAGCTTATATAAGAAGTATGCAAAAATTAGCAAGGGTATAGAAGACTTGGACAACAGTACTCATAAATTTCACCTAAGTGATATTTAACATTACAAAATACATATTCTTTTCAATGTTCACTAGGTGATACCATATGGTGGGCAAAAAAGCCAATAAATTTGTCAAATACAATATAGACTATGTTTTGATAGCATGCTACACTATGGATGAATCTTGAAGACATTCTGATAAGCCAAATAAACCAGACAATATGATGACTATTATTATTCTCCTAATATGAAATACCTACAGCAGGCAAATTCATGGAGACATGAAGTAAGTTAGAGTCTAACACGAACTTGGGGCAAAAGTAGGAACAGTTATGGCTTACTGGTTAGAGTCTCTGGAGTGATGAACACATTTTAAAAGTAATGGTTATGGTTGTGCAACATTATGAATTTAATTAAAGTCACTGAAGTATACACTTAAAATGGCTAAAATGGCAAATTTTACAAGGAAGAAATATCATGTTCACACATTTTCAGGAAATGGGAATGACAGAAATGGGAATGACACTATGCAAGTCAGACAAGGCCCAGATAATTCTGTTAAGAAAAACAAACACAATTACAAGAGAACAAATTTATACACTAATATCCCTCACAAACATAGTCAAGAAAATCTTAACAAAACTTCAACAAATTGAGCCAAGCAATTATAAAGGATATCTCATGCCCAAGTTGGTTTTGTTGTAAAATAAAGTCTATGTTATGGTTAGGGTTAGATGTTCCCCCAAAGCTCATGTGTGACAATGTAAGAGGGTTTAGAGGTGAAATGATTGGGTTATGAGTGTTTTAATCCAATCAGTGCATTAATCCCTTGCCAGGGATGAAGTAGATGGTAACTAAAGGCAGGTTGAACGTGGCTGGAGGAGGTGGATCCCTGAGAGTGTGCCTTTTGGGTTTGTATTTTGTCCTTGTTGAGCAGAACTCTGCCTCTGCTTCCTGGTGCCATGTTCCCAGTAGCTTTCCTGCACCACATCCTTCCACCATGATGTTCTGTTTCACCTCAGGCCCAGAGGAATGGAGTGGGCTATGGACCTTTGAAACCATGGGTCCCCAAATCAACTTTTCATGGAGAAAATAAACTTTTCCTCTAAATTTGTTCTTGTTGGGTCTTTGAGTCAAAGCCATGAAAAACCTGAGTAAAACAGGCTAGAAATACATTAAAAGTCTGTGGGTGATTATTCATCACATCAAAAGAATAAAGATGAAGAAACAAACGATCATCTCTGGGATGTAGAGAAAGCCCGTGCCAAATTCAAGGTGCATTGATGACAGACACCATCAGTAACTGGGGGGCACTTAGTCTGAAAAAAGGACTCTATATTCAAGAAACATTATCATAATACTTAAAAATAAATTACTGTTTCCTTTTTTCTTCCCCCAAGAGTGGGAAAAAGGCAAGAATGTTCACATTCACCACTTCTGGTCAACATTGTAACAGAGGTCCTCCCTGGCAAAATGAGGGAAGTGAAAGAAAAAACATAGTTTGCAATGGAAGCAGTAAACTGTCTTTCTGCAAAAACAACATGACTATGATGGATCCATAAAAATTTTAAGATATTTATGGGGCTGGGGCTGTAGCTCAGTGGCAGAGTGCTTGCCTAGCACGCATGAGGTACTGGGTTCGATCCTCTGCACCACATGAAAGTAAAACAATTAAAATAAAGATATGCAGTCCATCTAGAAAAAAAATTAAGATATTTATAAAAAAATGTGTAAGTGAATTTAGCAGTGTAGAAGTACACAATTAATTTATAAGAATGATATGTCCACATATTAGAGATGAACAGATAGTAATTCAGATAAAATATACTACCATGGATAACAAAGAAAAAACATGAAACAAAGGTGAAATTAATGGAATACAGGTAAGATCTGCACACTGAAAACAAGGAGACATTGTGAGTGAGCTTTTAAAAAATCTAAATGCAGAGGTATATCAAGTTCATGGCTTATAAGACTCCATATTGTTAAAATATGTATTTTCCCAGTCTAATCTATGTATTCAACATAATTCCAGTCGACATTCCAGCAGGCTTATTTGTGGTGTTTGACAAGCTGATTCTAAAATGTGGAAATTCAAAGAGCTAAAGTAACCAAAACAATCATGCAAACACCCCACAAAGTTGGGGGACCAGAACTAGTTGATTATACCTTAAAGTTACTATAATCAAGAGAGTGTAATATTGTCATAAAGATGGATGAATATGAAAAACAATCTAGAAAATTCAGAAATGGAAACATTTAAGTGGTCAATTGATTTTTTTTTTTTTTTTTTTTTTTTCGGGGCTTGAACCTCAGAGACGCTTAACCACTGAGCCACACCCCTAGCTCTTTTTATTTTTTATTTTGAGACAGGGTCTTGCTAAGTTCTTAGGGCCTCACTAAAGTGCTGAAGCTGACTTTGAACTTGTAATCCTCCTGCCTCAGCCTTCTGAGCTGCTGCGATTACAGGCGTGTGCCACCATGGCTGGCTTGGTCAACTGATTTTGTGACAAAGGAGACTTAAAAATTCAATAGGGACACAGACATCCATTTACCAATAGTGTTACAAAAACTGAGTATTAATAATCCACTTAAATCCTAATTCTATAATAAAATCAAGTTGTAGTAAAGAACCTAATATAAAAATATTCTAGCTTCTTAAAACTAACAAAAATATTTTTGAATCTTTTGGGTAAGCAAAGATTTCTTAGGATACTGAAAACAATAACAATTTAAAAATGGTAAACTAAACTCATTAAATTGAATAACTTCTACTCATCAACAAGTCAAGAAAATGAATTAGAATCCCATAGACTGAAAGTATTTTTATACATCTATATTTTTATCTGTCACTATGTGTACATGTCTAAAAGCATTTATATCTACAATATATAAAGAAACTCTGGAACTCAGTAATAAAACTCAATAATTAGAAAGAGAAAACAGACTTGTGTAGCCAATTTCAAAGGAAGAATTATTAATAAATAATAAGCACATAAAATGGCCAGCTCATTTCTTTGCAAGGATATTCAGATTAAAACCCAATTCAGCTGTTGCTTCATAACCGAAACAAGGCTACAGTTAAGAATGGAAATACCAGGCATTGGCAAGAATACCGATAACCAAACCTCTCATTCATCATAGGCAATACTGGAAGATGGTAAAATCATTCTGAAAATGTGTTGGCAATTTTGTGTAAAGTTATATATGTGTATATACATGTGTATATGTGTGTATATATGTGTATATGTGTACATACACTGTACACACACATGTTGTATATTATATAAATTATATGTACACATGTATGTAATTTTTTATATAATACAATTCTTCCATAATCATTCAAGAATAATGAAAAGATAACTATCAAATTCTGTTTTAAAATATTCATAGAAGTTTTATGCATTAAATCCCATGCTGGAAGTAATCAAATGTCCATCTATCAAAAAAGAATAGATAAATAAGCTGTGGTACATTAATACAATGGAACACCCCTCAGCAGTAAGGAACTGACTGGTGAAACATACAACATGGATGCATGGATGAATCTTAAAAAACAATAAAAACCTTAAGGTACTGGGGAACAAAATTGATCAAATTATGTCCAGATACAAATATGGCATAATGAACCCCACTCTTATGTACAATTGTAATGCACCTTAAAGAAGTAGATACAAAAAAAATGCTTTATATGAAGTTTTAGATCTGTCAGCATTGATCTTGGACAACAAACATCAAAGCACTGGTTGATCTAGAGGGAGGAGGGAGAGAGACTGAAGACAGGAGCAAGAGAGCAGAGGGATGGACATTGGGTTTTTTTTAAAATGGGTTCTTTTAAGTTACACATGACAGTAGAATCCAGTTTGATATAATTATTCCTGCACAGAATATATCTTATTCTAATTAGGACCCCATTCTTGTGAATACATGAGGATGGGATTCACTGTGATCTTTTCATGTGTGTATATGGGGAAATTATGTCAAATTCATTCCTTTGTCATTGTTTGCTCATGTAAATGTGTTGAAATTCCTTGAATTCTATCATGTAATCTATGCCTTCTTTTCCCCCAAAGTTAGAATATTTTCTATCAGAGACATTTTCTTATTTATTTTCCTCTCTAAATACCTGTTATATTTCCTTCTTTATCTCAATTTTGTGACAAATATTTAATAAGCAAAGAATGCCACCTTAGTACCTAAAAGATTTTGCATTTATGCAATCAGCATAAATTATATATAATTGACTAATATTGTGAAATTTATGAACAGGAAGAAGTGTAATCTCTACTCGGTGACGTATAGGCATCATATGCCTTTTACTGTGTGTGCATTGCATATTGTTTATTAGAACCACAAAAATACTGCTCCAATGTACTTGGTTTATAAGAAACTGTTTAGAAGAACAGGAAAATACAACATTTGGAGGACCTTAAGTATCAATACTGATTTTGGTCCTATGGGGAGGAACAGTTTTTTTTCTTCTCGGGCCCACAGTAGTAGTTGAGTTTAGGTGGCATACAGCAAATGACCCCAAGAGAAATTGTTCTTTTTCCACACAAAGATCTAAAAAACTGGGAAAGCAATAAGAGACCCAACATCCTTGGCTATGGTGATATCCATCTATAACTCTCATCATTTGGGACCAAAGTTTCTCTTGGAAATCTCTTCCTAAAGGAAAAGGTCTCCTGGGAAGCACTGGGGTTCATGAGGTAATTCCATGTTTCTCAGCATAGTGAATATGGCTTGTTCTTCACATAACTGGTCAGATTGGAATAGAGACTGCATTGGTTGAGAAAGCTTTGAGAACACTAATTTATTTAAAGAACATTTGGAGTTTTAAATTGGTTTCAAGATGACCTTAGAATCCTTAATAAGCAAATGATCAGGGTGACTTCAGAAATGGGAATACCCTGGGAAAATTTCTCAAATCTATCTCATCTTTTATTCATTTAAAATCTCAGCGAGAGGCTGGGTATGGTGGTGCTTGCCTATAACCCCAGCAGCTTGGGAGGCTGAGGCAGAAGGATCGAAGGTTCAAAGCCAGCCTTGGCAATTAAGTGAGGTCCCAAGCAATCAGCAAGATCCTGTCTCTAAATAAAATCCAAAAAGGGCTGGGGATATGGCTCAATGGCCAAATGCCCCTGGGGTTCATTTCCTGGACCCAAAAAAAAAAAAAAAAAATTCTTAGCAAGAGAAGTTCTATGGAAAACACCCTTGAGAAATTCCAAGAGACTCCAGATTAGCAGGTACATTTGTATCTAAAATAGCCACAGAATTCTAGCAATTGCCATTGTCTGCACAAGGTATATATAACTCTCCAAATTTAAGCATTAACTTCTTCTTTGGTTACTACTGAGTGTTCAATTTAAGGGTTTGTTAATTTCAACTGAGGTCTTCAATCATTGATTAGATTATTGATTCATCTTTACAAAGTTACTTGAGATAAAACCACAGACTATATCTAATTTTTAAATATTCATTTTGGTGAGGAATCCTCAGCAGTAAGAAGGAATAGACTGCTTAAACTTTACTGTAGTATGTATTAATATACCTCAATAACATATTCTCTGGTGAATGGGCATTTGCAGGTTTTCTAACCTCTCTCCGACCGTCAATGGCACAAATAAGCAACTTGACAGTCTCAACTGAAATGGCAAGAGATAATTTGTCAGTCTGTTGGTTGCTATGGTCCTCAGCCTGTGGATGCACCTAAAATCATTGCTATTTGCATACAAGCTCTTCTACAGAAAGCTCCCAAGTTCATCTTTTTTCTTCCCTGCCAAAAAACTCCCAGTGTGCTGGAATAATATTGTATCAGGGGATTCTGCAACAAATGTCATACTCATTTGCTTGTCAAGGTTTTGAGGGCAATTTTCTTACTAAATGGTCTCTGTACCACAACCCAGACTCTCTCTATAGATAATAAAAGGGTTCTCAGCAATTAGCTGAGTTGCAGTAAAATATTTTCCTGTGCTATAATGTAGTAATGACCAAGAGAAACCAGGAGAGATATTTTTTTTTCTATCTACTTTAATAAGTGTACATCCAAGTTGGGCCACGCAGGGTGTCAGCCCCAGGCTGAGCATCCATCTCCCTGCTGCTTTACCACTTCCAGATTGACAGCTAAATTACTGCACAGAAAAGGTTTTCCTGGGCTGTAACCATAATGCTGCCACTGAAACTAGTTTGTTGGCTAAAGGATAAATGGAGATTTGAAGGACAATTTTCATTAACAGAGAAAGATGCAGTATGGGAGAGCAGAGCTGGATCTGCATGGGAAAATGAGCTGAGCGATTGCAAAAGGGACAAAAAGCAAATGACGTACGCTAATTGAGTGGTAATTTTCCTGTCAAGTGGCAGGCACTTGCAGAATTCTTGGATGATCCCCAAATCTGCATTCTAGATTTTGTAACACATTCTTGGTATCCAATGGCTAAGCAACAGAGGAGTTTGTTACCTAAAAATGGAATTAAAATTAGAGCAGTAAACTAAATTGACAAATCATTTGCAGGAAAATGAACCTTTGTTGAAATGTCATCGAAACAATAGGACTGGGAACCAAGATTGAGGAATAGGAGGAAAATTGAGTTCATGTTCAGTAAATTATTTGGCTAATATGCAGAAATCACTGCACTACGTATACAGGAGATAGGGGTCTTGGCCTCAGTGATCCTGTAGCTTAGATGGAGCAGAGGGAAAATAACCTCGACTCTATACTAGCTTACAAGTGTCAGGTTGGAAGAAATCACATTTGTCTTGGGGTCCGCTTCATCTCCAATTGCCAAAAGAACAGAGCAATTGTGCAGCACATATGAAGGGCTCTTAGTATACATTAAATCAATTAATGAATATTTCTTATAATAAGCAATAAGATAACAGCAGAATGAGAAAGTCACAGATAAGTGACTTGGTTAGTTATGAAGGGTAAAGCATTTATTTCCAGTTGGAAGGTCAAAGATGACCTTATAAAGAAGTGGCATGTGATTTGGGCCTCAGTGTTACATTTGGAGGTTCAGAGTCGCACTGAGGAACATAGAAGTGGAGAAATCCTAGGGATTAACAGGAAATAGCAATAGTATTTGTAATTGTTAGCAGAGACTGTCTAGGATGGAATGAGCACATCATATTATTCTGATTTCAGTATCTGATGGAGAAGCAAGTGCCATTTGTAGTCACCTGTATAACTGAAAACCACCAGTTCAGGTTCTAGCAGGACTCTCTAAATGGTGTAGACCAAGCTATTTTTTTTTTTTTTCAAAATGTCAGAAAAATCCTGTAGAAGAGTTCCCTTGGTGTGTGAGTAGTTTTCCAGTGTGATAAATTATGAATTGAAAACACACATTTTAATTTGATCTTGGTTTGGGTTGGAACTGGCATTAGCTATGGTAACAGTTTAATTCAGACTATACTCAGTGCCTGGCATAGTCCCTGGCACAGAGCAGGTGCCTGAAAAAATTTGAATGAAATAATGGCAGAAGTTAAGGTTTCATCATGTATTGGAGAATAAAGGATCTTCAAGAAAGAGGCAGGCTTGACTTTATCATCTTTAGACTCACACCCTCAATTTAAAATGTGAAAATACAAACACGGGGTTATGGTTTAGATATGAGGTGTCCCCCAAAAAGCACATGTCAGACAAATGCAAGGATTTTTAGAGGTGAAATGATTAGATTATAGGAAATATGACCTAATCAGTGGGTTAACCAGGCAGTAATTGTAGGCAAGTAGGAAGTGACTGGAAGAAGAAGGTCTCTCCTTTGGGGATTTATATTTTTTCTCTGGTGAGTGGAACTCTGCTTTCCTGAGCTGATTTCCTCCTCCATACCCTTCTTCCATAATTTTCTGCCTCACTTCATGTCCAAAGTAATGGAGTTGGTCATCTTTGGACTAAGACCTCTGAAACCGAAAGCCAATATATACTTTTCCTTCTTTAAATGGCTCTCATTGGGTATATTGGTCACAACAAAAAGCTGACTGATACACTGTGAATCAGAAAGCTAAATTCACAAGATAGCTGACGAAGAGGTCAGGATCATTTGCCACTTCTACCCTACATGATCCAGTGTGGTTTCTGACTTATCAAGAACACTTGTAGACATCTTAATAAGTAAGAGATGCTATTTGCTTGGTTTTCAACATCTACCATTCCCCTAGGATTTTCACTTACAGGAATTACACTCCCATTATTTATTGCAAAGCAAATCATTGTGTGGTTTTTTAAAGCCCTTTGATGAAATATCCACAGTAAGGGGGTGCAAGGGTCAGAGGAGTTTGGGAAATGCTTGATATTCTGAGCTTACTCTCAGAGGTTCATTTTGTAAGTAATATACATAAGGTTCTGAGAAACCCTGAGGTAGAAAAAATGATCACCTCTGTTTAACCCAGTGTTTTTCAAACTGTTAGGACCACCAGACCTATTCTGAAGGGCTTTCACTATCTTGCAGAACAAGTATCCTGAGGTCTATCCTTGGGACAACATTGTGGAGATTACAAATTGATGATCTGCCTTGTATTTATATTTTAAAACACAGTGACCACATACGTTAGGATTAAAAGCAGGGAGAGAAATGTAGCTCCATTGGTCTGGCAACACGGGACCTGCATGCTCAGGTAGTTTCAGACTACTGTCCCTTTTATGATGGATGTGCTTCCTCTGCTTCACGATGGCTCTGAAATTCCCTTCGCATTATTCCCCAATCACTTCAGACATGTCCATCACTTGTAGTCCCCATCGATATGTGATTTTGGATTTTGTCCTGGGGAATCCTAATCATTTAGTTGTTCCAAATACTCTCTTAGGAAAAAGTAATGCCATCATTCGAGTAGTAGGAAATGTTAGTACTTTATAAGATGAACACCCTTTTGTAGCAAGAAGTCATTGCTATACATGTTAGACTTTATGGAAACAGAAGTTCCTAGATCAGAACATTGGACACCAAATGACCTTTATCCCCTTCTCTGCATCTGAAATGCATAACACTCTTAAAATTACATGGGGGTCTTTGGATGCTACCAGTTAGTTATCTCTATGAAGTAGTTCCCTGAGTTCCCCAGAAATGGACTTCCAATGAGATGGCTCCTCACTTCTGGTTTTGTGTCTTCTTAGGCTCACATCTCAGTGACTGGCTGCTCTGATGGTCCATGGGGTTCCAAAATGCACTGTCATCCACTAAAAACCGGTCCTGAGTCTTCACTGCACATATCATTCAGAGTGAAACCATTGGCTCTCTAGAATGAGTTCTGAGTTCCCATTTGCAAAAACATCATCCTTACTTTTCTGAGTTAACATGGTGAATTACTCAGGTTTATGATTTAAAAGCTCTCTGCTACTGAACTTAGAAGATCAATGCCTTCTCTAAGTAATTTTCATTTTGTACCTTTTACCATTTTAAAAATTGTAAAAGAGGTCAGTGTCCCATGATTCATTAACATCCCTCAAAGCCAACTAATTATATTGCCACCAGAAAGGATGTGACCTTATGGTCTGGACAGGAAGTCAAAGGACTATGGCTGTAAAGAAGGCATTTCCTGTTTATGCTTCCTTCTTCTGGCAAGGAGGAGTTTAAATCAGGAATACCACACACACAACCAACTGCTCTGGTCAGGCAAGGCACCTGGCTTACTAAACAATGACTTGGCCATGGAGGGAAAACATGTTGCTTAGCTCTCTAGGCTGCTTTTGTTCCAGCCAAGTCTCAGATCCAAGGTAGCAAGATGTATTTACACTTTTATCTTACAGCCTAAGCAGATTGTTCATGGTTATCAAAAGCTAGTAGCACCACTTTCTCTGGCATGACCCAAACTTTGGGTCCAAACTGCCTGCTCGTTACTGGCATTTATTCATTCCACAAATATTTATTGAGAATCTACTAATGGGCCAGTTACTCTTTTGGGTGCTGCGGAAATAATAGTGAAGAGATAAAATTCTTAGCTTTCATGGAGTGGTTTAGTTTTTAATAAGACCCTTACATTATTGTATTTTATCGACTCTACTTTGCCTGCATTTTTGTCAGTAGCTATCAGGAAGTAGACAAACATGGTGGAACCCAGTCTAATGCCTAGATCCTCCCTAAACTGCACAAAAATGCAATGGAGACAACGCTGCCAGCACATTGGCCATGCCAAAGTAAGAAATGATGGAGGAGTTCATTTTACAAATGGAATGACTGCGGGAACTTAAGAAAACCTTGAGGATGTAAGCTCCATTTAAAAAGACATTGCATAGGTGGGTGGATAGGGAAGAACAGAGTTACTCTATATTAGGTAGAGGGGAGTAAAGGGAGGGGAAGGGGGAAGGGGGAAGGAATGATAGTAGAGTGAAACAGACATATTGCATGACCAATGTGATCCTGCAATACGTATAATCAGAAAAAAGGAGAGATTACACTCCATTTATGTATGATTTATCAAAATGTATAAATGCATTCTACTGTCACGTACAATAAGTTAGAATAACAACAAAAAAACCAGTATTGGCCGCCTTGTGCTTACCACATAGGGTATCACAAGGGTGAAACGATAGCAAAGCACTCAGGGTTGTGCCCAGCAAATATTTTTAGGCTACATAAATTTTACCTGCTATTATGAATCACTACTGCATCCTCTGTTTTTGAGATTGTAAGTACTAAAATATTTATGTAACTATATTTCTATCTAAAGATCTTTAATAATGGGATACTATTATATTCTCATCTGGAAGGTATGTGGAGTTTTATTTTGATCATCTCATCTAACTCTTAGGAAAGTCCTCCATACCAATGATTCCGAGTTAACTGATTACTGAATTGGATTAGAAAAGTGGCTCCAAGTCTGTTCATTTAAGACTTCAGACAAATATTTCTTATAGTGACTATTATGGGCTAGATTATACCTATGTAACCACTCTCAAAAAGACAGAAAGACAGATTTAAGTCCTAATGTGACCCATTGCAGATGTCACTTTTAAGATGAGATTATACTGGAGTAGGATGGGCCTCTGATCCAGTATGACTGGTATCTGATCATAAGACAGTCATGTGAAGACAGAGGCATGCAGGGAGGAGGCCATGTCCTGGTACAGCAGATTGGAGCAATAATGTTGCAAACCAAGGAAATCCAGAGGTTGCTGGCCCACAACCAGAAGCTAAGAGGAGGCAAGGAAGGAATCTCCCCAACAGGTTTCAGAAGAAGGATGGCCCTGCTGGCACCTTGATTTCAGACTTTGAACCTCCTGAGCCATCAGACAACATTTTTCTGATATTTTAAGCCAAACCATCCATGTCATTTTGTCACAAGAGTCCTAGGACCTACAGTCACAGTTTAACCTGAGTAATTTGCATCAGGATTTGGGTCAGATGGTCCTCCCCTGCAGAGGCCAAGCCACAAAAATGCACTGTTTATTTTGTAGCTAAACATTTCTGCATAGAATACTTGTTATGGAAGGGTCAAAACAGACTCAGTTGCCCCAGCAAAAAGATGGTTCAATCATTAAACATTCCCTGCCTCCCTCCTGTTTCAGATGTTTCTTGAAGTAGGCCAGATAAAACATCATGACAGTGTATATGTAGGAGCCTCACGGGCTGTCACAGCGCAATCCCACTGAGATTTACAATGCCAGGCAGGTCTTCAGTGAGATGCGGGGTATTTGAGGCCAACTTGGGGAACCAGACTGCTCTGGGAAGTGAGACTGGCCTGGGAAGTTTCCAGAGTTCTCTGGGTACCCTGAGAACTCTATTCAATATGAAATCATTCCTTGTTTGGGTGGAAAGATGAAGCATATAAATTTGGTACAATATATGCCAGTTAATTCAACAAAATGTCAAACTGTCTGGGAAAGCCCTTAGAAAGGTTTACTTTCTGTGTCACCAGGGAACTGAGTGATAGGATGGAAGCGCATGAAAATGAGATTTTCTCCAAATTCTGCCTGCAGTGAGTAAATCAGTGGGATTTTTCACATCCCCTAAATATCAATGAGTTTATTTCATAAACAGGCAATTATTTATGGACTCAAAACATCTCTCTCCAGTCTTTCTTCTCTTCTCATTCCAGTCTAATTTCTTGCCTTGAATTCTCCATTTCCTTCTTTCCCCCATTCCTTACCCTAAGCTTTGCATAGCTATAGGGGAAAGACCTGACCATGTATCTCCTGTATTCTAGCTTCTAAAAGCCATGATGATGAGTGTGGGGGGAATCTTGACTTTTTTTTTTTTTAAAAGAAGATTTAGTCTCCCTGCTCTGAACTGGGTTTAGGGTAATTGTGTATCTGCTTGAGGGCTGAATGCAGTCTCTAGCCTTTTTCATAAAGTTTATGGCCCTGGTGCCCCTTTAAAGGTCTCATGTGGCTGATTGATAGGCTCATTTCTGATACTAACCATAAAGAATTGGCCATCCTGAAGATAAGCCGTTCCTCCCCTGAGCATTACAGGAGGTAAAGGCAGGCCGCCATTATAGATGACGCCACTGTTATGGATGGCGCCTCTTTCCTCAATCAGATTCATCCTTCAGCAGTCCAGGCAGCACTCTGTGCTGGAGGACTGTGCCACAGGATACATCCGCTCAGTCCAGTCCTTTTAGTTAATGGGTATCTAAGGATTAAAGCATCATGATGCAGGAGTGGAGAAAGCAACAGTTAATACCCCTTTCATAACTTCTGTTAATTTTTTTTGGTGCCATTAACCAAAGTGAGAAGAATCAAGAATATGTAATGTAAACCTTTTTATTTACTCTAAGTATTCCCCCAGATATTACCACTTTAATATTGTCTTGTTTCCATCTCTTCAAGCTATCGATCATTCAAATGTCTCTTCATGGGATAAGTGTGGTGATGGACGATGCTTATTTTTGCAACTTATATATTCTATACACTGAAATGTCTAGGTCAAAACAGCATTTGAATTCTTAGTGAAAGGTAAGGAAAGGAGAAAGGGAGAAACCAGGGAAAGAGGAGACGGGTTGAAAGAGGGATAAGACATTCTTGCGATGGAGAGAGGGAGATGTTATGAATGTTTAATTCTTAAGAGTTAATTTCATAGAGCAAGGGGAGTTAAATTGTCCTTTGCCCAAAACTGACACAGACAGAGATGCTTCAGAGAGCTGATATAATCTGATGGTCTCTTGCATGAAGGAGACAAGGGCAGGGAAAGAACCAAAGAGTAGAAAGAAATAGAGCTGAAAAAACAGAGAAGTACATTTGCGAACTAAGAGTTGTCACAAAGATGCCTGGACACTTTTTACAGGGTAGATATAACATGAGGACTAGCAATATTAGAGATAAGACATAGCCTATGAACAAGGAATCCACCACGGTTTGGATGATGGGATCATTAGAACTACACATCAATTAATTACATTTAAATATTAAAGTATGATAAAAGGCATGTAGAAATGGTGCCAACTCCTCTACACCCATAGAGGAGTGGTTCCTTTTTGGCATTACATCCTAAAATAGATCTTGTCAGTGTCTGACTCAATGGACCACTTCCTCCATCTTGAAACATCCTTTTCTTGTGATTTCTGTGTACTACACTCCCTTGTTCCTTTTGAAAGCCTATCTTCTCTTGTCAACTATTAAACATGATTTCACTAGGGTTTGGTCTTGTGCTGACTTCTCTTCTCCATGCTCTTAGGCTGTGCCATTCAACCTCTGGCTTCAACTACCTTCAAGATGCCAAGGACACTCAAAAGATCTCTCCAGCCCATGCTCTGCTGGCCAACTTCTGCTTCCACAATCATGTAGAATGTTTCCCTCTCCCAGGTGCCCGTCTAGGATTAGCAACACCCTTGCTGGGGAACTTCTCAGTGGGTATGGGTCTATCTTTATCTGTCAGTCAGGACCTATGCCACTCTTTAGATGTGTGGTGTTTTCATCGTTCAACATAGTGTCTGGTAGGTGTCCATTGGTTACTCAATAGATGTCTAGAATTGGGACAGGGCTTGGTGGAACAACCCAAAGTACCACTCTACATACTGGGCACTGGGTCCCTCTGTAGCAGCACTGTGAACACATAACCAGATTAATGAGCTAAGCTAGTTATTTAAAAGAACAGCTTTTCAGATGGCAATCTATTCATTATGAGAGTTTCAAATAAAATGAGAACAAAGGATTGGAGAGTCATCTTTTGGTATCCATAGAGGTTGGTTTCAGGACCACTCTTGAATACCAAAATCTGTGGATGTTTGAGTCCCTTCTATAAAATGGTGGAGTATTTGCATTTAATCTATACATAACTCCCCATACTTTAAATCATGTTTAGTTATTTGTAATACCCAACACAATGTCAAAGCTCTGTAAATAGTTGTTGTACTATATTGCTTGGGCAATAAAGACAAGAAATAAAAAGATCTGTATATATTCAATGCAATTTTAAAAATATATTTTGAATCTGTGGTTAGTTCGATCTGAGGATGCAGTACTCGTGAATATGAAGGCTGATTGTATCTGGAAATTAATAATTTTTTACTTTAACTTTTTTTTGTGTCATCAGAATTTTCTACACTGCATGTACACTACTTTTATAATGAGGGCTTTTTAAAACTTGAAGCTCTTTTAAGATTAGCTCTATGTATTGATGGGTAAGAGGTGTATGTATGTACACATGTAGATGCACATGGGAACACACACACACACACACACACACACACACACAGAGCAGTAAGATAGAAAAGAGGAACTTTAACCAATAACAAGAATTCTACAATGCATGTTTCTTCAATAAACTGTGTTGCCCTAATTCTTCCATCAACAAGTTTCCCAAATTGCTTTTGTTTGTAAGTGACTTTTAGGGGGGAAAAAAAGGCAAAGAATAACTGTTTATTCAAACAGCCTGTCACTTCTTATTTTCAAGTATTAAAAACAGAAAAGTATTTACAGATCCTAAATTTGATAGTAACATGTGCTCTCTCAAATTTTAACTCAGTAAAAAATCTTGATGATGAGTACCAGACACGGACATCCTAGTCAACTAATTGAAGCCATCAAAATAAACAACCCCTTATGAAAATGAAAATTGAATATCACAGTGGAGAAATTGAAAGCATGTTTTATCATAGGCAATTTATTATCTGACGACTTTGGAAAACGACAGGAAAATTATGTTTCTCACATTAAATGGAAAAGGCAAGAGCTTCTTTAGGCAACACAGTAATTAGGGAAACTTGGTCATTCAGAAAATAAGAAATGTGCTTATGGTAGACGCTAGCACTGTCTGACTTTTTCTTCTTTGCATTTGGTTGGGAAAATAGCATATTACTATGCTAATTAATGGATGACAGAAGAAAGCAGTACTAATCTATTTTCCAAAACTTCTATTTTTATTGCATAAAAGAGTGATTCCACAGAGCTACTCAAAAAGCCATCAAAGTGTCCAAACTGTGGGGTGGGCCAGGAAATAACAGCGTTCTTCTTCTCTGGCGTCAGAGCCAATGGTTACCACTGCCTCCATCCAGGTATCAAACTCTAACATAGTTCCTCCTGTGCGTGGTGTACCTGAGCTGGGTTAGGGTGGGTGTTCACATCTTAGCTCCTCAGCGATGGTACCAAATGTCACTCTCTCAGTTGAGGGATTTCTAGTCTCTGTCCACTGGGATAAGAAAAGCCATCAAATCTGGGCAGGCTGCAGGTGGAATTTCATGCATGCCCATATCTTGCTCAGAGTGGTTGACAATATGTACGGCCACAGACATCTTTACCAGGACATCTGACCCAGCTACTGAAAACACTTCCATATTGCTTGAATCAGTGTAAAACCAGCTGAGGTGCTCATAGCTAGTGATGCGTGCATAATTCAAAGATTCACTTATTTTGTTACATTACTTCAATAACATTCTCTGACTACTAAAACATATTTAGTTTTTCTTTTGAAATGGACTGCTTTTTAATGTTATTATTTCAGAAATCTAGAGTTTTGCAAAAGTGCTACTTGATATAGGAAAGAAGTGGATATAAACCAGGAGAATTTCAGATCCTTCGCGAAGGATTTTGATAACTAAAGTGGTTAAAAAAGCCTTCATGATAAGGTAGGTGTGACCACAGAAACTTTGATGCATAATGTTCTAGAGTAGTACTTAAAATCAAATGTAATTAAGTTATTTGCTTCCCTCCTGTTTATCAAATAAATCAACTCATTGACTATAGCATTTGAGTGGCTACCTTGGTATCTGACAGTATCCTTGAGTGAAATATTCCTGAGGCTGGGAAGGCTGACCCATTTGGCAGTGGTCTGGAGTACAATTTTTAGTATTGCAAGTCTTGTGAGATAGAGAGACCCAGGGCCCTGCCACCTTTTAGCTAGGTGGTCTCAAAACCTTAGTTTCCTAGGATATAATTTGGAAAAAAACACATTTACTTCTAGTACATAAAATACTATTAGATAAAGGGATTAATTCCCCACATATGTTTTACAATAGCTCTGGGTGACCTCCCTCCCCCATCCCCAGAACAATTAACTACATGAGTCATGAACATCATTTGTTAACTCTATTAGGGAGTTGATGGAGCACTAAGCAGGAGTCCCTTTTTTTGGATAACTTACAACTGAATGTGAAAAAAAAATCTTTTTTAAAAAAAAATGCTGCTTTTGATTGCTGATGTCATGGACATTGGCAAGAATATTGCAGCTGTACATCAAAAAGATATTTTGGGAATAAGTCAGCATAAGAATAAAATAGAGCTCTCGTAAAATTGAGAGATCTCTTTTGTATCAAAGTATATTTATGAGGTAATATTTCAACGGAAATGGAGAAAAAATGGAAATCCATTGCCATTATATTACTATTTTGTTGAGATGGCAATCTTATAATGAAATCTGAAATTCCAGCTCTCATATCCTAAAGTGGATGCCTGCTTGCTTTAATCTTGGTTATCATTATAATATTGAAGCAATCACCAAAATTAGCTTTGACATTTACAAAAAAAGCAGGTTAGGTTCAAATTTTCTTCGTCACATAATCCCTTCTCCAGCTCTGTGGCTGCCCCTGACAACCAAGGTTCAGGAAAACCCAACTGCAACCAGAGATGGGGTGAGAACTATGATTTGGAATTTGGTACTTAAAGTCTTCCCTAATAGTCTCACTAAGTCCCAACAGAGTTCTGAATTCTGGTTCAGCTCTTCCAACTATAATTTCTGATTTGCTTCTTGGAGGTGAAAAGAAGGAAGAGGAACCAAAGTTCTGTTCTCTTGAGGTTGAATCTGCAAATGAGACCATAGTCACCCCTGCAAAGTCCTAACCTCTGGGTTCTGTTTCCTTGCTTGTGAAACAAGTGTTTCAGACCTGGTGGTCTATGGACTCCTCTGAGCTCAAAGATTGTATGACTGTACAGAGATTAAGCTATCACTTAGGCTTCAGCTCTTCAAATCCCACTGCATGAATTTGCCTGCATGCAAGCAACTCTCACTGTCATTAAGTATTTTTATTTAAATTTGCACACTTTTTCTTTAACCTTAATAAACATAGTTAAGGTGGATGAGTCATAGCACTGCTACGAATGGTACATTGTCTTCTCTTATCAAATGAAAGGAAAAGGATGCAAATGAACAAGACAGAGGCAAAACAGTGTCATTGAGTACTAGATAATGGCACAGCCTGAGCCAAGCTGCGAGTCTCAGAGCTGGGATCTCTGTTAGGAAGAGCTATAGTGGGCAAGGTCATGGAACTGCCTGTGTTTCCAGTACTTTTGGAGAACCAAAAGGGGAATAAACTAATTTCCTCACTACAGGACTTAATATGATTTAAATCATTGCAGGTATCCCCTCTGAGAAAATTTCTGTGACTACTAAAAGGGTATTCCATGCTTTCAGACGTGACTCCAGACCCCTGAAGCACAGGCACTGATAACTATGCTTACTCTTTGTCTCTGAGAAGTTGTCAGAAGTTGTCTTAATTCACACAATTCTAATCTTTCTGTTGTCTGAAAAGTGACAGAAAAACTTCATGGATTCCATGAACTGTGTATCCCCAGGCTCCTTATTGTGAATTTTGAAAATGTGCACTTGAAAAAAATCTTCATGGGGACCTCATTCACATAGTATATGATGCACTCATTTCAAGCATACAATTCAGTAGTTTAAACATATTCACAGTTTTGCAGCCATCACCAGAATCTAATTTTAGGACATTTTACTTTCCCACAAAAAAGAAACCTCATACTTATTAGTAGCAATAAGTCTCCATCGCACCCATCCTGGCCCCAGCCCTACATAACCAACATACTACTTTTAGTCTCTATTAATGAGGGGGTTACGAAGGATTGAACTCAGGAGCACTTGACCACTGAGCCACAACCCTAGCCCTATTTTCTATTTTCCTTAAAGACAGGGTCTCACTGGATTGCTTATTACCTCCCTATTGCTGAGTCTGGCTTTGAACTTGCCATCCTCCTGTCTCAGCCTCCCAAGCTGCTGGGATTACAGGTGTGCATCACTGAGCCCAGCTGGAATTTTCATGTAAATCAAATCATAACAGTGCTATTTTGTGACTGGTCTCTTTCACTTAGCAGAGTGTTTTTAAGGTTGATTCAGGTTATAGTTTGTATTGGTACTACATTTCTTTTTAATGCTGAATAATATTTTGAGTTATGGAAAGACCATGTTTTTATTTATTCATTCATCAGATGGTGGACATCTGGGGGCCCTTTTTGATTACTAGGAACAGTACTGCTACCAACATGTGTTTAGGAGTTTTGTATGGATGTCTGTTTTCATTTTTCTTGGTTATATCTCTAGGAGTGAAATTTATTGAAGAGGTTCATTTTTCATGAAAACTTTGTGAGTCATACATCAAAATAATTTTGCAATCAAGCAGCACAAGAATAAAATAATCCATCCATCTATTATCTTGCTGTTTTACTGTTCTATTTTCCATGTTTATCTGTTTTTTATTTGAAAAACAAAGTAAAAAATCACCTATAATCAGAACATGTATTAAAAATAATAGAAAACAAATGGATGGAACTGGAGAATATTATGCTAAGGGAAATAAGCCAATCCCAAAGAACCAAAGGATGAATGTTTTCTCTGATATGAAGATGCTAATTCACAATGGGGGCAGGCTGTGGGAGAACAGAGGTATTTTGGACTGGACAGAGGGGAGCGAAGGGAGGAGAGGGGGCATGAGGTAGGAATGATAGTAGAATGAATCAGACATTATTACATTATGTGTATATATGATTACGTGACCTATGTAACTACATCATGCACAACCAGATGAATGAGAAGTTATACTCTATTTATATATGAGGTGTCAAAATGCATTCTACTGTCATGTGTAACTAATTAGAACAAATAATAAATATATTCAAAATTTAAAAATAATAGAAAACAAAATGGGTCATCTACCACCCACTCCTCTAATTCCATACCTGGAGACAAGCATTATTAAAACTGTTATTTTTAATAAAAATAAGATTATGCTATCTATGAGGTTTCCATTTTTCACTTCCCATGGATGTATTTCCAATTCACCTAACAGATTCATTGCATTTTAATAAAAATTATAGGTTATTTCATTATATTGATAGAATGATTAATTTAACCATCCTTCTATTTTATTTTTTTTTCTGTTATAAAGTGCAAGGAACATCTTGAACACATTGTGTCTTATGAACCTGAGCAACTGCACAGACTTCCTGAGACATGAGGCAGTTGGGTTTTAGGATGCCTATAATTGAAATTTTAATAGATATTGGCCATTTTTCACTCTAGGAAAAGTTATTTCACTCCACATTCCCACTAACAATGAGTGAGAGTTCAGATTTCCCTATGGTCTCACCATTGCTAGATATTATAAAGGCCTCATTTTGCCAGTAGAAGGCAAAACACAGTCTAAAATAGAAAATACAGTTTTTATATGTATTCAAATCTTAGTGTGCTTGAATACTTTTTCATTTTGTGTACAGGTCCTTGATATTTCTTCTGAGGATATCCAATTGATATTATGTGGCTATTTTTCTACTGAATTGTTTATATTATCCTTCATGAATTTGTCTACATGAATATGTTCTATTTTTGTTTCCAAAAATGTTTTAGCTTTATTTTTCCTTTGCCATAAGGACATTTTATATTTTTATGTTCCCCGTTCTCTCTTCACTGATCCTTGATTCTACTATTATTTTCCTATTAAGTTGAAAGAACATTTTTATCCCATGTTAAAAATTCCAATATATCAATTTCCTTCTGGAATATACTTTGTTCCACTGACCTCTTTGTTCTTTAGTCAGTGCCAAAATATTTTAATTACTTAAGCTTTATTGGAACATGTGCTACCATATTAGGTTGGGCAAGTTGTTTTTACAAAATGTCACAACTATACTCACATATTTATTCTCACAAATGAACAATTTATTCACTTGAATCACTTGACAATTTTTCTCTAATTTATCAGCCACAGACATTATTCATAACATTTAACTAGAGTAAAATGCTATTTTCTTCAAAATATAAAGTTAAGGGGATCTATATATTGGTGTTAAACTGCAGCAATAAATTAATAGAATTCTTCCTACAATAATAAACCAATAGATTTATTTCAGTTTAAGTGTGATGAAAGAAGCTAAGTCTGAATTCCTAATAAGCAACAACACAACAAAATAGAAGGAAGCAGTCTATGCTCAAATCTTTAAGTACCTGACTGAATGTTTTACTACACCAAGCAGAGAAGAAAACAAAGTCATCTAGTCATAAAAAATACATTAAATTCCAAATGAATTAGAAAAGGCAATAAAGTTATTTGGAAGTGCTATAGAAACTCTGTCTTAAAAAAAACAGTGGAACTCACCAATGGGGTCACTCACAGATTAAATAAAAATATCATTATAGCAGGACAAATTTATAGTTAGGCAGCATTTATTCATTTCTTATTTTCTCCCAATACATTTCCATGTTTTTCTTTAATATTCTTTGTACATACTTATCTTCCCAATAAAAAATAATGAAGGAAATGATGGGCAAATGAAATTTTATTTTCAACATAATTAAATTTCCCCTCTCAAAAATCTTCTATCTTTTCAAATCACTATGAATTAAACTATAGTGCTTCCTTTATTACAAAAGTTCCATGCCAAGCAAGTTAATCCTTTCTCAGGGAACATCAGGACCATTCTGGTGTTGTCATATCTGCCCAGCCTTGGCCAGCAGTTTGAAACACAACTTTGAAGGGAATCTATGTCATTGAAGCTCTGACTTACTGATATAATAGTAAATGTAGCCATTCATTCTTTGCTCAAATGCTTCATCCATGTGAGTATATAAATTTTGTGTTTCCCTTCATTCCACAGTGAAGAGAACATTCATTCCTACCTACCCATATTAATTACATAAATTATTTCATTTAATTTTTAGTGTTAGTACCTGTTAGTACTTTATTCCTGAGGCCATTGAGCCTACCTACCTTATCCAAAGTCACACCTAATAACGAAAACTCAAACCTGGTTTCCTACTATCTACACCAGGGATGTAACCATGCTTCCTCTGCATACTGCATGGTAATTTAACTTCTTTTCCTTCTATGTTTCAGAAGTTAGTCAAGTAAAACCTACCAGGCGAATGTTGCCTGCTGTCTTTTTTTAATAAATAAAGTTTTATTGGGACATTGGCACACCATTTGTTTACATATTTTCTATAGCTGCATTTGCAGTACAACAGCAAAGGGGAGGGGCCGTGAAAGAGACGGTAGGGTCCACAAGGCCTGAAGTGTTCGCTCTCTGAATCTACAGAAAAAGTTTGTCAGCCTCTGCTCTATTCCATTTACATGTTAGCTAAGAGATTATAAGACACTCTAGCTATCCAAGATATAGGCAAAAGGACAGTGTCTATAATATTTTTTTCATATAGTATAATTCCAATTTGGGGAACAAAGAAACTGGTATACCAAACACTTTGAAAATGTAAATGGCAAGTTATGGTTATAACTGAGGTGTTTGATTATAGGGAAATTTCATATTTAAAAAAAATTTTAATTAATGGATTTCTGCTGTCACTTACCAGGTTTGGATCTTTGAGCAAGTCACTTCATCTCTGAAGTACGCTCTTTCATCTGTAAAATGAGAGGCTTGATTAGACAGCCTTCCAAATTTCTTTTAATTCTAACATTCTCTCACTGTGGTGAATAAAGCCACTCAATTTTTCTTGGTATCATTTAATTTTGGTAACCACTGGTAATAGAGAAAGATGTTTGTTGGGGATCCTGTGATTTAAACATTTTCCATTTATCATTTCTAGAAGAAGGCATAGACCACTCACTTCTTTCAGATTGTGCCACTTTAATCTCCTTTGAGGGACTACATACAGGAATTCTGAGATGCCACCAAATTTATCACATTCAGCCTAAAAATAGATTTCTCAGAGATTACAGCTAACTCTGATTTTGGGGGACAAGGAATTTCTTATTTTGATTTTATTCTTTAAATAAGACTTTTTGTTGTATCCATTCCGTTACTTGTGTTCTCTGTTAATATGTTGATCTGCTTTTTTTGAACAACATGACCTTGAACTTTGTCTTCAGAATGCTCCTATATTGTTTCCATTTCCTCTAAATTTGATTGTTTTCAGTTTTATTGCAAGAGCTACATTATGAATATTAAAGTGCTATTAAATATATATTATAATTTCACAAGAAATAGGAAAGTATAGAACACTGGTTTTTTTTTTTTAGTAATTTTGTGACCATTGAAATGACAATGTTAAAAATCAAAACAAGTACCTAGTAAAAGTGAGGTATGGTAAGAGGGTGCCTGGTTCCAGAGAGTGGAAATCCACAACACTGTAGGCTTGAGGGGGATATTTTCATCATATATCCAAAGCCTCAGGAGTTTCACTAAGCAACTCCACTCTCAGGAGTGTGCCCTGAGGAAATAATTAAAGTAAGGAAAGAGATAGGCTTGCCCCACTACTTATAAAACTGAAAAAATGGGAATAAATGTACATAAATAGTGGCTTGAACTAACTCAGTTGAGATATAACAAATTACATATGCAACCATTAAAATTATGTTATAAACATGTAAAAGATCATAAGAGAAAAGTTCCTTTTTTTAAAAAAAAGGAAATGACTATAAAATTATGTATACACTAGAATTTTATTTCTTATACAATTGCATGTGATGCACATCTCAAAAAAGTGACTGAGAATACTGGACAAAAGGTTAAGATGAGTTACCACGTGGTGGTAGAATCATCAGTTATTTTTGGAATTTTTTTTTATAACTTTCAAGTTTTTTTGTATTGATCCCATGTTATAGTATTGTAAGATTTAGAAACTATGAACTATAAAGGTAATTTTTGCATGTCTGGACCTATTTGGAACCAATCATTTCAAAAATTCAAGAAACATTGTTTTATTAGAAATAATTTTGATCCACTGCATAATGAATAGTTGTTATTTGTGTAGAATAGAAATTACTAATAATGAACAGTGAAGAGAATACAATAAAATTATCAACCTCCTCAAGCCCCTCTCATTCTTTATGGACACCCAGTCCTTCATTTCCCAGCATTTTTCCCCTTTTTCTGCAAGTTATAGCAATTGAATTTCTTTGCTTTTCTCTTGGTTTTCACCCACTAAATTGCGTGAGGACAAGGACTGTATTTTAATTTATGTTTTGGTTCATTTTGTACAGAGCTCATTAAATATTCGTTCAATGGGAAGAAATAAAAGAATGAAACTATGACTTTTAACAACTCAAATCCAGTCATTAGTTTGCAAAGATCCTGTAACCTGTGTGACCCAAGGTTGGTAGACTCTTCCCTGAACTACTTGGAGCTGATACAACCCAATCACACAAAAGCCAAGGGCGTTATATCAACATCCAGTATGTTGATGAAAAACAAGGCCATCAATCTTGATGATTTAGGCAAAGTTAACCTTCTTTACCTGTACCGTCATTATTTAATTTTATGCCTTTAAAAGATTGCATCTGATAAATCAGTCATAATCAAAACTTTGAACTCTAAATATAATTAACCAAATGGCAACCCAGCACCATCTAGGTGAAAGTTAATGGACAGAAAGTTTATGCTCCAAGTCAATTTTTATAACCTTGGCAAAGAGAAAGTGCATGATTAAATGCTGGTATGGGTGGTGTCAGGAGGGAAACAGTTTAATTCAGAGAAATAAAATATAATACTAATTGTTCAGGATTGTATCTTTGTACCACCTCTAAAGACAGATTTTCAGTGCAAATTAATAGTGTAGGCAATCTATTTCTTAAGCAACTATATAAATCATTCTTATCTGTGTAATAATTCAATTTCTTTAAGAGCTTTTTTAGAGGACTTTATTGGGCAAGCTCTGAATACATTGTCCATGGTAAAAATATTAAATTGCTTTTTAAATAATTAATTCAAATAATTATCCAATGGCAAGAGATAAAAACATTTGGACTAATCGACCTCTAGTAAATCTGAATAAAGTTTCATGATATTCTTAAATTATAAAAGCAAGCACAAATATAATTAAAAGGCCAAGAAATTGAAAGAATAGAAGTCTTTCTCAGTTTTCCTTTGAAGCTGCTCTCATCCCATTGGGTCCACAAATGAGTCAGTTTTTCCTGTGCCAAGTCTCCAAAGCAAAAACCAAGCGGAAAGTTACTGAATTAGCTGGCACATGCAGTCAGCAAGGCAAGCCAACCTCAGTTAATTGAGGCTTTACTTTTGTACCTATTTTTGATTATGATTTTTCTAAGAGATGAAGAATTAAAAACTCAGTCTCTAGGATAAGTATTTTGTTTTGATTTTCACACAGGGAAAAGTGGCTAGGATACCAAACCCAACCCCCATTCTCAAATATAACTAGAAAAATTAGGGAGGTAACCCCAAGTCTCTTAATGATGGGGCATCATACACTCAGTTATAATGTGTACACAGAATGCTTATTGCACAAGATTCCTAAAACTCTATTCCTACTGGTTTATAACTGCCAACAAGAGCTATTTTGTGTGTTGAATGCAACAAGCATGGAAATTTCTGGCAGACACATTTAAAATGCTTACAGGAAATAGCAGGACCACTCAGGCTCAGCCCATAAGCACCCAGACTAGAAGCTAAGGCTCTCAATGATCTGCCTGATTGTAGATGGCAAGAGAAAGTCCTGGCATATGGAAGGAAAAACCAAACCAAACAACAACAACTAGAAAGTGCTGCCGTGAAATACAATTTTGGGAAGATCTAACAGGAAAGGCTCACATAGTGGTGGCATGGTTTATTTTAAGGCTTAGTAATTACTGCTGTATTCAATCAATTTACATGGCCTTTACTGGGTTACTGGCCATTAAGAAGGTTTTTCTCTAATGATTCTGAGAAGAGGCAATAGAGAGATTGCACAAAAATCGTATTTTATCTTTAGGAGACAAATAACATACTCTCCTGAATAATTAAAGGATTTCTATCCTCCCAAAATGTACATGGCAAAACCATAGGCAAAAATAAGGTTTTTAAGGGTGTCAGAGAATATTATGGATTTAAAATATGATAACTAAACCCCAGATTCAAATACTGATTTTATTTGTTCTAATTAGTTACACATGACAGAACGCACTTTGACATCATACACAAATGGAGTATAGCTTCTCATTCTTCTGGATGTTTATATGAGAGGGGACAGTTCCAACATTTCAGAGAAAGTGAACAGCACTAATGTTTCCTAGTTCCTAAAGTTACCACTGTCAAAATTTGGGGGGAAATCTTCCGTGTTTTCCCACTATTAGAACATACATTATGTAAGCGTACTAGTGTCATTAAAATCTAGCATTTTCCTAACTTTTTAGAAAAGCCTAAAAGTATGTTGGGCACCTCTGCATCAAAAATTATTTATTCCTTTTGATGGCTGCATAGAATTTTATTGCACAGATTTTCTTTGAGGGATGATCAAAATGTTCTCATCTTCTTTGCGGTGGTGGTGGCACAAGTGTGTGTGAGTGCCCAAACTCAAGGAGTTGTGCATTTCAAACAGATGCATTTTATTTTATGTAAATTGTGGCTCAATAGAACTGGTTAAAGAAAGCTAATCCCTCTTTGAAATTTCTACTTTGGCCATGTAAAATAAATCAATAAAGCAAAAAGAAAAATGAGGTTTGCACTCTCTTATTTTACATACTTGTATATATGACATAGGCATATATATATATATATTATGCAATGCACTGAGATACATGTAAATACATAGTCTATGTATGTGTTATGTGTATGCATATATCATACACATGCATATGCATATATGTATATGATTTCATTAGAATGGAACTTACAAGTGACATAATCTATCGCTCTGGAACAGAGTCCTAACTTTTATTCTTTTGTTCAAAAAAATTATTTGTGTGTTAACTGGGGATCAAACCCAGCCAGGCCTCACGCATTCTAGGCAAACAGTCTTCCACTGCCCTAAAACTTCAGCAGAGTCCTAATTTTTAAACACATGGTAAGAATTCAGTGGATTCAAGTACTCCTCGCCATATCCAGTAGTCTCCCTTTGTCTGCAGGGAATACATTTCAAGATGTCCAGAAGATGCCTGAAACCTTGAATAGTACAGAACCCTATATGTTCTATATATGCATACATCAATACTAGATGTATATGTATACCCAGATGACACATATGTATATGTACTATGTATGTATACATACACCTCTAATAAAGCTTAGTTTATAAATTCAACAAGATATTATCAATGATAACTTACTGTAGACCTTAGCAGCATCAGCATGTAATTTTTTTCCCTCAACTCGAGCACATTTTACCTTCTCATTAAAGACAGCGTTTTTTGACTTTCCTCTGGCATATCCAACATGCCAGCATCACCCCTCTTGCACTCTGGGCCATGTTTAAGCAAAACAACCACAAGCTCAGGGCCACAGCCATTGATCTGATAACACCAATGGTTACAAAGTGATCAATATACAAGGTACATTGGGATACACTAGAAAATGGGATGATTCGTGTCCTAGGATGGAGTGGAATGGCCACTCAGAGCAGCATGTGATTTAAAAACCTATGAATTCCTTCTTTGCTTTGCATTTAATATTTTTGGACCACAGATGACTGTGGGTAACTGAGACTTCAGAATCAGAAATCACAGGTGAAGGGTGATTACTGCAATGTTCTGTGTTCTGGGAAGTTTCCTACCTATGTCCAAACTGTATGTATGCACTTTTTTAGGCATTTAAACATTCGTTGTTGCTCACCCTTAGGCTACTGGGTGAATTGTGTTCACAAGTGTATTTTGGGGGTGGCACCCTTCAAGACTGAATTCATTGCTTTTAGATGGGAATATGTCTCTGGGGTTTCGGAGTCTCTACTCTCCCCTGCTGCCAAAGACTGAGCCATTCGAGAGCTTTCTCTCCTTGATGTTATCTGCCTGACCTCTGAAGGCAATTGAGATGTCACCTCTTCTCCTCTTTTTCTTCCTCTCTTAGACTGCCCACCATATATGGAGCCGTTCTGACCAGCCTGTTTTCAGCAGAAAATTGGTTTCTTGGTTCCTGGAAATTTCTTCTTGAATATCAAGTTCTGAATCAAGAATGCCAGAAGACAGGCATGGTTTCCCAGCATTGCGACAGTGTGTTTGTCCATGTTGCCACAGATTGTTAAGATGAAACTATCCCAAAGCATTTAAAGATACTCAAAGTATCTGATATGGCTGGTATGGCAGATGCTGTCAGGACACTGCCCACACATCCCCAGATCCTAATTACCTTCCCACCACAAGCCAGTTCCTCATGCCCTTACCCACCCAAGAGCCAGCACCTGTGACTGTTGGTGGATCAGCACATGGAAGAGATATAAACACAGCAGCTCCTTGCCCCTGGTAATGATGGCTCTGGGTGTGACCTGAACTAACTAGAGCAGAATGGAATCAAAGTTACCCTCTTCTTAACTTTGTTGGAGACCACTTCCTGTTTGGCCTCATTCCCTTTACAGTCCCCATCACCCTAACTTTTCCTGATTACCTTCCCTGAAACCCCTTCACAAGCTGTTTCCAGGGAAACTTAGCAGTTTTCAAAAGTGACAAGGAAGAAGGCTAGTGGGTGACTAACTCTTCCAGTGGCCTGTATTATTCCAATGAAATGACTCAGTTGGGATTTGTATGGGTTACAGAGTATGTACCATCCCTGTACATAGGGATGCTCCTCAATTTAGAATATGGTTAGGTCTTGATAAACCCCTTAGTTAAAAATACATTCAATGCATCTGTTATGGTTTGAATGTTCCCTCCAACACTCATGCTGAAATTTCATTTGCCACTGGGATGGTACTGGGAGGTGGGACCTTTGAGAGGGAATTGAGTTGTGAGGGCTCCACCCTCCCAAGAAGATCATGCTCTTATCGAGAAGTCAGTTATCACAGGAGTGGCTCTGTTAACAGTGAGTTCTCTCTCACACAGGTGTTTTCTTGCTTTCATACTTCCTGTTTTGTACTTGTCTTTCCACCAATTATAACGAAGCAATGAATGCTTGCCAGATTCTGGCACCATGTTCTTGAATTTCCCAGCCTCTAGAACCATGAAAAATCTTTTTTTTTTTAAATAAATCTACCAGTCTCAGGTATTGTGTTACCAGCAGCAGGAAACAGACTAAGACAGCACCTAACCTACCAAGTGTCATACCTCAACCTAGCCAACCTTAAGCATACTCAGGACACTTACGCTAGCACACAATTTTGCAAAATCATCTAAAACAAAGTCTATTTTATAATAGAGTATTGACTATCCCAAGCACTATTGAATAGATGTATCAAAAAACAAAACAAAACAAAACAAAAAACAACCCACTGGCACCACAGCACTCTGTAGTTGTTTACCCTGTGATTCTGAGACTGACAGGGAGCCGTGACTCGTTGCCACTGCCTGGCATCTTGAGTACAGTATCATGCATGACTAGCCCAGGAAAAGATCGAAATTCATAATTCAAAACATGGTTTCTACTGAATGTATATCACTTTTGTTCCACCGTAAGGGTGAAAAAATCTTAGGTCTGAACCATCCCAAGTTGGGGACTGCCTGTGTACTGTAATTTCAATTTTTAAGGGCTCTCACTCAATACATAAATCAGTTACCCAATGATGCTTATTGTCAATAGCTGAACAATTTATCAAATGCATGTATGGTTCTTGGCAGCAGGTACTCTGTGACAATGCCAACTTTGTAGCAATATGCAAAAGTTTTCTATTGCTGTCAATAAACTCTGGAGTATCTCACAAGGTCAGCTTCATCTTTTGTTTTGCTTTAAATACAGTAAATGACAGGATTAATGTACAGCCCCAAATCTCAACATGAATGTGTCTTTAAAATTTTGAACAATATATCTGAAACTTTGACTTTTAATTTGTTACTCTCGAGAATTGCTTTCTGGCAAAAGCAGAATGAATAAATGCTAATGATGTAGAAGACTCTGGTTCAGAGACTGGTGTTACAATTTTCTAATCCATGAAGTATTTAAAGACTGATGAGACAGTACATTATATCTGCATGGTAATTTAGTTCAGAAGTTCACAATTATTTTATTTTCAATATTAATTGCTTTTGTCTCTCAATAAATGACTCTGTAGGAAGTGGAATTCAATTTCATTCATTTTCAATAATCGAGATTGCTTTGAACTAGCTCAATAACTCTCAGCTCCTCTTGGCCTTCGATATATTGCTGGTGGTAGCACATAAATAATCTGGGTTTTCTTTTCAGATTCCTAAGCAGGGCTGGCTGGCCTTTGGCAAAAGAGCTAAGTAGACACAGTTTTCTCTGCACATTCCCACCCTTATTGCTTCGTCCTCTTCAGTCCCTCTGCTTCTCAGATTTCTCCTGCCCTGCTTCCTCCCAGGGGCAAATGGTAGGAAAAAATATATTCACACTGTTGAGATTTCCAAACCCCTGCCTTTGCTCATCCTGTACCCTCTGTCTGAAGTAGCCGTCTGCCTGCTTATCTAAACAGAGAGAGGCACAGTTCACACAAAAGACCACCATCTCCACAGAGCGTTTGCAGACCTCCCTAGGTAGATTTAGAGGTACCCACTTGGCTCTTTCCCCTAGCTGAGGACAGCTTCCCAAAATTATCAACCATGAGTCATTCATCCATATATTTCACTTAGTGCTTAGCTATGTTCCCTGACCCCCCACTCCAAGAAAAGTCTGAACGAACCAACCAACCAAAGGATGAATTAAGGAATAAGTATTTAGTTCCAGAGAGGCTGATCTGAGTCTATGTTTTAACCACACGACCTATTTTAATTATTGCAACACAAGTCTAATTCACCTCAGAGCCTTGTTTATGCATACTAGTAACCCTGACCAAGTGTTCTAGAACTGTGTCAACTTCTCAAAGACAGGGAGAGTCATCTGCAGCAGATCCAGTGCAGCAGCTCAAACCATTTCTGCAGAATGAACAGTATCCTGGTGCCCTATGGTTTCAACAGTTTGCTTTTCCAAAGTATGCATTTCAAAACATTTACAGGCAGGGGTTTCATGGACCACTGCACTGGAAGTCACATTATAAGGTCAGTGAAGGAGAGAGATAGTAGCCTTATCCACAGATCCTAACCTTGCCCCACTTATCTATTTGACTGAAGCTCTCTACAGAAGCTTAAACAACTTTTATCTGACATTCAAAGCAAAACGACTTTCAAATCCACTAGCCTATCAGCACTCCATCAACATATGGAGCACATGGTCCATATTTACTGGTGTGGGATTTCCTTTTATCTGTTTGCAAGTCATTTTTAAGAGGGCTGCAACTGTTTCCTTCCATAGATTGCAGGTTCCTACAGGAAAGGATATCTGATTTTTCTTAAGTAGGGTCCCAGCTGGAATGTCAGTGTGATGTTTTGCATTTATATTTTAAGAACTGCTGCCAACGAAATTATGTTATGTGCATGTACAAATATGTCACAATCCCACTATTATGTATAATAATGTACCAATGAAAAATTAAAAGAACTGCTGCCAGGGATTCAATTAGATTCAATTCAGTTCAGTAAGTATCTGTGAACACGCTAAGCAAAACAAACTGCTTTTAGATTAAGGATGATGCAAATATAAATAAAATTGGAGAATTACCCCCAGAAAACTAACTATTTTGTAAAGCAAAGATAGATAAATAACTATATTTGATACAAAACAGAGGTAGGAAGTTGTAGCAGCTATTCTAATAAGTTCAATGTGATTGCGTGAGGAGATTGAACTGAATCATATAATTCAGTATATATTCAAAGAGCTGGAGTTTTGCTATGTTCCCAGTCTTGATCCCTATAATCAAATGATTATCTAAGAACCAGGCCAAAAAGTGTCATCTGACTAAGTCTTTAAATTCCTAAGAAAGGGAGAAAAAAAAATGTGTGTGTTGAGGGGGCTGGGACCTGGGGTGTTCCACAATGTTTCTGTCACCATCCAGGTTAGCTAGCTTTCCATTATTGTAACAAATGATTGAGATAATCAATTTATGAAGACAAAAGGTATAATTTGGCTCACTTCTGTAGGTTTCAGTCCATGACAAATTGGCCCTGTTGGTTTGGGTCTCTGATAGCACATCATGGAGGGAGCATGAGGCAGAGCCGAACTATTTGCTTCATGGCCGGGAACAGAAAAAGTGAGGAAGGGGCCAGGGTCTCAATATCCTCTTCAAAGGCATGCCTCAATGACTAGAAGACTTCCCACCAAGCCCCACCTCCTGTGATTTCCACCACCTCCCAATAGCGCCAAGCTTGGGACCATGCCTCAAAGTGCCTTTGGAGCACATTCAGATTCCAACTATGGCACCCTCAAACCCTGTCATAAGCCACACTCCCATGTGGCCCAGGGTACAACTATTTACTGGGCTTCCAGGTACCTCTGTTTACCCCAAATCTGTATCATCTGCCTTCAGTCTACTCCAGTTCTTTTTGCCTTTCCTTATTAGTATACACCCAAATTTCAATTATTTCAATTATTTTCAATGCTCTGAAATCAATAGAAATACCCCAAACTCTAAGTAATAAACATGCTAACAAAAGTTGAGTCCACACAACCTAGAGGGGCGATGATCCCACTGCTTCTGCCCAGACTGTCTTTTTTGTCAGCATCCAAAGGTCTAAAATATTTTTAAGAAATATGATGACTTCACCTCTTACTTATACTCAGCGTCACTTGTCATGTACAAGAGACCATTAATAAAAAAGTGTGTGTATATGCATATATATGATATAAAATATATAGTATGTCTAAATGGAAAACATGAAACTATCTCTGGTTTGAGGAAAGGGAATTTTAGGAAAAGGTAATAGAGAAGATCATTGTTACTGTTCAATCATCTTCAGTATTTGTCCTTGAAGGAGCCTCCTACAGGCGCTAACCTTTAGGAAAATACTTACAATTATAATCTAATCCACTCCTTTCTACTGCTCATTGGTTGTCCACCTAAAAAGGTGACATTTTCTGCTGTTTCAGCTCTAATAGGCCATTCTACAGGATTGTCACATAACAGGAAGAGACATCCTTTGCATTTCTGATAAATCATTTTTATTATAATATGTCCCATATATTATATGTGATATTCTCAAACCAAAAAGTACTTATTCTTTAACTGAAGTTCAAATTAGCTTTCGTGTCTTCTATTTGCTAAAGCTAGCAAATATACTACCTTGTATCTCGAAATTGGGTTTCAATGATCCTATATTAAAATTTGGGAGACAATTTAGTGATGTCAAGAATGGAGGGCCATTCTTGTTTTAAAAACAAATATTCTTTTGCTCTCCTCCTCAAGAAGCAAGGTACAATTTCACTTCCTCTGTCTGGTTTATATTAGATGTGGCCAGTTAGTTTTTGCATATGAAATGGGTGTGGGAGCCTCTGCCCTTTTTCCTCCCTTAATGATCTGGAAGAATACTGAAATGGAGCCTGCAGAAGCCTGGGTCCCTGAAAACCTACAATATGTAGGGTGTCTTACACTGGCCATGTAGCATGAGAAACAAATAAATTCAAGATGAGAGTGGACAGAGCTAAATTAGTGAGTTTTGTAGGATAGTTGAGCTTGGGAGGGAAGGTATAATGAATTTTAAATCACGAGACCTACACTTAAATCTTATTAGCTTTGCTACATTTGGCAATTCGAATCCAAACATCAGTAGAAAAGTGATGCTGGGGATTCTTTCTCAGCCCAAGGTGAACTTTAGTGAGCATTTACTCAGTCCTTATTTTATTCTGGTTGATGATAAATACTGTGAAAAATATAAAATTCAATAAGATACTACCACTACTTTTGTAAAAGTCAAAGTAAACCAAACCTGTAAGAGTTATGACACTTTCTTTGTTCTAAGCATGTTACAAATCCAACTCAGGCAATTCTCACAACAGCCCCTAGGGGCAGGTGCTACTTTATCTTCATTTTACCCGGGAGGAGACAGCCACAGGGAAATTATGCAACTTACCTCAATTAATTGACAGTCTTCATTATAAAGATTTGGTAATGTCAGAGGTACTAAGAGCACTAGCAAGGAACACCAATCAGAATGTAAATCAACCCACTAAGTATTTCACTGATAAAGTTTAAACTGCTTTTTGTAGGGGAGGGGGTCATTTGAACTAAGCAGTATGTGATTTACCTTCTGACTGATGCTCATTTTCACTGGACTTTCTCCCTTTTAGCCCTGATAAGAGGTCTTCCTAGAGTCTAGATCCACATTTCCATACTCTTCTAGAAATTTTCCCAAGGTTAGCCCATCAGTACCCCAAACTCATCCTGGTTTCAAACAACTCATTTTTCTCCCCAGTTACTGCTTCTAATAACTTCTCCATTTCTGTGAATGGAGTGGATATTGATGTAGTTACCCAGACTTGAACCCCTGACCTCTCACTGTCCTCTCCTATCCCTCTTGCACCTGCCCTGGAGCATCAGCCTCTGCCCCCACATCTCCCATCTTTCCCAGTCACTGTCCACACGCTGCTTTAAACTTTCCTTCCTACCTTTATTCTACCATCTCCTTCTACTTCTATTTCCATTCTGTTCCATTCTGCCTGATTTTTCTGTCTAAATGGAAGGTGAGGACATATCCTCCTTGAAGGTTTGTGTTGGCTTTCTGTGCACAACTGAACTCCATACACATTCTTCAACCTGTAATCAGTGCCCTTGGGGGTTGGGGCAGGGGCAGTTCTCCACATGGTATTTCCATTGAAGGAACTCCTGTTGTAAGAGCAGTATTGGCAAAAATATTCATTTCTGCCAAAGGTCACCATGTGTATGATCTAACAGAGCTCTGGCTTGACTTCCTGGGAAGTGGTCTTTTATGAGATGTCCCTATTCTCCTTTTATCCACAGATTCCACCCATTGGATCCATAAACCTGTGGTTGTCTACATGCTCTGTGAAGACCAGGTAAGCAAAAGCCAGGAAAAGCTGACTCACCTGCCCACTCCCATTCCATACTACATTGCCAGATTGGCAATTCTCCTGGTAATTTAACCTACATGATTCCTATATCTAAATGCCAAAACGTTCAAAACCCATAGGTGAAGGAGTTTGGCTGATGCCTTATGGATATTTATAACATCCCTCTGATATTTGTTATCAATCTATCTCATCAGTCATTTAAACAACTCTTTCAAAATATCAACCTGAAGTTTGACTAAGTGTGCCATCAGTTGTTTCCCAAGTGCATGAAGGCATTTCATGAGTTAGTTTATGGCTCCAGCATTCTGTCTTCTTCACAGACAATGTATTTCCCACTATTTCTGCATCTAGAAAAGTTTTTTCAAAGCCCACTGAAGATGTTTCATCTGTCAACATGAAAGAAGTTCCCCATCTGCATAAACTCTCAGCTCCTATTCTTCCCTCGGTATTTACAAGAGTTTGCCTTGTGTTATTTATACACTTGTCTCATTGGTCTTTTCTGAACTGTAACTTTCTTGAGGTTATCTGTTGTCTGGTAGCTTACTTTCTGTTCCTAATGAATTAATAACAGCACCTTTAACAATAGTGATTAATGGTGTAGTTGTTTTTCTTTTTAAATTCTAATTGCACAAATTTATAAGGTACAGTATGATAATTCAATGTGTGTGTGGTATGTAATGATTGAATCAAGGTAGGTGATACTTGCCTCTCAAACTTCCTCATAACTTTTCTGATTAACACATACTAGTGTTCACATTCATGGGGTACAGAGTCATATCTCAATACATGTAGTCCTATGTAGGTAAATGAAAAAGCTCTACTCAAAATAAAACTCGTTCCTTGAATTCAGAGATTTACTATTTAATGATGGCAAATACTCTTAGCCTCCTCTCATTCTTACACATATGAGATTCAGAGGTTGGACTCTTGGTTTTCAGACATGAAGCTTCTTTACACAGTTATTTGAAAATATTAACACACTTCCTTTTCTCTTTCCTTACAGCCATCTGGTCAAGACTTATACCAGAAACACTCTTTTCCTCCCACATTAACAAAGAGAATGCTTATAGTGATAGTCACACTTGTCTATTCCTCCCCCAGATGTGTACTTTATCTGTTTGGTAGTCTCCCTGGCCAGGAGTTTAGACTCTGCTTTATCTCAACACCTGCTTTTCCTCTGTGATGGGCAGTCCTTCTCACCATTCTATTGCTTGCTTTTCTGTGGCCCTATATAGAAAGCCTCTTCTGCTTTGTTAAATATGACAAACCAAAGATACACATTTCTCTACCTCATTCCCAAAGGCATGAATCCATAAGTTTAATAAGAATGGGGAAGGAAACCACAGCAAAAAAAATAAAGAAAGAAAAAACAAAAAAAGAAAAAGAGGTCAACAAAAATTTGGTAGCTGCAAAGCATATTGGAAACTTTGTAGTCTAGAGAGAATTAAAACATTAAATTGCAGAGTTGAAGAACAGTGGATGGTCACCAGGGACCAAGCACATTTATATGACAGGAAGAAAAGTATTCATAGGCACTTCATGTGCCTAATCTTATGTATAAATGTTAAATATTGGTTAAAAATTGAAATATAAATCATTTGTACAATGGAGATGGGGAAGTGAGCATACAAATAAGATGGGAAAGAGTTAAATCCTTGTCTTCTACAACGGCATGAAAGTAAATGATGCCTAACACTAAAATTTTGAATATGTGAACAAGTAATTTAGAAAAAGTAGAACAGAAGAAAAGAAAAATGCTGAAAAACTAAAAATGGTTGCCTGAGGGGAGCAGGAATCATTGCTGGAAAACGTTGAAGCCTGGAATTGCTGTGTTGTGCCTCGGAGAACTATCTGACGTCTCAAATTGAATACATGCAAAACTTTTTTTTCTAAAACCAAATCATTTCACTGAAGTGTAACAGGATATAATTTAAAATTAAAAAAAAAACCATGAACATTTTGAGAAGCAAAACTTTATTTAAAAGTATTAGCTCATGGGTTTCATCTCTGAGATGGACCCCTGTATCCAGGATTGACCATTTCACAACAATTTTGATGGTACTTTGTGTCTCCTGTATTCCAAGGCAGTTAACCCTGCCAAAGAGAACGAGCTGCCTTCTAGAACAACTTCCATGGCCACAGGAGTGTGGGTGGAGAGCAGAGATTTCAAGACTCCATTCTTCCAGTCATTCTAACATGCTGTCCGTCTCCTGTGGTGTTACGTGAAATTGATTCTAGAAGCCCCTCACACTTACACAAGCTTGGCATGTGCTTTCCCATCTCCTCAAAATACCTTCCTCACTTACCTAGAAAATGTTTTGCCTTTAAAATCCAAACTAAATGCTCCTCCTTCTGTGAACCTGTCCTTCTCCTATGTGTTTGATTATAGTGTTCACCACATCATAGCCACACACATCCCTTGTAACTCACCACTCTCTCTGTCTTCCCTTTTACTAATCTTCAGTGTCTTTGGGAGGTAAAGAATTGCATCACACACATTTTTTATTCACTGCACCAAAATTTTTTATATAATGAATAAATAAGTTCAGGGAATTAGGCACCTGTTACCAAATCTCTGAAATGTTCATTAAATCTAAAGGTAATCAGTCATAGCTCACCACAATCTTCTATCTAAAAACCCAACTAATCTGAAGATGCTAAACTAAATAAATATGCTTTACATTTTAACACTACATTCGAAAGCACGTGGCATGAATACATCGACAGAGTCAAAATGCTCCCAGTACACATTCCAGCTTTATGAATCTCATAGACTGTCCCAGAAATTTTACAGCTTTTTCATGACAAACATCTCAACTGGAAAAAGGGTGAAAGTTGTGTAAATAAGCAAGGATGATTTGCTAGACCAAAATGTACATGTTCCACCAGATTTGGTGCTGGAATTCTTGGAACCCTAAATCAGTATTTGGTGAACCTTTGACCATTCTGAGTCACACTACATGAATGCAAGATAAGGCAAATTTGTCCAGAATTGACTTGTCTCGTAATGAGCCTTGGCCTGCCCTCTCAAGCCTATTTCCTTTCTCCTAGTTCCAGAATTTCACTTTTTCCATAGGTTCCCCTGAAAGCACTCCACTGTATGTTTTGAGCTACTTCAACCTGGTCTATTCCACAACATTTTCCCACATCAGCTGAAAACCCTGGCTCATATTTCTGTACCAGGGACAATTATTATTGAACTAAAGGGAAACTTAATTTCTTTCTCTGATGTGTAATGCTTTCTTGTCCCCTAAAACTATGAAAGCATGGCTGCACAAAGCATAGCAATCAGATGGAAAAATTTTTTAAATTCTGACAGTAAGGAACATTGGCTAAAGAAACAAAGTATCTATTATCACAAGAATTACGAACACATCCAGAATGACCAGGGACATATAGACACAGTTATAAATGTTTCTAACAACTAGAGTAAGTAAATTTGTACAATGAGATAAGCCCATTGACATCATAATACATTCCCTCAAAATACCAACATTCTGCTTTTATGGATACGTATTAATATGGGAACGTTTGAGGCGTTTAATGGATGTGTTCTACATTGGGTGGGAGATTGCTGTGTACAAAGCTTTTATCAAGATACAGCTTTTCAAAATGGTACTCTTCCGTATAACTTCTGCTTGATGCAGGAGACAGGCAGAAGCAGGATCTATTGACCTATGCCTCAGGGTTAGTGCCTTCAGGTACTAGACAGGGATGAGCCCTGAGTTCAAGTAGACTAGGGCCTAAGGGATCACATTAGGAGCAAAAACATTCACTATATGACTCTTCACACCAAGAAAATAGGTAGATTTCTGTTTCATACCAGATCTTACTTCCCTGGTTTTCTGAAAGTTCCAATCTTCCCCCATTGCTGCTAAGGCTAGAATCCTTACCTATTGTTTAGCTTGTTTGAGACTAGAACAAACATCCCATTTCTATCACCTGGCTAGGAGGAAGCCAGGGAGTTGTAGCAATCCCCAATAAATATAGGGCTAGATTGTGGAGAAGTGATTAGAAAATCACCCAAACTTTGCATTGGTTCTCAAATACATATCAAACCAAGCCCTGGTTATCTCATTGTCTACTGTACTTAGTAGCATTATCCCGGACCAGATAAAGTATTTGTGCCTAAACTGAATGCATGAACTACCTTGAAGATACAAATCAACAAGTGTTTGGTGATATAAGTAAAATTGAATTGTTAAAATGTATATTTATGTGGTCATATCTGATCATACAGAATTTCTCCTTTTTCCAAATAAATTGTTATCCTTTAAAAAAAAAAAAAAAAAAGACATACCTATTCAGAACCACCATATACCTAATCCAATGAGTAAGTTAGATGGCTCAAACCACCAAGTTAACTACTTTTCAATCCAGTGTTTTTCTTGATGAAGACATATTTATAAATAGTGAGAGATGAAATGAGCAATTATCCTGCTAGTCCATACAATGGAACAATGGGCATAACTCAGCCCAGAAATGCTGGTAGGCAGTATGAGTGGGAAGAGCTGCTGCTAGAACCAAGGACCTATGTTCAAATTCTTTGAGCCTTTCAGTTCACTCATCTGGAAGATTAGGGAAAACAAAGGATTCACTATATTGAGTGATTAGGAGAGAACACCTAGAATGGACTTAGTAGATAATGGTGATTACCTCTAAATATGCCATTGCCCCTCTTTTACTCATGTACACATGAGCTGAAGTTACTATTAAAATACCACTTTGCTTCCTTATATTTGGCCTGGCATCCAATATAATGGGTGTAGAGTCTGCCTGAGTCTTTAAAAAAACTTTCTCTTTTCCACTGAGTTCTTTTACATAAACATTTTTTTAATGAACTCCCCCTCCCCCAGCCTTTCCTTATGGATTGTGCCCCTGACCTAATTACATAAGTACCTGATGGGCTGGAACACTTCCAAAAGGGCCTCTTAGGAAAAACAATCTGAAGGGTTTTCTTCCCCTTCTTTTGTAATTACATAATTACTCAGCTGACTAATATGAGTCACTGTGTGCCATTCTAATCTCCCAGGCACAAAATAGTTTTATTATTTTCCTTGGAACTACCTAATTACCCAATGGATAGCAATAACTCCCGGCCTCTTTTCAGTAAGTAATCTGTATAGCTCAAGGCTGAAATTCCTCTAGAAGTCTTTGCAAATGGAGGAGAATTTAGAATAACAATCATTTGCCACATGAGACACTGAAGATCTTAGTGACAAGGGTGGTCTAATCACACACCACCAATAAATCTGGAGAAAAGTTGTAAGACTCTGGGCATGGGTAAGTTAATGAGGCAGATTCTCCCTGCTGGGTCCTAGGAAGTAAGTGTTCCCGAGCCAAAACAGCAGCCATTGAATGAACATCTCAGCTTTTAAAAAAATTGCAAGAATTTGATATGTAGGTACTTATTTCAAATTTTCACTGTATACATACTCATTTGAAGATGACATATATCAGCTATGGTTAACCCATAAATGAACTATTCACAAAGCTTAATTAACATTTTGATAAAACATCAATTCTAATAGGAATATATTTTTCCACTCCACAATGGAATCTTAGTATATCTGTTTTAGAGAGGGTTGTTTTCCAAATACTCAAGTCTTCATTATGGTCTAAAACTGGTTTGTGACTGTGTTATCCAGTCCCTATTCACTTAGGGAAGCATTTAGGAAGCAGTCAATTTTAATTCTCCACTGCATTTTTCAAAGGGACACTGGAGGAAGTTAGGCAACCCTTTGAACACATCAGTCTACCACAGGACACTTCCCAGGGGGTGCTCAGGAACCAGTAGGTGCAGTATTCTGCTCCCCATGCTTTTCCTGACCTCCCTCTTCCCCTAATTTCCTCCAGAAATGGTGACTGTGTGAAAGCCTCTTTCTAATCTAGAGTCACCAGGGTTGGGCAGACTACATGATTTACAAAGCCAACATGTTGGCCTATGCCCTAGATATGATCGCTTTCTAATAAAAGAGAATGCATATTTATCCAAGCTATTGAACAGCTGGGTCTAATCGATGTTAAATCTGATCAAGCCGTTTTCCAATGTATAATAAAAATACTAAGTCATGTTCATAATTTAACTGTATTTAGAACTATCCTCTAGAGTTCACCTCTTTTAAAACGTTTTAAGAAAAAGGCTACATTAAATTTTATTTTAGAGCTAATAAATATGGAGCCTAAGGAACTTGGGCAGCTTTGCTAAGGCAGCCAAACTTAATATACTTGTAATTTACTGAAGTAATTAAGTCAAGTCCAGGACAAGGAATTCTGTATCCCACAACTTCACTGTTCACATTTAAAAAAAAAAAAAAAAGTTTCATAAGGCATTAGAAAATATAAATCTGAAAAACCACTTGATCAAGTTTGATTGTTCTGGTATACAATCCAATTCACAGACAGCAGAAGTAGCAACTCTGAAGTAGTTTTGAGAGTTGAACACAAAAGGAGGCCCCACGCACTGAAACACAATGTAGTATACCCTCTGCAAGGGAGAGAAAGGGCTCTGGCATTGCATGTCCCTGTTCATGAACTTAAACCTCTCAGATACCAACAGTTGTCCTGCTTGCTCTCGTGGAACGACCTCCTCATTAACAACTCTGCTGTCCCAGTCACAGACACCCTGACCCCCAGTCTTCTTTAACTCTGCTAATTACTGAGAAGAAGGGGAGAGCAAGCTTATGGACATTCCCACAAATAAATGCACAACATCACATTCTGTCTTCTCAGAAGACAGAGTTGAAGACTCACCTTTCTCCATCAAACAGCTAGGAAAGATGCTTTTGCAAGGAGACCCTTCTACCCTTGCTACCCCAGCTTTCAGATGAGTTATTTCCTACATAACACACCAGACATCCACCTCTCTTGTCAGACCCCCTGGTGCCACCAAACTAGACTTTTCAGATTTTTGAACTTTATCTTCTAGAAGTCCATTCCTCCAAAACAAAAACTGCCTAGAGGTTGATGATTATGCCACTTATGATTCCTCTGCAAACTATAAAACCTCAGATGTAAACAGGACATTCACTGAGAAGAATGGAGATGAATAGAAAGATAGGATGATGTCTGGGGGAAGGAATGACTCAAATATTCCAGAATTGGCCTTACATAACCCAATGGCTATTATGTCCTGTAAGTCCCAGAGCTGTTAGGAACAAGTTTTCTATAGTTGTAGATTCTTTTCAGTAACAGGATATTTGCTCATCATTGCTACAAAATTTGAGTACCTACTATTTTCCATACAATATTTACAAGATACAAGAAACACATTCATTTACATTTCTAAATATATTTCAAGTATTTACTGAAAGACAGGCATATGGTGGCCACCCACCAAAGGTCCCAAAACACAGAACCTCAATGTGCCAATTCCAGGTTGGGATTAGTACAATAGGGCCCAATAAGGGATAACTCTTTTCTTCCATGAGCTCCCAGAATACATAAAAATAGACTTGCTTCCTTCCATCATTTCCATCTGTATAATGAAGAGTCTATATATATTAGGTCAAATGCTGAGTACTGAGGATCCAACAGTTGGCCAATCTGAATTTGTTACCTGCCTGACATTTTCAAAAGTTGACACGAGGCCAATTTCTCACACGTTCTTAATTGGAGAGTAAGATATTAATGTAAGTATCACACATACCTCCAATGTCACAGCTGTCATTAGTCCTTGAAGAGGTAGAGGGGGATGTGAAACATTTAATAGAGGTTTGATAGAAGAGAGAGGGGTCTATTAAGAATTGACGGAAAGAGTTTTTGCTGTTTAAAAATTCTTCCCTGAATTTGTTTACTTTCTGTTGATTCATTTTCATTTATTTTAAAGGATTTCATTGGACTGAAACTCTCATTTGAAAAGGAGATGGGAAAACCTGAGAGGTCTGCAGAGCATCTGTTCCCCGGTCAAGATGCTCCACGTCCTCACACACATGGTTTCTATTAAAGCTATTGAGAAGTACTTCTGAAAAGCATCAACCACACATTTCCTCAATGAGCCACAAAATCAAGTGCTATTAATTCTCACCAATATTCATGCAATGATTGCCTTTTATTACACAGGTCTAACCTCCGATCATGGTCTTGAGGTTTCCCATCTCTTCCTGACCCATGGGCAAGCTTCTTTTGCATCTTAGGGAGCATGGTCATAAAAATGTGTAAGGTTATTTTTATTTAAAAAGTCTATATGCCGAGCAGATAGAAATCATCTTGATGTTATTATAAATAACCTTTTTTTAAACAGCAACACGTAGTGCTTATTTTTCCTTCTTTCTTCCTGAGCTCCATTGTAAGAATGAGCTTTCTTTTCTACAGAAAGACATTCTTTCTGAATTCATTAAATGCATCACTCAAAAATTTCCTTTTCATTTTTTTTTGATTCACTTCCAAATCCTGTTGAAACCTTTTGTTAATGTTATTTAACACACACACACACACACACACACACGCGCGCGCGCGCACACACACTACATTTTACATTCCCTCTGACCATTCTCAGGTTACGAGCCTCTGAAGTGTGCTTGGCTTGTTGCCGGGTGTATTTATTACTATTAATAAATGAGTCACTGGTGTAAGAATGCAAATTTTATGTAGCCCATGTATAAATGGGCCTGTTAAGAATGACCAGATACACATTTTATGTGACTGCTAAATAATTATGTCATAGAAGTACAGCTTGTGAATTCAACATTAAAAAAAGAAATGGATTTCAATAATGTTGGAATGAGTATTTGTCAAAACACGGTTTTGGTGAGTTAAGGCAATGAAGAAAAAGAACAAAGTCCAATGATCAGGTTATAGAAAGAGCAACATGGAAGCTTCAGCTTCCCACGACAGCCTCTGGCCGCCATGTTCGGCCTCCACACCACTGTATCACAAAGCACATGGGATCCACAAACTCGCTCTTAGGTTTTCCACACCCCCTTCTGTAAAGATAAGTACTGGGCAAGGCATAGCTGATGCTCTGCCTGCCCTGAGCAGCAAAGTCTTCCCATCAGAACTGGGAGAATTAAAAAGGAAGAGAGCAAAATAGCAGTTGCCAGGAGCTAGAGTGAGCTGGATATATTGGTCTTGTGTACAGTGTTGTGACTACAGTTAATTCTGTCCTGTACACTCAAAGTTTGCTGAGTGTATCTGGAGAGTTTCCACCACACACACGCAAAGGCAACTGTGAGAAATGCTGGATGTGTTCATTACTAAGTGGCTGTGATCATTTCGCAATGTTTAGTTGTACACCTTAAATTCATACAATCTGTATGTGTTAATTATGCCTCAGTAAAGTTGGAAAGACAAAAAGGAACAAAGCAAAAATGACATGCCTTAGATGACTAAGCTCTATTTTCACCATAGCTTCACAAACAAAATGACAGACCATTATTTGCTGCAGTTTACTCGTTATCTGCAAAACTAATTTTAGAACGAGAAAGGCACTCTCAAGGTGGTCTTTAAATAATGTATTTCCTTGCAAAAATGGTGACATGATTTGGTAAAATAATTCTGGAAGATAGAAATGCGGACATTAAAGAAGTGTAGGAAAATAAGCATGATTTCAGAAGAGTTAGTTCTGAAACACAGTTCACGTTCATTTTTGCTTTTAATTACAACAAGGAGTGAAGTGGTAAAGATAGCACATCATATCGAAAAATCAAAGTTCAACTTCAGAATTTGGGAAATCATCTCCAATAATGGGGCGGTGGCAGTGAAAGGGATAGATATGATCTTGAGCCCATATTCACATTGATGTGGGCATTCAGTAACTAATCACACAGTGGATGATATTCTTATAATCATGTTGCTTTATTTGGTGTCTATCAAGTGGCACAAAGTTGAGTTCTCCAAAGTGGCATTTCTATATTAAGCTGTCCCATTCAATCAGAAGCCTGGATGTTAGTTTCATACCATTTCTCTAGTCTGAGCACAGATGGACAGCTTCAAATAATGAGAAAAGACCTAGATCAACTAGCCAGAGACAGGGAAAGGAGCAGGCACAAGGTGTTCTGCAGAGCAAAGGACTATGGAACCAATTAACCTCTTGCTGCACAACATGAGTTGTGTTCGACAATATCTAAGTGTGACAGTAGTCGGTCTTGGCTTTACACACAGTGTCAGAACATCATTCCCATTCCCAATGTCTTCACCAACACAGGTAACTAAATACTGCAGCTTCCCATCTCTTTAATCGGCAGATCTCTTGGTAAACAAGTAGATCTTGGGACAATCTGGCCATGCAATATTTTTAAAATATTAGAAATCACCACCAATGTTTAAAATCAGAGTTCACATAACGAATTAGATATCCAGCTTATTTTGAGGAATCAGAAGGTCTGGCAACATTTCCAATTTATCACCAATCACAAGGAGCACAATGGCATTTGACCTGTGAAGGAGGTATACCACCCACTTGACCAAAGCCTCTATTAGGTGCTCTCATGGACTTTGTGTGTCCTTCCCTGGGGACAACTTATTTGTAAATTAATTAATTAATTTATTTATTGTAGATAGGCACAATACTTTTATTTTATGTGGTGCTGAGGATCAAACCCAGTGCCTCACATATGTTAGGAGACTCTACCACTGAGCTACAACCCCAGACTTATTTGTCAATTTCAAGCTTTAATTGCATCATTGATTCGCATAACCTGCCCCCTTGTGTATTTTGCATTCCCCTGTCCCAAGGAGGCCAACATTACCACCCTCCTTCCCTTATGCATTCATCCCATCTATTTTAATTGCTTTATTTCATTATTTTGTATTAGGAGGGGAGGGAAAATGATAAATAAGGCACACTCTCTATCCTTTTTAATTTTTGGTACTAGGAATTGAACCCAGGGGCATGTAACCACTGAGCAACATTCCCAGCCCTTTTTCATATTTTATTTAGAGACAGTCTTAGAGTTGCTCAGGGCCGAGATAAGTTACTGAAGTTGGATTTGAACTCCTGCCTCAGCTTCCTGAGCCACTGGGATTACAGGCATCTGCCAACATGTCTGGCAACAATCTCTACCCTTAAGAACACCATAATCTGAAAGAGGAGTTGAGGAAAGTAGCATGAATTAAAAAAAAAAAAAATCCTTAGAGAGCCAAGCATCATTCTATAAAGTTTGCACTTCTATGTATCACAGAAGGACAAGAGTGAACCCTCTCAGCTATCTTTTCTAAAGTCTTCCCCTACCTCCTTTCACTTTAAGGAAGTGAGACAAGTTATTTGGCAAAAGGGGCAAACACAGAATATGTATTTGAGAGCACAGATCTTGCTCTACAAATTTTCAAAATTAAAGTTCTTATGATGGCTTCCAATATTTAAATTCTAACTGGTAATCTTGAAAAATTTTGCACAGAGTATGAATTAGTGGAAAAATTAATTCAGAATGGAATGTTAGAGTTAGAAAAGACATTTCGTTTTGGGGGTGCGGGATTTAGATGGTAAGTGATATCCCGCAGGTCTTGAGATAGTTACAGCCAGAGCTCAATCCCTGGTTTAAACATCCCCAAGAACTTTTTGCTTTTAAACATCGGATGGCAACACAGAATGTTCGATAATCTCATTACTTACCACCCTACTCCTTTTTAACTTCTAAGGGCAAAGTAAAATACACAGTGAAATTTTAATCATTAATAAACTCAACAGGCACTGAGGGACTTCCCTCTGGCAGGCAACATTCTGGGTGCTGGAGATACAGCAAAAGGGACATAGCCCTAAATCTGTGCCTTTAAAGAGCTCATGTTCCAACAATGAGCTGTCTTTTAACCACCCAGGCTTATAGGACTGTGGATAGATCTCATATCAGACAGCATGTCCAACTCCTAAAACTGTTATGACTGGCTAAAAAAATGACCAGAAAATTCTTTTTAACATTTAAAGGTTCCACGAAGTTTGCTTGCAAATTTTAATATTTCAAGGACTACCTCAGCTTGTTTGGACAGTCATGATGTAACAGAACCCAAAGAAATGGGTTTCATCCTGCCATGAATCACAATATGTACAACATATTCCAAATGGCTTCATCTTAAGCCAAATCTGATGCCATTCTGTTGAACAAATAGTGACTGGAAAAAAACAAACAAACAAACATAGTCTTTATTATCAGGTCTCAATTCTACCACTGAAACATCCGAACTGAATCATTTGTTCCCTGAAGACATCTACGTCCCACTTCACTTTGACAGAATTTTTTCCCCCATTGCTTCCACAACAACATTTCACACCAAATAATAACAATGTGTACATAACTCATATTACCATAAATGCCCCTGGCCTGGCCAGCAGGGCTTACCTTCAGGACATCAGGAGACTGTCACCATTAAGTTCACTTTCTCCAGTTAACATCTCTCTCTCTTTTATTAGCCAAGTCAAACTCTCCCGTAAGCAGGATTGCCTCTCCTTCTCTATCCCAATCTGTAAGACCATTTTGCCTTCAATCCTGCTGAGTGTGGCAATTAAGTTGCCTATGGGTCAAATCTAATTTTCTGCAAAAAGTATAATAAGATTCCCTGCTTTCCCCACTTCTCTCCAAAGAGGTCCCTGTGACCACACTTGACATTTCTGGGGAACTTCTAGCACAGACAGGACTCAGGAAGACAAAACTGTCCTTGGTACCCAGAGTTCCACCTTGAAATGAACGACAATGAAAGAGGTAAAGAAGAGCCTCTTATCCTATGGGTCTCAGCTTTCATCCCCAAAGGGTTTCTTGACTTTCCATAAATTTTAATAGTGCACAATGTCAATAATTTAATCCACTTGAGATTAGTTATTTAATGTCCACGTCCTGCTAGAATGTGAGCTCTAAAATCGTATCTGTCTCTCACTACTAGAGCTCTATTGCCTGATGTATTTCTTGGCACATTGGAGGTGCTTAAGTATTTGCTGAATTAATAAATGAATAAGTGAAAGAATGCATCATTTGAAGCAGTGATTCCCTCTGACCAGGTTTACCTAGAACAATGTATCCTTCATCCTCAATAAAAAGGCGTTATGACCTGCCTCACCTCTGTCTTACTTAATTCTGAGCCCATTTTCCATTGGGGTTTGGTCTCCAACCATTTCCTGCCATTGCCACAGGACCTAACATCCTCAGCTCTTACTTTCCCCCCACCCTCCCCTCTTTGTTTCATAGGTATCCTTCTAATCGAAGGCAGAGTGCATGAAATATGATATGTGATTACATTTGCACAGCTTTATTTTGATGTCCTTTTGTCAAGCCTGTACGGACAAGTGGAAAGAGAAGTGAAACAGAAGCTGGGAAAATTCTGCCAGAAATTATGTCAACAAATAACTTCGGAGTTTGCTTTCCCATTAGTTCTCAACCCTTTAGGCAAAGTAGCTGGTCCTTTGTCTATAGGTCAAAACCTGAACCTGAATTCAGGGAGAGAAAAGGCAAAGCAAATCCACAACAGAACATTTTTCATCCTATGGTCTCAGAGATTAGATTTCTTTCTATTTTTACTTAAAACAACAGAGGCTTATGCTTGCAGGTCTTTCCAAATCATACCCAGAGGTTGGCAACAGGGCTCCGGTTGTAGTTAATAAATCTCAAGTAATGTATCGATCACTCTTCATGAGTTTTTCTATTGTTCTTAAAACATGAGAACTGTCTCATTATGTTAAGAAAAAAAAGGGACAAGTTTCCACACTTAAATGCCAACCAAGGAAAGAAATCCCTGGGAAGCTAATAATGAAACAAAGGTGGTTTTCTTCAGCAGAACTGTGTGTGCTAAATTGCACTTTTATGTGATTTTTAGGGCAATTTGCCACTTTCTTGGCACCACTTCATCACTTTCCTTCAGCAACAGAGAGAGAGAGAAGGGCCACAATGACCCATATATTACAGCTCTAACAACGTGTGGGGGTCGCTCGCCCCTAGTGTATGACTCACACTTAATAATGGATAGTTCATCTTCTTACTTAGGATAGGAAAATTTGAGGGTACATTCTCATTCCCCATAGAGGTTCCCATTCTTCCCAGCATGTCCAGAATATTTTTCACCTTTAACTGTCGCCAACAGTCGTGTTTCCATCATGTTCCTTAGACATTATGATTCATACGCAATATGCAACTCCATTTTTACATACATTCCTTGGCTTCCCAAGAGGTTTAGCTCTGCAATTTACCAATTTCCTCATCACTACAATGGGGAAACTGAGATCCAGAAATATATTGTGACTTTTCTTCACCCATGCAGAACACCAGTACTATAAGACTCTGGGTGTTAAGTTAACTTGTGCTTAACAATGGTGATGACAGTTCATGGCTGGATGAAACTGAACAGGTTTATAAGCAATTTGAACCTCACATTCTCCCTTTATATGGGAGAAGGCCTACCTTGCTGAGTTGTTCCATCTCTGGGGACTTAAAAATAAAAATCCCCTACCCCTGCTTGAAATGTTATAGCTTTTCCCTCTTTGGTCATACTTTCTCAGTTAGGTATGACCATTTCAAGTCTTGTGCCAAATTGTATGTTTCTAGGAAGCTTTAACCTGATCTTCCAACTGAGTCAGGACCACCACCAACATGCAATCACAATGGTGATTCAACAATGTGTAGGGAATTTGTTATGTCCTGTCTTTCTACTTCACCAGAACATAAGCCCCATGAGGCAGTGGTTCTGTCTTCACGGCTGGGCTTTTGCACTCTGTACTGTGCCCTGCCCCAGTCTCCCTCCCCTTTTTCATAGTAGGTGTCCCATAAACACTTGCTAATCCAATACCACAGTAGGGGCAAGAACAGTTTTTCCCCAGTCCTCTTTGTTGTTGAGTCAAGAGACACATTCATGACTCTTTTTTTTTTTTTTTTTTTTTAAATTGGGCCTTTCCTAGGTCAATCCTTTCACCTCTGTTAAAGTTACTTAACATAGTTTCTGGGTAGGGATTGCAGCTTCCTGATGTCTGAGGTTTGTTCTCTCATTTCAGTGTGAACAAAATAGCTGAGGAAAAGTCACTTCTGTGCTTAGGTCTTTTGGCAAAACCTCCCTCCCTCCCCCTGGCTTCCCCCCACCCTGCATTTGCCCTGAATTTGACTTCACCACAGTCTACATTAAGAAGAACAGCAGCTAAAAACCGTCTTTGAAACTTTATTCACCATGGCCAACAGGGGAAAAAAAAAAAAAGCTGGTAAAATTCCTTTAAAATGCGCTTTAATCTAGCTGGAATGCCATAAATTGCTTCCAGATGTGCACGATACAAAAGTCAATCAAAGCTATTTATACTGACACTCTACAGTCCAAACAATCTGAAGCCAAATGCCATGTCTCCGCTTCAACAAAGCTATAAATGTCAGTTTTGTTGAATTTGGAAAGGTGTTGAAGAGTTCATGCAAGTTTGAGTTCTTGACTCTTGTAGAGCCAGCAGTGATTTTGAAATAAAACCATCACACATGCAAACTTTCGCAAATCCCCATCCTCACAGAGCACACCTCTCTTATGTGACCTTGAAAGTACCACAGGTTAGAAGACAAAACTCATTTTTATAAGACTGAAGAATGCAGCTCTTACACAAGTCACCAAAAGAGGCCCAAAGGATCCAACCGGGCCTCAGGCCCTGCCCTGAACAAACAGGCGCAGTTAGGAGTTGGTTGGCTCACAGGGACGCCTTTTGACACCCTGGCTCTCCCATTGCTTACCAGAACACGACGTCAGAGACAACGTATACATTGGCACCACACTCAGGAACCGGCATGGGCAGAACCCAAGCCCAGGAAGCTGGTTCTGAGGTTTCACCAGTTAGAGATGTTTGTCTTTCCCTCCCCTGCAATAATTCCCAGGCTCATGTTTCCACGTTAGCCAGCATCACATCCCCAGTGCCAGGCACACGAGAGGCTATCGATAAATAACACTGAAAAATAAATACTTAAAAGGAAAATATGAACTATTAGTCTAACTGTTTCTTTTTCAGGAATATACTGGAGATAGGTGAATTCAGGATAGAAATGCCACACATTTTTATGGTAAAACAAAAAGCTTGGGATCTGGGTTTATGCTAACTCCCCATGAACGAATAGCTTATTCAGGGTGGGGCTGGGATTCTGGCCAGGTTCTCTGGTGTCATGTCATAAGAGATGCATTCTCCTTGTCTTGTAAAATAGAGTTTTGTCTTCTAACCTGTACTACCATCAAGGGTATGTATGAGAGGTGTGCTGAGGACAGGGGACTTAACACACTGTGTGTGTGGCCTGCATTCTCTCCACAGGAGAAGGATCTGATGTTCTTTTATCTCATGCAACTGCTTCAAGGGTGCCATTTCTTGGTAGGCCTTTAGGATGAATGTCTTCATATGTGCCCCCACGGATGGCATTTCAAGTGTTTGAAAAACACAAAGGATCAGAAGGAACTCAATTTTGAGACCAGTAATAAGTGATTCAAAAATAAACACCACCCAATTTTCATCCATGGAGTGGCACAGTATTTGGGTTCAACAATATGAAATTTGCAGACAGTAATTCCACATAGTTTAATGTGCTGTGAAGGATCACGAAGTGCCACATTACAACATCCATCATCCTCTGTGGCAGTGCACTGCTGAGGTTCTGAATGTATATCCACCTTTGGTTGTTACAGTCGCTGAAGCTCACAGGCTCTGGCGTAGCCTAGTGGGTTCCTTCACAAGCTGTAGGTTATAGACTACATTCACTCACTGCCTGTTTTGGGGAATGAAGTTTTATTGGAATACAACCACACTCATCCACATCCATTTATAAATATTTCTATGTATATATATATTCATATATCTTCATATTACCATACATATTCATATATGTTTATATGCATGCATACATACACACATAATTAGCTATTTCATCCTACAAGGGCAGAATTGAGTCACTGCAACAGAGACCTTAGAACTCACAAAGCTGAAATCAAATTGTTTGCTATTTGGCTCTTTATATACAAAACAAAAAAAGCCACAGGTTCCTATGTAGATGCACTGCTTAGGTATAGCAAGGACGGCATAATGTAGGCAGCCTTGACTTACAATGGTTCGACTTATGATCGTTCAACCTTATGATGGTGCAAAAGCAATATGCAGTCAGTATGCAAGGTGTATGCAAGATTTTGCTCTCTTCCCAGGCTTATGATACACTTGGACAATACTCTCCCAGTCAACCAAGTGATCCCAAGGGCAAACAAGCAATCTACAGTATACACTGCAGCTAAGCTATGATGTTTGGAAGATTAGGTAGAGTAAGTGCATTTTCGATTTTCAATATTTACTGGGACACAACCCTATCATTAGTCGAGGAGCAGCTGTACTCACAAGCAAGGGCTTGCAAGTTAGTGTTTTCCTGCGCTCAATATATGAGAATATTTTTGTGAACATATTTCTCAATGCTCGTCACTGATGGAAAATGTTTCAATTCTTTCTCTAAGCCCAAAACAATGCATGCAGGCTCATTCTTGTTTGTGTTTTTATTCATATTTGGCTAGATAAGAGAGAGGAAGGAGGAAAGGGGAAGAACTTTTTGCATCTGTCATTGAAGATGGCATTGTGTTGGAATTGACCTAAAATAGGTTTGAAGGTTTTCTCTTTGCACATCCACTTTTGTGATACTGACCTATGAAGTTTATGTTCATGTTCCTCTGGAAAAAACCACTGTCTATACACTTCTACCCATCTTCATTCAAGCATTTATTTTGCATCTACTATGTCAAAGACGGTGTATTTTAATGTGAAGTTGTGAACACTCTCCAAGCCACAAAGCTCTGGTCCTCTTGACATACCTGAGAGATCTGAGACATATTCAAACATCTATCCTTGACCCCCAGAGTGATCAGAAGAGCAGAGACTCAAATGCACCCTCAGAGCAATGCAGGTCCAACTCAGGGTGATCAGATCCCATAGTTTAAATAAAAAAATAAAAAAATAAAAAAAAATAAAAAAAAAACCTGAAGATTTTTAAAAGTCAGCCATTCCTACACTTAACCAACACTTAAAGCATCTACTTCTAACTTCCTCATGACAAGGTGAGGACTAGGAGAGGAACACCCTCATAGTCTCTTAACAGACATTTGCCAGGATGGAGAGATAGCTCAGTTGGTAGAGTGCTTGACTTGCATGCACAAGGTTCTGGGTTCAATACCCAGCACCACACGCACACACAAAAAATACATTTGATTTGTCAGTAACATAAGATAGGCTGATAAATATTTATTGCAGTACTTTGTACTGTGCCCACTTGGCTAGGCTGAATATAGTTTTCCAGAATTCCCCCTTCCCATAGAGTTTCAGGTCATAGTTGGTCCATAAAACAATTCACCTAAGAACTGGAAGGTAAAAGTAAAGCAGCAGCCAGAGCTCTCTGAATTCCTTGTGTTTGTCCTTGCCCTACCTTTCATGTCAAGTTCTTGTCGGCAGTTGACCTGGCTGTCCAACACTGTCCTCATGTGTCTCTGCAGGTGTCTAGCATCACACCCACACAGCAGTAGCTACATAGATACACAACTTCTTCCAGATTCCTTCCTTCCACTGATTCCTTTTGCAATCTCATTTGGGGGACTGGAATGCTTATTTTCCAGAGACCTTGGTTGGTTTCTTTCTGAGTCACTGTCTTTCCATTTCAGACTTCTTCCCAGCTCCTCCCACAATTGAGGAAGGTCTGATTCCTATATTAAATCACTTATCCCAAGACTCACGATGGGCCTCCCAGACTAAACCCTGATTGATATAGCTATCTCACAATAGATGCTGCTTTACATCAACTCCACTAACCTATAAGTTCCTGGGGACCAGGACTCCCTGTTTCTTCTTAAGGCTCTAGATCCACAGTAAAACTATCCACACAAATACTAGGTGAGTAAAGGAAGCAAAATCATTAAAACAATCTGTACCACCATACCACCTCTTCATTTTAAAAACACAAATGCAAATTTAATTAGAACAAAAACCTAGATGAATACCTGGTAATCAGAAGACTTTTAATAATTATCTGAGTACAAGGAATGATTTAAGTCGATAGGAGTGACTTTTCAAGACAACTTTAACAGCTTTCACTGAATGCCTATGGGTGCAAAATACTACATTCATTGTGTGAAGTAATGTATTATCCCAAGAATTGACAACTACATTTTTAGTTCCCCCCACCCTCAACAGAGCATTTTATTGGTGGTAATCTGCTGCATGGGTTTGAGGTGCTTGAGTGACAACTATTTTTTTAACAACATGGTTACCACCACATGACCTTGTACTTCGTTGTAAACTTTTATGAATATCTTTTCAGGGTAAATTCTCTGAAGTCAGTTATTAGAACAAAGGGTTCTGTTGTAATTCCTTCCTGCCCTGGTATGCTACCTCCCTGCCTCTTGCTAAAACATGCTCCCATGTAGGAGCATGGGATTAATTCTACCAATTAATTCTTCCACCAAGGGTGTTTAAATGTGTCTATCTCACACACTCTGACCAACACGACGCATTTTCCAATGTTTTGTCCCCTGCCCATCTGATAAGAGAATACCACCCTGCCAGTGTTGTGGAAGGTAAACACTGCTTTTGAATATGCAATACCACCCGAAGGTCTGTCTCTGCTTCACTTCAGATCCACGTAATCAACGAACAAGTCAGTCTCATCCTGGGATGGGATTAACTTTATAAACCAACAAGGGATACTTAGCATTTATGTAGCACTTCAACTAATGACTGGAACTGGCTTTGGGGAAAAGAGTGCTGCTACTAATTTTCAAAGCCCACAGGGACATTAGCTTTTACTGTCTTTGTTTTACTGTTCTCGTCTTAGGTATGTGGAAGGTGGGGGAAAGACAGGCTCCATTATGGGTTAATTAAGACAAATAAGACAGTTCACTGATTGCCGATGGTTTTTATGATCCAATTTTAATGGTGGCCATTGGTAGCGACACTGACTAGTGTTAGGACCAGAGGAAAACAATTAGGAAATTTATGAATTACGGACCTATTAATAGTTTTTTTTTGGGGGGGGGGAGAAAATAATTTCAGCTTAATTAGTCATCTATGTCCTGACTACAGGCCGTGTAGATGGGTCTGGGTGTGTAGGGGGAAAAATTCCTTCTGATGGCTTTTATCAAGATGGAAGTCTCCCAGGAATAATAATGATAGCAATAGAGTATTGGGAAAAGTCAATTTTATTAATTTTCTTATTGCATTTTTCCTATTGTGGATTCTATTCAGGTCAGGCTTAGATTTTAGTTATTTTTTAAAATTCTTTACTTTTAGTTAGTTTTTCTTTTTGGTCACTAGTGACATTAATCTTTAAATCTCGAGTAAAACTTGGAAGAAGTATATGAAAACTTGGGGGCTGGGGCTCAGTGTTAGAGTGCTTGCCTGGCATGTGTGAGGCACTGGGTTTGATCCTTAGCACCACATAAAAATAAAAAAGTAAAATGAAGGTATTGTGCCCATCTACAACAAAAATTATTAAAAAAAAAGAAAAAGAAAATGTGGGATTATTCACAATTGCCTTTTCAGTTGTTCTCCCTTCATAGGGTGGTAAGACAAAATGAATCAACATTCTCAACTGTGGATGCAGGAAACAAGCCTGTCTTTGGACAGCTCTCTTCCCTAGGTCACTTCCTCAAGTGTTTGCTACTTAGTGAGGAGAGATGGGGGAGAGTCCACAGGTAAGAGGAAACTAGGGTCAATGGAGGAGACAAACAGGATTCAACCTGCTTAGTTTCCACTGAACTCTTTACCATCTTACCCTCAATCTTCCCAATTTTTTAAATATCAGGCAACAGAAAAATATCCACATTCTAAGAGGTGAGGCTTAGAACACATTAAAAATCCCATTCTCCTCCCTTGGCAATTTGTAGGAAAAGCTTATGGGCCAAGAAGAGGGCAAATAACCTGGTTCAAGGACTGTCTTATATTTCCATTTCCTAAGTTTTATAGTGTGAAAACTGAGCCATGTGTTTTGAATGACATTAAACTAGGCCAGTGATTCTCAGGAAGGGTGTGTATGTGTGTGTGTGTGTAGTGGGGGTAGGGGAGGTATTGCATAAAGAGAAGTGATTCTCCCTGCCACTTCCAGGGGACATCTGGCAAGATCTGGGCACATTTCAGGGGGATCACAACTTGGGGGAAGGTATGCAGTTGACGTCTGGTGAGATGATATAAACATCTTACAAGGCACAGGATAACCCCTGGCAACAAAGCTCCTCATGCTCAAAATGTCAATAGCGCTAAGTAAACTTGAGTAGCCCATCAGAAGAAAGGGTTGCCCTTCTGTTAGAAGATGAATCGGAAGAGACCTCCAGAATGAATTCTCAGACTGACTTTCTGCTTCCTATCAGTGTTAAAGGGGAAAGATATTCTCTTTTAGTTTTGTGGTCCTGGGGATGGAACCCAGGGCCTCATTTATACTAGGCAAGTGCTCTACCACTGAGCTACATCCCCAGCCTTTTGTTTTTCAATTAACATACATTTGAGTATCTAAAATGCACTGAGAGCAAACTAGAAAAAATACTCCAAGATACTTGATCTTCAAGAACTTAGATTTAAGGTTGTAGAAGCCACAAAGACCCCTGGTACATTTAAGGAAACCCTAGAATATGAAATAAGAAAGAGTCAGAACATCAACAGGGCCCAAAATTATCCACAGCTTTTCCAAAAAGCTATAGAATTTCTTCAAAGTTACCTGACAAAACATCAAAATTCCCTTAGGCACTTCAACTCTGCAAAATGTTCAACTTTTCTAGGTCCTAATTTATTGATTTTAATGATTGCCAAGAAAAGGCAAGAGATAATGTAACAAAAATTATAAACATCTACTAAATTAACCCTTGGGACCATTTTCCTCATTCAAAAATGTATTAACCATCTTTGATATTATTATGAAATGATCATGAATATATTCTTTAACCAAAACTAAATCTACAGGAGAACATAGAATTAAATATCGTATGTCCAACACTCTTGCTTGATTATAAATTCCAGAATTGCATTCCCAGCCTAGCTTAATTTAAAAAAAAATATTTACTTATTTTTATTCATTGTACACAAATGGGGTGCAACTGTTGTTTCTCTGGTTGTACAGGAAGTAGAGTCGCACCATTTGCATAATCATACATGTACATAGGGTAATGATGTTTGTCTCATTCTGTTATTTTTCCTTTCCCCCACCTTGTCCCCACCCTCTTTCCTCTATGCAATCCATCCTTCCTCCATTCTTGCCTCCCTCTCACCCCTCATTATGTATCATCATCCACTATCAGAGAGATCATTCAACTTTTGGATTTTGGGGCTTAATAACTCTTAAAAAAAAAAAAAGGTAAGACAGATTACTTTGGGATGACTACTTAAAAAAAATTAAAAGCCATTTTAGTTGGCTTTGCTGGTTTCCACATGTATAAAAGCAGAACAGAAAATAAAGTTGAACAATACAGTGTTTTTCCTCTCCTCCGTCTTTCTCCGTCTCGCACAGACTCAAGCAGAAGATAATAATTATTTTCTAGTAACATAATAATAGAAAAGGTATTGACCAGCAATGCAATCTACTTGATCACCCTGCATGACTCCATTCTCAGCACTGAAAGCTCAATTTGATGGCATGAGATATCTGTCTCTCAGAGGAATAAAGGGCTTTCGAACCGCACTATAACTGAAGGATGTGATTTGTCTCACCTGACACCATACTCCATGCGTCCCCAAATTCAGTGGCCCTGCCTCATACATCATCAATCAGGTATTTCCATTCTGGCAAGGCTTCTTGGACCCAGCGTTCCATGGAAGCTAAATGCAACTAAAGGATTTCTGACTTCTACTCTGTGCCATGTTAATTTCCCTTTCCCATTTGGATGAAATAGTAGCACAACCCTCATGGCCCATTCCTAAGATGGAAAGCACCCCTGCTGTACTACACGTGACTTATTCCCTGGTTTATGGACCCAGATCTCTCAAAGGGTTGTCCTTAATACACAAGGTATCCTGGAGTGCTAAATGGTGCTTCAGGGTGTCGGTGAAGTGGGTGAGAAATGAATCAGAATCACGTGGAGCAAGGAAGCTCCCCACTGGCCACACATTTGAAAACGCTAGGAAGACTCATCAGCCAAGACCTAGGAAAAGGCTCCCGTGGGCTATTTATCTACAAACAAAACCTGGAAATACTTTCCTCTTGGAATTTATTCCCAGGTCACTCGTTTTGAAGCAGTTATGCAAATCAGAGTTGAGCCAAACTAAAGACCCAGTCATCTCATTTATCTTTGGAGTTTGTCTTATTTTTGTGAGGGGTTCTGCTTTCTAAGGAGACAATTTTCAGTCCCTAGACTCCTAGGTTCCTCAACACTGACCTCTGGATTTATGAGAGTTGGAAGGATATTAGTAGGAAAAGCCATGGGAGAAGGAAGGGTTACATTTTAATTTCAGATGCAGGTTGGGATCAGTGTTGTGCAAGAACGTTTCCTCCCCTGAAAAATGCCCTCTTTGCAATTAAAGAAACAGTCAGTTCACTGCCTCCATTTCATGCACAAAGTCCTACAATGAGGTCGAAGTGAGGCTATTCCAATCAAAGCCATGTTTTCCCAGGAGCCTGCTCAAGGATATGCCCTTCTGGAGCTTTGTTGGAGCATGAGAAGGGATCCTGTCCCTAGGTTGTGGTGAGACCACATCTGGGTCCTCCAGAGCCACTTCTGTGCTGTGGGATGGAGCCAAAGAAGAGCCCAGCAGGGTACAGAGGGATGACAAGGTTCAGGCACATTTGGTAAATTCCAAAGAACCCTGACATGACAAGCAGAAGCCAGCTCTTCAGCAGAACTCTTCTAGAAAGCTCCAGGATCTTCTCCACAGCTTTTCCAGAAAACTGCAAGTTGTACTCAAAGTTCTACAACAAAACACAATGATCCCTTAGGCACAGGAGGAGATGGGACAGCTGTACCTTTTACTTCAATGAAAATGGACCTCTTAAACCAGCTTCCCTCTCCCCCAATGACCAGTCATCCTAAAACACAGAACCAGCCTTTCTCACTGTTTCTTCTCCTCCTCCTAAAATCCACTCATCAAAATCTTTACACAAAGAATACTAATAACCCAATCAATAAATGGGCCAAGGAAATGAACAGACACTTTACAGAGGAAGATCTACAAGCAATCAACAGATTTATGAAAAAATGTTCAACATCCCTAGTTATAAGAGAAATGCAAATCAAAACCACCTTAAGATTTCATCTTACCCCAACTAGAATGTCTTTTATTAAGAATACAGGCAACAACAGGTGTTGGCGAGGATGTGGGGAAAAGGGTACACTCATACATTGCTGGTGGGAGTGCAAGTTGGAGCAGCCACTCTGGAAAGCAGTGTGAAGATTCCTTAGAAAACTTGGAATGGATCCACCATTTGACCCTGCTATCCCACTCCTTGGCCTATACCCAAAGGACTTAAAATCAGATTACTACAGTGATGCAGCCACATCAATGTTCATAGCTGCTCAATTCACAATAGCTAGATTGTGGAATCAACCTAGATGTCCTTCAATAGATGAATGGATAAAGAAACTGTGGTATACATACACAATGGAATATTACTCAGCCATAAAGAAGAATAAAATTATGGCATTTGTAGGTAAATGGATGATGTTGGAGACTGTTATGCTAAGTGAGATTAGCCAATCCTAAAAATCCAAAGGCCAAATGGTCTCTCTGATAAGTGAATGATGATGCATAATGCAGGGTGGAAGGGAGGCAAGAATGGAGGAAGGCTAGATAGCATAGAGGGAAGGGAGGGGTGGTGTCGGGGTAGGGGGGCAAGAATAATAACAGAATGTGTGACAGACATCATTGCCCTGTGTACATGTATGAATGCACAGATGGGGTGACTCTACTTTGTGTACAACCAGAGAAACACTAACTACTCCATTTGTGTTCAATGAATCAAAATTAAACAAAAAATAAATAATAAAAAATAAATAAAATCCACTCATATTCCATGCTTGTGTAATTATACCAAAATGTATTCTATTGTCATGTATAACTAAAAAGAACCAATAAAATAAAAATAAAATCCACTCTGTCCTCCAAGTTCATGTCTTTTTACCAGACCTAAGTTTTTCCTCCACCCAACTCTCAAGGGAGTTACCCAAATCTATCGTGTCAAATAACATTTGGCAATAATTCTGCCATGTGGAACCCCAGCTTCTGAATTCCTTTTGGAATAGGTCTCCATGAGACCCAGGAATATGCCTTTCTAGAAGTTTCAAAGTGATGCTGATACACTGCTGGTCCAGGGGTGCTCCAGGTTAGGAATCACTGTCCTAAAGAGATGCAAAAGTAAGAGAAAACCAGAATCATTCCAGTTTTCTATAGTAGAGCTTGCCACCAGTTGCCTGCATCAGAAACATCTGGAGAGCTTGCTAAAACACAGATTGCTGGGCCCTTTCAGCAAAGATTCTTTATCAATAGGACTGAGGCAGGCCTGAGAAGTCCCATTTCTAACAAAGTTCCAGGTGATGCTACTGGACCAGGGAACACATCTTGGAAAGTACTGAAGGAAGGATCCCATCACAAAATTAAGCAGGCAGGGTGACCAACATGTTATAAGCTGATTATTTTGGTTTCTAGAAAACTATGTTGCCTAGAACCATTTAATACAATTTAAAAATGGTTTTAAAGACATATCAGAAGACTTTAAAAAGATCCATGAGCCAATGAAGGCCTCTTTTTAATTTTTTTTTATTTTTCCAGACTGCATTTTGATTCATTGTACACAAAAAGGTACAACTTTTCATTTCTATGGTTGTGCATGATGTAGATTCATACTATTCATGTAATCATACATGTACATAGGACGATGATGTCTCATTCCATCATTTTTCATACCCCCCCTATTTTTTTTTAAAGAAGGTCTTAAATACATGAACTCTCCATTTTTCTTTTTAAATGACCTGCTCAAGAATACAACAAGGCACCCTGCCATGATGTAGTCAAATCATAAAGCATACTGGGAGGCTTAACCACTGAACTGAAAGTGGAATCCCTTTGGGGTTGCACACCGAAATGGGTTGCTTGTAATTGTCTTTGGGGTCATCAGGGGGAAAAAGCATTTTGACAGAAATCTCCTTTATGGTCTATTATTAGATCCTCCAGAATCAGAATTGTAATTTTCCTTTCCTGCAGCGTATTTTCATATGTGAGAAACATACCTACACCTCAATCACGAACTGGCTTCTAGAGAAATGTGCTTGGCAATTATGTACCAAGTGATAGAATTTCAGGATTTTATGGTCTGAAGTCTGAGAAGTCATACAGGGGAATGTATTTTATAGAGGAAGAAAGTGGGTCCTGAAGAGACTGGACCTTGCCCAAATCATCCAGCTTGCTGAGTACAAATAGCTTAGGAATTCAGGTCACCTGAGCCCAGGGTTCACTTCTCCCATCATGCTCCATGAATTCACAGCCTTGTCAAAACCAGTTCCCTTTCTAAACTCTCCATTTCTTTTTTGACTCATTCATTTTTTATTCCTCCAGCTTATTTTCTTCCCTATCATTTCAGTTACCATGTCCAATAGATCACTCCTTTTATAATTTCTGAGTAATCTATGCAACTTTTCTATCTTAAGGACAGACTTCTTTTGGGCTCCATGACTCAGTGGTATCCTGGAGTTGGTTCATACTGGCTCTTGAAAGCCCACTATTAAATTTTCAGGAATTTTGCTAACTGGTTAAAACACAGGCCTTATTAAATATTAAAGACCATAAACTTAAAGTCTATAAAGTTATGATAAATGATATTAGTAAGAAATATATAAACTAAGAGCTCATTCTCCTCTTCCTAATTACTTTTAAATATGTCCTCGAGATTATTTATGTCTACTGTATCTGAAAGGTGCAATTACTCTGTAATGGAGTGCTATTGCGCCTATCTTCCCAAGTGCCTTATTATGGTTTGGATATGAGGTGTCCTCCAAAATCTCCTGTTTTAATGCAGAAATGGTTGGAGGTGAAATGATTAGATTATGAGGGCTGTAGCCTATTATGCCATCCTAATTTGAATGGACTAAGTGGGTGGTGACTATAAGCAGGTGGGGTGTAACTAGACAAAGTAGACACTGCAGGTATACCTTTGGGGTTTTTTTCCAGGTGTCCCCTCCCTCTTCTCTCTCTGCTTCCCTGTTGCATGAGCTGAGAAGTTTTCCTCCATCATACCTTTCCACCATGATGCTTCACTTTACCTCAGGCCCAGAGCACTGAAGGTGGCCAATCACAGACTGAACTTCTAAAACCATCAGCTAAAATAAACCTTTTCCCGTCTAAGATGTCTTATCAGGTATTTTGTTCATAATGACAAAAACTTAACCAATACATCCCCATTCAGTAATTTCATGTAAGTAACCTCAAATCAGCTGTGGTGGTAGTAATTTCACCACAGAAATTAGGCAAATGCTATAAAAAAGGATTTTTCTCTTTAGAGAGATGTTTGTGAAAATTTACCAGCCCCTGACTTGTTATGGGTTGAACTGTGCCCTCAAAGTTCCTATGTTAAAATCTGATCCCTAGTATTTGATAATGTGATTGGCCTTGGACATATGACCCTTGAAGAGGTAATTAAAATTAAATGAGGGTCTATGAATGGTGCCCTAATCCAATCTGATATCTTATATAAGAAACAGACACACCAGGGTGGGTACCCAGAAAAAGACCACATGAGGACACAATGTGGGGGGCGTCTGCACGCTAAGGAAAGAGGCCTCAGAAGACACCAAATCTGTCAACACCTTGAGCTTGCCCTTGTAATCCTACAAAATGGAGAGAATCAGTCTGTTGAGGCCATTCTGTCTGCAGTATTTGGTGATGGTTGTCCTACCAAACTCATTCACCACTGTGTATGGATCTCCTCACACATGCATCCCTAACTGGAAAGCCCTTGATTTCTAGGATTTCTAACCCCACTTCCTTGATTTTATGATTTTATGCAAAAGTGAAGATGTCTGAGAAGGTCCATAGTCTTTACCAGATTTTTCTGGGTACAGGGTATGGGGGTGGTTACTCATAAGAATTTAAAACTGTGTGCTCTTCTTATATTTCACCTAACTTGCCCATTGATTCTGACAATGCAGACTATCAGTCCCTGTAATTTTAGAATTTCTAACTATTAGGTCGAACCTACTGGTTATTGATGTTTATTCATTTTTGAGCTATACAACTGACAATATCATATGATTCAGTTTAACAGAATTTGACATGTAGATTGGGATCCCCCTTCGGATTTATTATTGTAATTGGTTTTGCCAGCTGAGATTGATGGAATTCATATAGGCCATAGATAAATACTGTCTGTTCTTCAAAACGTTTGTTAATTACCTACATTTAAAAATGAGAAAGTGTCTTAATAAACTTGAGATTCTGAATATAAACCCAGTAGCTTAAGCAGCACTGGGCACCTGTCCCTTTGGATAGCCGATTTCTCTGGAAAGAGTACCCTCTCCACCCTGTCCCCATCCATCAACCTAGGTCATTTTGCTTATCTGTAACACCTGCCTGGTCTTATGCCTATCTTTGGAAAGCATAGTTCTTATCTTCTCTACTTCTCTGGCTAGGTCTCCATCTCATCAACCAATTGTATATGTACAAAGAAAAGTAATGAATTATCTATGGTGAAGACTGGAAACCCAGACAAGTCAGTTCCCTGAGGTTCAGGATAACCTTATAGGGTTGAGTTTGATATGATACAGACATCATTTTAATATCTGCAAACAAGTCAAAAGGAGAAAAGCTTCAAGACCCCAAATCAATTGATATCAAAGTTACTAATGAAGTAATTTGCTGATACCTCCCACCAGCCTTTGCTATCATCTGAATTAAATTATATTGCACTTAACTTTGTCTTGGAGTGTTAGGTAGCTAAAAATGTCGTAATTACTCTATTTCAGAAGGACATCAAAGGAGAAATATCAAGTCTTTCTTCATAGGAATGCTTAGATCTTTTCTTGGCAGATACTTTCTCTAGCCAATTTTATTTTAATTTCAAGATTTCATTTAATTTCTTATCTTGCTGCAGCTGAAATTACTGTCTAATGGTTTTCTAGTCTGTTAGTTAGACTACGTCTCCTACTATTTAGGGACTATTTTAGGTCGCTTTATTGATAAGAAACTTATCCTAGGCCTTTTATCTGTGAAGAAGATAAATAGAAATTGATCTCAAAGGCACCATTTGTTGCCTAATTAATGTTCATGATAGTCTCTATAATTACTCTCAAATGTTATTACTTTTAATCATGTCAGTTTATATGGATTAAAAAGCACAACACAATTGTATCCCCATAGTCTTAATGTTAGAGCGATTCACACTCCAAAATATTTCCAAAGTAGCCTCAGCTTTATTGACTGATAGTCAATAAATAATAGCAACCAAATCATTACATTTTGACTCTATGCATTGAATTAAACAATTATCAAAAACTTAACTCAGAAAAACAAAATTGTGCAGTGTTCCTTAGGCCCTTAAAGAGAAATCTACAAGCATTTTATGCCTTTCTGTGTTTTAGTTATTTTAATTTTCCATCCTGAGAGTCAGGGATCAGCTCTTGGGGAGCACTCATTGACAGCATGTTATTGTGGTGGACTAATGATAGAAGACCCAGACACTAGGGCTTGATTGTCTTTAAGGATTATCTAAGCCTGATTCTTTTATTTTGCAGAGGTGGGAACCAACATCAGGAGACAATCTGTGAATTGTCCGGTGACACAAATTTAAACCTCAGAGAGTAATAACATCACACACCCTCCCACAGTCACCCCCACGCATATCCTCTACTTGCCTCATGTAACACACATCTAGAGAGATGTCTGTATATGTTACTTTTTAATTTACTCTCATTACTCTAGCTCCTTACATTGTCATTTTGATGGCGATTTGGATAACTATTCTCATCTATTGAGGTTTCACTAGTGAATGTCACATGAAGAACTGCCACTCTGTCCTAACACAGCAGTCACATATACAACATCACTGTACCACATTTATATTCCATGTTCATGGCTAATCACAGCAGCAGAGACTTATCCCGAGTCCCTAATAATAATGACCCAGAGCCTACCCACCCAAGCTGTTTTTGATTGGTATGTGCCAAGGGCAGTCTCCCTTTGTGATGAAATCGTGTCACCTACTGATGCAGGAATACACCTGAGCTGCCTCAGTGTGTCCCGTGGGTGCTCATAGACACATGCTGAGCTATTAGTCCCCTGTCTTCATTCAATCAATAAGACAAAGCCAGCTTTTATCTCAGCCTCAGCAAAGAAAGAAAAGACAAGGAAGCCATCATTTTAACAGTGTTAATTAATCTCCCACTCAAGTGCTTGGAAATTGTGAAATAGATTTCTCGATTAAACAAACCAAAGCTGGGATTGTGGCCATACTTTGCTCACATTACTGTGGAGTACAGTCCAGTCCCCAAGGCTTTGAGCTATTGACTATATATGTCTCTTGAAGTTGTAAGATTATGGTGACATCCAGCTCTTAAATTTGGCCTACTATGGACTTCTAGGCTCAGGCAGGCTGACCAGCCACAGAAAAAGAACTCGAATTGTCCCCTTGGGATCTAGAGTAGCAGCCCCTCCATGCACATCTCCCTCCCTCTACTCATCCACCCAGTTCAATTTGTTGTCCATGCAGCAGCTCAAGTGACCTGAACAAAACTATTCATCTTTTGCCCCCTACCTGGAGTCCAGTGATGACTTCCTGTTGTCTAGACTATGAAGATCAAGCTCCGTAATTCTCCAAGATTCTGCCCCCTCATGCCACTCCTGATAAACCATCCCCATCTCCTCTAATTGTCCATTTCTACTGCTCCAGCCACACCTTCACCATGCTGCCTCCTGCCACTAGATCTTTGCATGATGCTGTCCCCTCTTCCTGCAGTGCTCTTTGTTTTCTTCCTCCCCAAATTAACCTCATCTCATTACTGCAAGTCTCAGTTTAAGTGTCAGTTCTTCAGGGGAGCCTTCCCTGCCTTCCCTCTTCTGCAATTCAACCAAGGTTACATTAGGATACCACTCTATAGAATTGTTAGCATGAAAAAGAAAATACCAAGGATTAGTAAGCATGTAGAAGAACTGGAACTCATATATTGCTGGTGGAAAGAAATTATACTGTCAGCTACTTTGGAAAACAATTTTGGTGATATCTACTCATGATGAACTTCTCCATACTGATCTAGCAATTCCATTCCTGCCAAATCCATACACCCACCAAAAATGGGGACATATTTTCACTCAAAGACATGGACTAGAATGTTCCTAGAGTATTTGTAATAGATAAAAATTAGAAACCACTCCCATTGCCCACTAACAGAAGAGATACAACTGAAGTGCACATATAGAATACTATATATATATATAAACACATTAAAATGAACTTATACATAAAGATAGGGATAAATCTCACAAAAGTAGTGTTAACTAAAGAAAGTTGATACAAAAAGTATAAGCTCTGTGAATACTATTACAAGAAGTTCTCAAATGGCAGAAGGGCATGGTGGTGGGAAGCAACAGAGAAGCAGAGAGACGAAAGGGGTCAGGTACAAGATAGAGCCCCAAGGGCATGTCCCTCGTGACCTACTTCATCCAACCATGCCCCACCTGCCTACAGTTACAACCCAGCATTCCAAATTATTAACACTAAATGATTAATCCATTAATCATTTAAATGATTAAATGACCTCCTGATGAGGTCAGAGCCTTCCTGGTCCAATCATTTCCTGAAAACTCCACCTCTGTACACTGCTGCCTCAGGGACCAAGGTAGTAAGTACATAAGCCTTTGGGAGATCATCTAGATCCAAACCATAACAGGGTACTTCTGATCTAATTGGAGAAATAGGCAAGGAGCTAACCTCTGAAGACAAGATTATAAATAGATTTTTCTGCTTTCCAAGACAGAGTGCCTCATAAATTCTTGACCGGCTTGAATATAGAAGTTTTAAGATATGGAGACTGGATGATGAAATACATATTTAGGGTATTTAAGATATAAAATTACATTGGACTAGTAATATACTGACACAGATAATATCCATTCCCCATTTCAAACAACAGAGTCCAAATTCTTCATGTGCATCTCTACTTCAGTCTTCACCATCAAGAGAACTGAACTTTCATCACCTGGTAATTTTCCAGAATATACCCTGTTGCTTCCATCTGTCATGTTTACTTTTTGAATCCATATACTATGTAGTGCTGGACATTTTAAGCAAGCCTCAAGCATTCAATTGCAAAATACGAGGTTATGTGACTTGCTATTTCATCCTCTAGGTATTTATATGTGATCTACATAACAGAAGAACTTGTTTTATTGCCCCTGAAAATAATCTTTAAAAGCCTATATCCATGAAAATTCAATAGCATGTGAAACTTTTTCATCTCTTTTTAGACAGTGATTCTTTCCATATGAATTCTTATTAAACCCCTATCTCAATCTCCACAACACTCAACACAAAATGGATCAAGGAGCTAGGCATTAGACCACAGACCCTGTGCCTACTAGAAGAAAAAGTAGGCCCAAATCTACAACATGTTGGCTTAGGAACTGACTTCCTTATCAAGACTTCTAAAGCCCAAAAGTAAGATCAATAATCAACAAATGGGATGGTATCAAACTAAAATGCTTCTTCACAGCAAAGGAAACCATCAAACCATGAAGAGAGAGCCTACAGAATGGGACAAAACTTTTGCCACCTGCACCTTAGATAGCATATTAATCTTTAGGATATATAAAGGACTCAAAAAACTTAACACTGAAAAATCAAATAACCCAATCAATAAATGGGCAAAGGAACTGGATAGGCACTTCACAAAAGAAATGCAATTGGTTAACAAATGCTCAACATCTCTAGTGGTTAGAGAAATGCAAATTAAAACTACACTGAGATTTTGTCTTGCTCCAATCAGAATGGCTATGATCAAGAACACAAGTAACTAAATGTTGGCAAGGATGTGGGGAAAAAGGTACATTCATACTTTGCTGGTGGAACTGCAAATTGGTGCAACCAATCTGGAAAACAGTATGGAGATTTCTCAGAAAACTTGGAATGGAACCACCATTTGACCCAGTTATCCCATTCTTTGGCATATACCCAAAGTACTTAAAATCAGCATACTACAATGATGTGGCCACTTTGATATTTATAACAGCTCAGTTTATAATAGCTAAACCATGGAACCAGCCTAGGTTCCCTTCAACAGAAGAATGGATAAAGAAAATGTGGTATATATACACAATGGAATATTACTCAGCCATTCAGACAAATGAAATTATGGCATTTACCAGCAAATGGATGGAACTGGAGACTATCATGCTAAGTGAAAAAAACCAGTCCCCCAAACCAAAGGCCTAATGTTCTCTCTGATAAGCAGATGCTAACTCACAATAAGTGGGGCGTGGTGTTAGGGAAAAATAGAAGTACTTTGGATTAGACAAATGGGAATGAAGGGAAGGGAGGAGGATTGGGATTAGGAAAGTTAGTAGAATGAATCATACATTACTTTCCTGTGTTCATATATGTTCATGTGTGAATGCATGACCAATGTAATTCCATATCATGTACAAGCAGAAGAATGGGAAGTTGTACTCCATATATGTATAATATATCAAAATACATTCTACTGTCATGTATTAAAAAAAATAGCACTAAATGGAGGAGATATTAGACTAATTTATTTTCTCTGAGCAGGATTCTTGATTATTCAAAATAAACAATGATGAAACTGCCCCACACATTAGTTGCTTCATAAGACCTTGAGTATACATCTGTACCATTTATTCTGAGGGCTTGTTTTGGGTGAAACATATCCTCTATTCTCTCTGGAGGTTGGAAGAGGTCACCAGCGAGACATACACAAGAACAATGTGATCCGCTTTCCCAGGGTTAAAAGTGTGACTGTTGGGAATCTCATCATTCTCTAAGTTCTAATTCTGAATTCTCCTGCTGCCTATGAAGCAGATGTCCCATGAAAAGACCCCAGAAAACTCAGAGCCTACTGATGCTCAACCATTCAGCCTGGGTCAGACTGAGCAGGATAACACTGCTTTCCAAAATATCCTGTCTTCCTTGAATCCTTTGTTGGGTATCCTCCTAAGCAGCCAAGGAACAATTGTCTTATGCCTCCATTTCTTCCACCCTCCTCCTGCAGCAAAAAGGAATGAAAATGAACGCCCTACCTGTCTGTCTTTTGAGAGAGTTACAAGGTTTGGTTATTGTCTGTGCTTCTCTCTCAGAAGCACAGATAAAAAGCCCTGATATTCACATTCACAGCACATCACGTATTAACGCAAATTATGCTTTCTGAACCTTGAGCTACAAAGAATTATTTTTAGGTTATAAACTCATGAAGAAAAATGAAGGGAATCTGGCATCGCTGGAAGCTTCATACGTTCAGACTGGATTTCCTATGTCGGTACCTACCTGGTCATCTACAATTGCCTGGCTTGTTTTCTTCTATGCTACCCTTCATATATCACTTTAAGGTCTAACAACCACATAGACTTTTACCACCTTATTTTTATTTCTTGCATTTCTGTTATACTCAAATATAGTTCTAAATTTGATTCAACATTTTTAGGGCATTAAAAAATATCATATTCAACAATAGTAGGCATAAAATTCTCTCTGCCTGGTACAGCTCAGTGGATGCTACACTGAAATGTTCAAATGAGGTCTGACATGGGAACTCTATGGCTCTAATGAAAAGGTGATTTCCCAAGAGTCACCTCTCAGTTGAAGCCATTTAACTTTGAAACGAGCTCAATATTTGAACAAGTTCTGTTTTTCCTTCTGTTCATGGCTTAAACAGGCAGTCTTTTGAAGCCACTCATAAAAGGGAACACGCTTCATTTGGAGTCTTTAGGTTTTCAAATGGGTTTGTAGCATAAACTCTTGAACTAGATGAACAGAGAGCAATGACTGAAAGGAAAGAATTTTAAAATGTGCTTCCAGTTCGAGTGCTTGCAAAAGTCTTTTATAACATCAATCACCCAGAAAAATGCTATTTTAAGACAATATTATGGGGGTAGAACCCCAGAGCTGGAAGGAATCTTGTCATTTTACATATTTGCAAACTTGAGCTGGGCAAGCTGGTTGCCCAGGTGACTCGGTCAGAAATTTACCATTGAGTGTTTCACATTTTCTGACCTCACATACAATGACTTATGTGACCATCATCACCTTAACATTTTAAATGAGAATGATTTGCTCAGGTGTCTTATAAGATACAGTCTTTAAAGACATTTTTTTCTTCATTTTCTTAATTTGTTCTTTTTATATATACATGACAGTAGGGTGTATTTTGACTTATTATACATAGATGGAGTATAACTTATTCTAATGAGGATCCCATTCTTGTGATTATACAAGGTGTGGAGTTTCACTGGTTGTGTATTCATAGAGGAAGGAGATATCCTTTAATCATTAAGATTTTGAGGCTTATTTTCAAGATAATACAATACTAGACAACTTTTAAAAATAATCTTTCTAAGCTCCCACACTTGATCCCAACTTATCACAACCAAGCCAACAACTGGGATTCCAGTTTGTGAGAGACCAGAAGGGCAAAAATCGTTACACTACTTTCTGTTTGTTTGAAACAATGAACTTAACCACCTATGATAGCCTATACAAGTGGGAAATCTGATTTGAACATATTTGCTCTGCTCTGCAAATGCATTATTTGTTCTATTGCAACACACCTGCCTATGCGGTTATTATACCATCCACCCAGTTAAGCACTGGAAAACAGACCTTCCCAAACTTCCAGTCTACCCAAATGTCGACTGTCAGAGCTTGTTTGGGGTTCTATAACAAAATTCCATAAATTAGAAACTTAGTTCTCACAGTTCTGGAGGCTGGGAAGTCCAAGATGAAGGTACAGGAAGATTCCATATCTGGTGAGAGTCTGCTTTCTCGTAGATGGCACCCTCTTCTTGCACTCACACATGATAAAATGGGCAAGCAAGTGTCCTGGGAACTCTTCTGTGAGGCACTAGTGCCTCACGACTGTTGCCTCCCCAAATCCCCACCTGTTTATACCATAACTTTGGGACCTAGGTTTTAATGTTTGAATTTTTTTAAAATTTGTATTTATTTATTATTTTTTAAATTTTTACAGACTTCATTTTGATTCATTGTACACAAATGGGGTACAACTTTTCATTTCTATGGTTGTGCATGATGTAGGTTCATACCATTCATGTAATCCTACATGTACATAGGGTGATGATGTCTGTCTCATTCCACCATTTTTCATACCCCTGCCCCCTCCTCCTCTCATTTCAAACATTGACCTTTAGATTATGAAGAGGTAAACATTTGAATTTTGAGCAAACATAAACATTCAGGACATAATATTAGAGGTGGAGATTATTTCTGAACTACCATTTTAAAATGAAGTGATTGGCCCTGACTCAGAAACATTAAGTTCAGTAGTACTTATTAAAAGTGCCTTTTATTCTACCTTACCAGAATTACAGTTGTCGCAGTATTAACAAGCTGTCTTCCTGTTTCCCTCTTATCTCCTGTCATATAGGTAGTCATCTTAAACACAAAGGTATTCAATCAATCAAATAGCTCAAGTCAAGATAGATATGAGGTGTACTGCTTTCTTCGAACATTATATAAAAAATGCTCCTGATAAGCCAATGCTCTAGGGGAACCATGACCTTTAGAATACTTTTAAAATTTATATTTGAATTAAAATTGATGGCAGATTCATCAAAATGGCAGAATTTTCTCTTTCCTTTTTTTTTCTTTCTTTTTTGTTAAACATGTTGAATGACTTATTTAAACTTTGGAAAGACATATGCTGGGTTACGTCGGGTCTGTGTGGAAATAAGAACATTTATTTATAGCCAGAATAGAAAGTCATATTTGAGTTCAGCTCTTCTTTTAGAGAGTTGAGGGTTTAGGCTTTGAAGGAAAAACAATAACCAACCTATAAATGGCAAGACCAACCCCAGACATGGGTGTAGTGAACTATATTTTTCAGCAACCGTGGCAACAATATGTCCCATCCTTGTGCTCTTCTGCAATGTGACTCTGCTATTCCACTGCAAGAGATGAAGTCTAGTTCTGCTGTCCTTGAACATGGGCTAGCTTCAGTCACCCACTTACAATAATTGTGATTATGTAAGGCACAAATATGTGCCTTTGAAGGCAAGGTCAGAAGTGCCCTTATAACTTTTGCCTCAGTCTTTTGGAACGAATGCTGGTTCTCGAAACCTGGAGACGTCAGAGGGTCTAATGAGCCTACTTAAATAAAATGCTAGTATCTGATGAGCTGTAATCAATATTTATTACTTGTGTCACCCAAAAGACTGGGTATGGCACAGAACAGAAATGCTCACAGAAGACCTCTACCCTTGATTCCTGGGCACTGAAAAACAGACTCTTCTGACCATGATTATGTGTCTGCCACCCTACCAAATGATGTTGGAGGGAGTGTCACAATAGAAATTAAGTTATATTCCTCCAAAAGAAGTTTATATTTCTGACACACCTACATTTGTAGTCAGATGATGGTGTGGTCTGCACTTTTCTTCTAAATCTCTGCTTTTTATAAAAACTGATGTTTCTAACTGATTTCAATTAGAGACTATTTCATAACATGTGACTAGAAGTCGCAAGTATGATATATACTGGTATTCCAAACCAGTGGTTCTTAACCTTAGGTGATTCCCTTTCTGAATCTCACCCCAGCAGAAATAGGTCAAGACATTTCTGCTTGTCCCAGTTAGGAAAGTAGAGGGGACTACTGGCACCTAGTGGGTAGAGGCCAGGGATGCTGCTGACATCCCATAATCCATGGGCAGCCCCTCAATATACAATTATATGGCACAACATATGAAAAACGGTGAGAGCAACTTAACCCTCATCACACAAGACTTTCTTTGAACACGAGTTAGTGCAGGTTGAGTACTTCTAAGTTGAAATGCTTAGAACCAGAAATATTCCAGATTTTAGAATCTTTGCATATTCATAATGAAATATCTGGGGATGGGATCCATGTCTAAACATGAAATTTATTTTTTTCATAATCTTACATAATCTGAATGCAATTTTATAAAATATTTATAATAATTTTGTGAACAAAATGTTATGGTTTGGAATTTTCCACTTGAGCATCATATCAGCATTTTGGAGTTTTAGATTAGCAACATTCAACCTATATGAAAAATTTATGTACACCAATGAAAATAACTGAAATATCATTTATTTCATCTTCAAATTTGTAAGTACATGATCTATGTGATCTACATACTATAGAAGTAGTTCTTCCAAAAGTTGTTACAACTTACAAGTAGGTAATACTTTTCTCACCTAAATTGAATTTGCCCTTGCCCAACTGCAAACACTTCCATTATTTCACCTGCAAATAACTTGTACCTATTTCTTACTGAGGACCTTACAAGGAGATCAAGGAAAAAATTAGTAATGTTGGGAAAACATTCTAAGTTTTTTCAGAGTGCTATGTCTATAAACAGAGTAAAGGCAAAAATCAAAAGAAATAATTCACTGGGGTCAGTTGAGCTGTGGTGGCAAAAGTTAACATGGTATGGCTTGATTTACTTGCACTTCGGGTTGGTCAATTATTTACAATATTTCCAATCAGGTCTTTGTTCTTGCTGCATGGGCTGGTCCTTTGACTTCTTGAAATGCCTGGCACTTCATGTTCATGTGCATATAGTCTAAAAGCACTGAATCTACTTCTCCTTGACCAGAAACAGAGAAAACGGACTCCTTTCTTGGAATAACTAGAGGAAAAGAAATGGTTTTTAGAAATTTTAGACATCAAGAGGCAGGCTATGGGACCCAGGCTTATTTTGTTGGCAATATCTAAATTGCAAAAGATGAATTCTTCATATCAATTTGGAGTCACTGATACATCCTATTGAGGAGTTCTCTATTTTGCCTAGTTTGGGAGGGAAAAAAATATCTTACACATAAATGAGGAAGGGTATCAACCAGTATCAAGTTAATACCAAGACTGGTATCAACCAGTCCTTCCACTTTCAAGACAGAAAGAGTTTGTTTCACAGTTTAACAGGTTATAAAAATAATATTCTCTACCCATGAAAGAGTCCCTTTCTGGTAAGCACCAAGTATTTCTCATACTCCATGAAATACCCATAAGACATTTAGGATGAACTAACAAAACTCAGTGTGAAATTCTTTGGATTTAATGGATCCCAACATGTAAGCATTTTTAATTTCCTCCTGTGCTTTTTGAGTTTCTGGAAGTTACTACAGTTGGCTTTCATGGGCACATTTGAGGAGAGGTCACATTATCATGTAAGGTTCTTCTTGGCTACAGAAGTTCAATTCTTTGGCATGCTGTACATATGGGCCATTTTCCTCTTCATACACACACTCTGAAAGCCATATTTTTTAAAGACAACAGAACCAAAACTATGGAAAAGTCTGGATTATGAACACTTCAAATCACTTCATAGATAAACAACATCCTTCTCCTGAATTTATTCCTCAGAGAAATACAAAAAGGGAAGAGAGGTGAACTTATTCCTTGTGGGTTCCATAAATTCAAATAGAAACAGCAGTGTAGAAAAAGTTAGGGAAATACAACCAAAGTAGGCTGGGAGGTAAACATCTGATGGTTTGCTAGGGTAATATTCTGCTTTTACCCTGGGGCACATAACCCCTACTCTCAAGCCTGGTATTTCTGGTAAGGTTGATCTCACCCTCTTGAATTCAGTGAAGGGTGGGTACAAGATAATTATCCAACAACTTGGTGTGTTAAAAAAAATATCACCATTTTATTCCTCATAAGCCTGCTGATGTGGAATGTGAGCAGGGGGGAGTGGAGTTGGACCATCTCCCCTCCAGGTAGCATTGACTAGACTCACTCAGTGGGCTTCCTACTAAATCTGTGTACAACAGAAAGGCTGAAAATAGATTCCCTTATGTAACTGGGGCCTTGCTCTTGGTTGTTGATGGGAAAATCAACTCTTCTCTGTAAATCTTAATGTCCATACTCTCTTCAGAGGCTTCTCTCTATAGGTGGCCACTTTTCCCAAGGACAGCTTAAATTTCCTTTCATGGAGGTTCAAGGTAGAAAAAGAATTAAAGTAGCTTTCGAGACTCCTGAGTTCTAGCCCAGAACAGGCACAACACAACCCTGGACTTTCTATTCATCCATGCAAGTCAAGGAGCAGCCCTGTCTCAAGGGAAGGGAAAATAGACTCACTTTCGTTGATGGGAAAAGAGATGAAGTTATATGCAAAAGGGCATGTGGAATTGAAAGGTGCTTTGGGATGGGGGGAATGCCACAAAACAACCAAAGCACACATAACAAGAGAAAAAATATAGTTTCTGCTTCAGTTGGTATCAAGATAGGAGATGTCTAGATAATTTGGCTGCCATCTTAGCACATGTATAGGGAACCTATCCAAGAATGGAGCCAATCCAGAGGTGAGACAGGGAGAATGCTAGATGAAGTCCACACTATTTTTTAAGCACCTTAACCCAAACCATGCCTGAGGCTGATTCTACCTGAACCTTGAAGTTTGTCTAGAGAAAGGAGGTAGTCCAGCCCACCCAACTGTATCCCAATCTTAAAGCCCAGGTGAGAGAGGAAGATATTAGATCAGCATTTGGTACCTGTTTTTTCCAGCCCTGACTTCTCTAGCAGCATCCTTGAGCAGACTGTAAATTGTATTGTGTTGATCAACCTAATCTAGAACTGGATGATCGTTTTTGTTTACCTGAAAGGGCTGACTCTAATATTGCCAATGAGATGAGAGCAAATGGTAGTTAAGGGCCAAGTCAGCCCTCAGGGCTGAGGAAGCAGTACCAAGCATAAGGAGCCTCGTAGAGGGCAATGATAAGAAACAGGAAAATTAATCACAGGGATACAAGATGATATGGGAAAGAACAGATTAGGATAAGAGTTCAGGGGAAATTCAGTGAAGCCACATGGGTTTCTGGAGACCCATGTGATAGCAGCGTATATAGCTTAGGCACATACCATCTAGGCTAAAAATAATCCACATCTTTCATCTGGTCCATTTCAGGGAGCCAAAAGTAGTTACCAGATTGAACTAAGAATAGTTCTGAGATTCTTACGCAATACTGAACTTTGGTCTTCATGCCAAAATTTTTCTTAAACCCCAAGTTGACTCCAGACCTCATGTGACCACTTAGTCATTTCTTTTAAGGTAATGTTGTCTACAAATTACCCCCTAGATCGATAATGGTTCAAATGGGCTAGGACTCAAGCAGAATCAATCAGGTTTGCAAATCTATAGTGGGTACGTGCCAGAGGAAAACAATTTGCTGAGGACCCTTCAAAGTCCATTGACAGTACACCAATTATTTTATGTAAAATTTTTTATGTAAAATATTAACCTAAAAATGTATCAAAGAGATTCTTAAATACTAGCATTATTTAACAGTCCTAGCCAGTGTGTAAGAAACTAACCAAGCAGCCCGCAGCCAATCTCTTGTTTGGTCTATGGAATTGGCTTTAGTGTATAACTATTTTTCAGATGTGCCTAAACTATTTATGTACCGAAAGGCCAAGTAATAATTTATACCATTTTATGAGCACTGACTTTGTACATCTATCACATTATTTGTGTAGATTACTTTTCCCATAGAAACAAAATAAAATGTCTCATTTTTTTCTGCCACCTGAAGGAAAAGATATGTAAATCACCTCAAAGAACATGTAGAAGCTCACTCATTAGAAAGTCAAAATATGCCAACCTGTGGAAGCAATGATACAGGACATTCTCCTTTCAGGTCTTTCATGTGTATAATAAGGCAGTTAAAATTGAAATCAGTATATCATTCAAGTTTCTAACATCTAGAAGTGAGCAGCTAACAGTCCTGTGGAATGCCACACCCTCTAGTACACTTTCTGAATCTGGCTGATTATCTGAATTCATGTGGAGCTCATTACAAATACGCGTTCTGTTGCCCTATGCAAGACCTTCTGAATTGAAACATCTGGGGGTGGGTCCAAGGAATAGCATTTTAAACACTTCCCAGGTGATAGTGCTTGTCAGCTAGATTTGTGAACCACTTTCTTTTTAATAAGAAACAAACTGCTTTAAAAGAATCAAAGATTCTCTACATATTATTAATATTTTAGGATGTTAATAACAGCCTGGAAAATTTTAACATGTGTATTGAGATGCTTTTGAAGGGCCTTCCCATTCCTGTTCAGTGTTTAGCTTAGATCCATGAAATCAGAGACACAGACCTGCAGACATTTACTCTGTCCAAGACTGAAATGAAATAAAGCTTAATTATTTTCTCCACGGACACTAAATTTATACATTGAACTAGACATAGTCACCTCTGTTTCTCATTGTGATATATCCAGTCTGGTTTTGGTGATGTTTCTTCTGTCCACCCCATTAACATAGATGTTTCCTTGAGTCCTTTCTTTGGAATGGATGACAATCTCTGTCCCTCTCTTCCCTAGGGATCTAGCAGGATGCAGAGGTCTGATCTACTTAGTAATCATTCTTAATCTGAATTCATATTTTACCTTATATACATTGGATTCATGGGTGTGCAGCTGATCTTCTATTTGGGTTATAAAGTCCACCAAGGATATGACAGTCCTTATAATGTCCACCAAGGATATTTGATGACACATTTCTAATGTTGGAGCAGAAATTTCCAGAATAGGTATGAGAGCTTGCTGAGTAAGCAGATAGATGCCATAAATCTGTATTATCAGCAGGCTGTTGAAATTTATTGGTCAATAGAAGGAAAAGGAAAGTTGTGCACTTGACTTCAAGTCTTAGTTTCCTTACTTACAGAATGGAGAAGAGGGAGAACAAGGTAATTCCTCAGGTCCATTTTAATCTAATATTAACTAAATGTAGCTATAGCTAGAAGGAGAAATCCCCTCAGACTTTGACTTCAGCATTTAAAAAAATCTAAAGTTGGCATTAATAGTAAAAATCAATGGTAAAAAAGTTTTTATTAATAGTAAAAATACTATATATATTTATGAGTCTCATTGACATTTATATATATGTTCATTCATACATGTGAATGAATATATGGGTGTCACTGACATTTTATATATATGTATATATGTGCACATGTGCACACACACACACACACACACACACTCCCTTGACTCCTTCAAAGGCTTGGTTCAAATTTCACCTCAGTGAGATCTTCCCTGGCCACTCCATTTCAAACTACAATCTCTCCCCAACTTTTCCCTTATAGCACTACCACCAGGTTGTACTATGTAATTTACTTCTTTATTCTCTTTATTACTTATTTCCCTTTACTAACATGTAAGTTCCATGAGGGCAGGAATTTCTATCTGCTTTATTCACATATATATCCTTACTACCTTTCTAGCCATATTATCCTGATTTGAGAGATACTTGTTAAATGAAGCAATCAACAAATAATGGAACCCATTTAGGTTACCTTGATTCAACCTAAGGAATATTAGCAGTCACTATTATAAACAGGAAGATGCCTGCTGAACTTTGGGGAAGACATGAAAAGAACAAAGTCTTGCTCTCGATGGTCACATGGAAACAAGGGTAAGTCTTAGACTAAGAATGCATAAATAGTTAGAAACCTATAAGCAATGCTTTGTGTCAGTTTAAAAGAAGGAGTGATTAGTTCTGATCAGAGAAGGACCAAGGAGGGTTCATGAAGGAGTGTCCTAGGAATTAGTCCCAGAAGAATTGTGACTCAGGACAAATCACAACCCCTCCCTGCGTGCATCACTTTGTTCTTCTAGAAAAATTTTTTAAAAAAAGACAATAAATCCCCCTCACAGAACTGCTATGAGTGTTAAATGAAGTAGCACATGAAAAAACTGCCCACTCTGGTGGAACCAGAGAGAAGATTCCCCAATGTAGTTGAATGTGAATCTGACAATAATCTGTTGCTTCAAATATGAAAGTATCTAATACAGTGGTGGACAAAAATTTAAACTGGTAGAAATACGTTATGCAACTAAATTAAAGGTTGCATGCAAAGTAGAAGATAATTCTTTTGATTCTTACATATTAGGCTCATCGTACACTACAATTATACAGATATTTTAAATCTTGTGCATGCATAGTTAGGAAATTGACTGTCATAGCAATTCTTTTAAGTCTAATTTAATTAGTTTTATTAAACTTATGACTTGTGTTAATTAAGCAATGCAAAGAAAAGAATTTTTAATTTAGGTTTGGTAAAGTCACGGAATCACTGTAGGAAAAGGTGATTAAGATACAGCGTCTGATGGGGTAAGGATGTAAAACGAATCCCACGTGTTTCTCAAAGCTTTCTTTAGTTCTTCTGTCCTCTGGGTATAAAAAGTACTGGGATCCTACACTCCAAGAGAGAAAAAAAGGGTGAATTACACTAAGACAACCTTTACCTGAACTAAGGTTATAAGGAGCAATCAGGCAAAGGTCATGACCCAGCATTTCAGACTGGAAGAAGGCAAGAGGGGCTACTTATGAGACAGCCTGGTTTTTATAAAATAAGAAACAGCTTTGACGTCAGTGCTGTCCCTGAACTGAACTGCTTAAAGGTTCAAATCAGGTTCAGTTAAATTATCCCTTCCTTCCTGCTTGCTCCCTTTCCTTGCCTCCCCTAACCCTGACACCACAGTCATTCCACTCTGACCCTTTTCAGACAGAACAAGGCCACCAAGCACATTTCCCATCCCCCTTCCAGGTCTCCTGGAACAAGGGTTATCCCAAATCGCACCCCCAGGAGCTGGTAATAAAGACCTGGTGAAGAAAGGTCAGCTGCGGTGGGCTTGGGGATTGAGGGCTCAAGCTGTGGAAGGGCTCACGGCTGCAGGGTGCTGCCAGCAAGAAACCAAGGAAGATGTGAGAGGGGACCCCCTCTTGACAGCAGAGGAGACTGCTATTCCTAAGGGAAGGGCCTGCAATCAGAGGTCTTAAGACAATTCTCTGTTAGCACCATTTACTAGTTCCAAAGTATTTGAATGCTTACACTAAGGACAACCATTATATATGCAGGGCAAAGAGAAAAATTTAAGACCATGATTGCTTTAAGTGATCTGCAGACACGTGTAACTATTAAAATATTTTTAATGTGGGAAAATGGCATGCATTTTCACATTTAAGGGGAAAACTGCCCCTTAACTAAGTCATAAAATGATGGACTCAAAAAGGTATGTACCTTCTGTCAATCATCAATCCCTCACCCAGCCCATAGTCTCTCTTCTTAAGACTCAGAATTGTAGACATATTTTGTTGTTGGCCAAGTACCTCCAGAGGTAAGTGATTTGCTCAAGGATATCTATCAATTGTGGCAAAACCTCGATCTGATTTCCTCATTCCTAGACCAGCAACTTCTTAACAGGTCAGAATACTTCTTTGGCAAATAGATTTCATTTTGTTGCTTTTAATTTAGAAATAAATTCAGTAACACTAGAGATATAAGATCTGGAGAAATTGAAATCAATGAAGAGATCATTCGGGCTACAGTAAGGATTCTATGATAATATTTACTAGGAAAAGTTCCACATAATGAAGGTCTGGAAATGATATGTAAGAATTTGGGAGCACACAAAGGAGGAAAGCCATTGTTTGCATAACCTAAATATTTACCTTTAGCTCCATTAAGTTGGGAGTGCCCATGCCTTGCAGGCCAGGCTGTAATACATGTGCAGATCACACAGGGTTGAAGAGATAGGGAAGACTGCTTCTGGAAATGGACTTACTTGGAGGGGGCAAAAGAATTTTTTTTCAGGCAAGGTCTAGAAATCCTGGACAAAATAATAGCTATAAAGATGAACATCCTCCGCTTCAAGTTGCAGGAGAACAGAAGTGCCGGGGCAGCCAGGGCTTAAGAGACTAGGAAGGATCCTTATTGAGGTGAGCCCGAGGTTCTGCACCAAGTTCCCTGAAAGGGTTGCAAAGACTGTCACGCAGTGCTCCTCAGAGAGTTGAAGAGAAGAGAAAGCAATTGCTCAGAGGCAGGACTGAGGTGAGATCTTTCACCATCCTCCCAAGATTGAACTGGCGGCGTTCAGTTCTACTCTGAAGGTTAGGACTTGAGAGGCCAGCCTCCTGCAGTGAAGCAGGCAACATGCTGTGTGCTGGAAGGAAGCAACAGCGAGGCACAAGCTGGGCTTCTGCCCCTAAAGAAATTAGAGAGAGACAGAGTTTGTGCATATTGTTAAAATGTGCAAGCCTTGTACAAAGGCATTCAAATTCATACTTCCTAAAAACTCTGTTGGCCAGGCAAAACACTTCTGAGAGTCACATTGCAGCCTGTGGGGCCAAAGCATCTGTGTACAGCCTATTACAGAAACTACAAGCACCTATTCAAGAGATTTAAGATTCAGTTATAGAGCATGTCATTTGCCAAAATTGTTGTGCTAAGGCCCAACACACACAGTTTCTTATTTTAACATACTGGTATCCACCATGCAAGTTAGGCAGAATGGTCAGGAGAGTATCAATGCCCAGTGCCCCACTGTGGGATATGCTGGGGCATTGAATAAAACTGACCATCTGACCCAAAGTCCAGAACTCTCCGAACCACCAGGACACAATACAAACTACAGAGCACTGAGAAGCTTGAAGTAGTAGAACTGGAAATGAAGGTCAAGCAGCACTGAGACCCTGAACCAAAAAGAACATGTAACTTTGGGGAATATTTATTATACTGCAGAAACTAGAAGCTTATTAACCCAGTACTCAGTTTCAAAAGCTTATTTGCCTATTTTTTTGTTTACTAACAATGCACGCATTCAGTGTGGTTCTGGTGGCTAGCATCGAGTTCCACATTTAGAACAGCATCCTTTATTAATTAGGTACTCCTCAGTGACACCCACTGACTTGGGCAAGATCAAAGGGTAAAAGCTGCAATTTCCGTTGCCTTCTTAATTTTAGTACTTATAAGATTCAGGCTCCAGGTCCTTTTGCTTTACTGCAAGTTTCTTAAATATTATCGCATTTGTGTTTTATCTTTTGGGTTTGGCAGATGCTACATAAATCAATCTTAGGGCTGAAAGGAGCTTTGACTTTCTAAATTCTTTGCAATATACACGCTCATTCAGAAGACACTGAAAACCAAAGGGCGCAATACACACTGTGTATTATGACAAAATATTCAATGGGAAGACGTCTAATCACTTAACTTTCCCTTTCACATAAGGGACTCTAACACATAATATTTTTTAAAAAATTCTCACTCCCTAGTGAATTTCTCTCTTTTTTTTTCTTTTTTGTTTGGCAGTGCTGGGGATTGAACTCAGGGCCTTGTGCTTGCAAGGCAAGCACTCTACCAACTGAGCTATATCCCCAGCCCCTCCCTAGTGAATTTGAGTCAAGTAAGTGCTGTAAATAGCAACCACATAAGACTCTAAGGTGTGATACCTGCCCCTAGAAAAGGAGTCTCAATGAAAAGAAGAGTGAGTTAAAAATCCATGTTCAAAACCTATTATTTTCTTACCTTATTGCCTGAGATTGATTTATGAGGCCATGTGATAAGCCTTGATTAAATCACAAGTAACCAAATACTGAATCCTTTTTATTTCCATCTCATCATTTTAAAAAAAGAAAAAAAAAATTAACTTCAGAAATCTCATGTCTGAAATCTTATGCAATGTCCACCTCAGCACCACCCAACTAGAAGAGAATGCCTACAGATTCTGTAGTTTAGAGGTTTATTTTTGTTTTGTTCTTGGTTTTTTTTTTTTTTTTTTATTATGTAAGTGGTATTGGGGGTGGAAGCAAAAGATTTCTCACACACTAGGCAAACACTCTACCACTAAGCTATATTCCCAGCCCTTTTTAT
>JAJEJO010003889.1:507253-597459 GCA_020662805.1 Glaucomys volans
CCAACTTTCAATCTTCCTTCCTCAACCTCCCCAGGACCTGGGGTTATGTGTGTGTACCACTGTACTCAGATGTTTTTAGGAAATTTTAAAAGCAACACCATTAAAGAAGTTGGAATTTCATAACCAATTAATAAAATGTGTCATTTTCCTTACCTAAGAATCTCAAGTCAAGATTTTCCCTTCCAGGTACCTCCTGATTACTCAGGTTTCTGTTTATTGCCTTGTATAAGATGAGTCAGATTTCTTACACTTCGCGCTGGGATATAGCCACCATACTTACAAGTACTGAGGTAGACCAGGAACAAAACAATGCAAAATGTTTGTATAAAGATTGATTGAGTTTAAAGAGAATCTTAAACATGAGAGCTTGTAAATGTTACATGAATGCAAATGAAACAGGGTAAAGGGTGAGTGGGTGCTGGGGACAACCATTCAGGAGTTGCTCAGGAGAGAACTTTCCGATCATAGAATGACTGAATAGAAACCAAAAGGAAGTGAGGGCTTGAATCCTTTGGGTGTTTGGTAGAATATTTTGGGTAAAGAGAATAGTTAGTATAAAAGCCCTAAAGTGGGACTGACATTGGTCTTTTCAAGGAATAAGGAGGAAGCCTGTGTGGGTGGAGTGTATGAGAAAGGGGGGAAATGTAGAAGATGTTAGGGAGATAGTTAGAGATCCTGTAGTATAGGACCTTCTAGAACTTTAACTTTTTTGTTAACTGAAATGGGAAATTGCTGTTAAGTCTTTAAGCAGAGAAATGATCAGTCCGATTTACATATTTTAAGGCTGCTCTGACTACTGGGTAGAGACCCTAGGAGTGTAATGGCCAGCCTTCAAGATGGCTTCCAATGATCACCACCTTGAATATTCATACTCGGTGTAGTTCCCTTCCACACTGACTCATAACCAATAGGGCATCATGGAGAGGATGGTATGGGACTTCCAAAGCTCAGTCAGGGACACTGTGGCTTTCATCTTCTTCTCTTGGATCACTTGCTCTGTGGAAGCCAGCCACCATGTTTGAGGATACTTTTCAAGAGGCTCACTTAGTGAGTCAATTTTTGCTTATAGTCAATACTAACTTCAGTGATTTGAGTGGCCTTAATAGCCAATCCTTCAGCCCCAGATAAGCTTTCTGTCCTGACAGTTTGACTCTGACCTCATGAGAGACCTTGAGGCAGAGCCAACAGCTAAATTTGCTTAAGAATTCCTGACTCACAGAAACAATGAGATGATAAATCCTTATTTTAGATCACTAATTCTTGGTGCCTTTTCTTACAGAGCAATAGATAACTGATACAGGCAGGGTGGAAACAGACAAGAGTAGAAGCAGGGAGGCTTTTTAAATAATTCAGGATACCTGGTGATCTGGAATAATTGGGAGCAACAGACACAGGATGCTACACATACAAGGAGGGCTAACAATTTGCTTATACATTTGGAAAAGGAAATGCATCAAGGTCGACTAAAAGTTTGGCTTGAATGACTGGCAGAATGGAAATTCCATTGGCTCAAGGAAAGCTGATGGAAGGAATAGTAGGGAATTGTGATGCAGAGTATGCAAATAATGGACTAAATGGTGTTCCCCTAATTTTTCAACTTTAAGATGTGTTTTCAAGGTATTAAGTCCATTTTCAACTTCGATAAATTGATAGGAAAGTAACTCCCATCCTAACTTGAGGAATATCTATCTATAGGCAGGCTCGCTCTACTGCTATTTGAGGACTCACAGTAGTATTTTTTATAAAATTTGAAAAATCACTACCGAGAGTTGATTTTCAAAGCTAATATATATCATGAAACTGCTACTTAAATTTTTCATTTTAACATTTTACACATTTAAACATCTCAAAAATTGGGAAAGGCTGATGGTTAAGCACAAGTGGAGGCTGGACAGTGTCATGAAGATCAGAAGATCACATTGCAGAAATGACAGTACTACAGTTTTACTAACTCCCATTTTATCTTTCTTGGTTACAGAATATTTTCTAAGGCCTCATGCTATTAGAATGGTGTCAAGTGACTTCATTCTGGCTAATAGTATATGGCTATGAATGATGTCGTCATCTCTGACTTGACCCTTGACATCCCAAGCCACCTTCCATATTCTCTCTTCTCCTTCCTGGTATCATATGTTGAAATGCTGGTAAAATAATATGGAGCAACCCTGAATCTATGAAGTTCCATAGGAAGGAATCTACAATAGTTTTTGAGAAACCTTTCCTAGGCTCAGTTATTGAGATTTTAGGTTATTATCACAGCAAAGCCTACCTCCTGCTATCATGCATAATCTGCATACATGGAAAGGACAGTCAGTCTACTCTGGTTAATTATGTGGCCTGAGGGAATCTAATGCTGCCGTTCAACTATGCCACTCTTCAAACTATTTGGGGCGCCAGGAGCATGGATCCCATCAGTGAAAATGGAAGTCAATTTCATAACTTTTTTGTGGCATTTTATCTGTCTATCTGTCCATACCTCCCCCAAGCAAGAAGTGCTTTCTTACTCCTTTAGCCAATGAATCTATGTTTAATAAATAACTTTATTCTAGCAAAGATCATATTTTATTATAATTATGAATTCCTGTTAGGCAGGATCTTCATTTTCTGCCTTTTGAATGCCAAACCCTTAGAAGGTGCCAAGGAAATGTTGAACATATTGATGAGGCTGGTAGTCGTACTCATTAAAACATGTAGGTGCACAATCTCTTCCATAATATGAAATATCAAAAGGAACTGACAATATTGTAAACTAGTGCCAACGTCTACCTGACAAAAGTAGAGATAAGAGAGGACCATCTCATTATATCAGTATTATTTTTGATTTAATAATAGGCTATTTTGTAATTTCAGTTTGACATTAATAACTTGCACTTGATCCGAGTTCACTGATTGCTCAGCTTTGCCTGCCAAGTTGTTCTGACTACTTCTCAATGTCTCTTCTACTTTTCCCTCCTAAATGAAGCAGTCTGGAATTATTTCTAATTTACTTCATTTCGATAGTATGGTCTTTCCCCTTACATTTTGGCCTTTTATCTTAGAAGAAAAATTGAGTAGAGATATAAAGCAAGCAAAGGCCATAAGGAATAAGATCAAGGATGGTCTTCACAGCATTAAATACCAAACTAAAAAATAAAAATAAAAACAAAAATGATTGAATGTGCAGGAGTTAAATAATAAATTGTTGCCTCTATTCAAAGAATATGGCACAGTCGCTGAATTTGTGTGCAATGATCTTTTACTACCATAATGTGTACAATCTCACCAGATACACAATATTAACCAGGTATCAGGTGCTTTTGTGAACATTTTTATAGATAAACTCATTTGATCTTTCTAATAACTTAGATAGATATTCACATAACTATATGATAAATGATGAACAAAAACATTGAGGTTAATTACTCTTAACTGACCATTACTCATCTAATGGTAAGTTGAGTATATACATACACAGTTTAATTTTGTCACATTTATGGGTGCAGTGTGATAATTTGAAACATATATAGGTACATCCCATAATGATATAATTGGGGTAGCTAACATTTCCATCTTCTTACATATATTTTTTTAGCTTCTCATTCTTTCTTTATGAGGATCTCCTTTGTGCTAACTATTCATCTGAGCATTAAGGATATAATATGTGGATATTTTCAAAATAAAAATAACTGTCACTAGGGTGGGTTTCACAGTGCAATGTAAATGTTCTTGTCTATCTCTAGAAGCAGGCAGCAGGACCGCAGGACCTCCCTCCTTCCCTTGGTGTCTTCACACCAAGCCACAATGGCTATCCCAGAAGTGCCCAGCAAATGTGGCGTACATACCAACATGCATGAGAGAGATTTTACATTTCAACTTGAGCCCAGATTAAACCCAAATTTCCTCCCTGAACTCACTGCTCCATGAATATCATATATAGAGATAGGATCTAGCAAGCACACTTCCACAAACAGTAGTTACAAGGAAGAAAGAAATTTGAGATAGGAAAAAAATATGTGCAATGAGATGGGGCAATGTGCACCCCTATTTCTCAAGTTGGCATCCTTTTCAGTTAATTTCTTGTCACTGGAACAGCAGTGGAACAAGCACGTTAAGATGTAAATGGTGCCACATGGCCACTAGCTTTCTGCTGAGGATAGCCACAGTCACTGAGGAGCATGCAAATGGACCTCACCCACCATGGCGACATTCTCCCCCAGGGAGAGGAAACAGCTAAGGAGAAGAAAGGCAGAAGCATCCATGTCACTCTCCTGTTCAGTGTTTGGGGACCCAGCAATACCTTTCATCAAAGTCATTTATTCCTCAGAACTCCGGATGGAAAGCATTCACTTTCTTGGAGCAGGGCCACTGCTGAAACGTTCTCAGCCTTGGCAACCGTTTTTCTTTAGAAATACAAACCACAGCTGGTTTTGTATTATGTATTTTGGTTTAAAACATTTTAAGACTTGCCTTTATTTATTTTTAGCTGTGTTAGTAGAGAAACTGTCTCATCTACTTAAGATGATTAATTTGCCCCTTGTTCACCTCCTTGCCTTCCCGCTCTCACATACTTCAACAGTAGACAACGTATTAAACAGCATTGCCACTGAGATGCAAAGATCCTTTTTTTTTTTTTTTCTAATGGTTCAAGTCCATGATTTGGTGAGCCCTCTCTTCCCAATTCTGCTACTTTAATTCAAGTGCAATTCTAAGTATCGACTGCTATGAAAAAACTACATATAGTTAGGACAATTGCTCTATTGAAATAAGTTGCAATTTAATCTTTATAAATGCTTTTAATGAATCTATATGTATATATATCACATAATATATATGATACATATACATGAAATATATGTGAAATCTATAGCACTCATCCTTTGGCAAGCTGGGATGAACTCTATAATACTGGTAAGAATAGAATTATTGCTGACAGATTTCTGAAGTAAAATTATGTTCTCTACTTACAGGGCACTTTCTTCTCAGTCAGGCCTCTGATGAGGAATGGGGGGAAAAAAAGCATTTACACACTTACATGACATTTTGTGTGCACATTTGCAAAATACACACGTACATACTTAAGATTTTTCTTACACAGGAGTCTAAAATAAACGATAGTCACCATAAAAAAAAAAGATTTTTTTAAAAAGTCAAGGGTAATACAATTTTTAAAAATCAGTCTCACTGGCAAAAGGAATACTTTAAAAAAATGCAATGAAAAGGGGGATTTCTCTAAGTAAAAGAAATGAGCTAAAATAGCATGGCTCAGAAGTAATTTAGTATAGGAAAGTTTCTGGGTGGTGGTCATGGTATTTGTTATGCCTACCTCTTCCCACCCCTCCTCTGAAATTTGCCAGATCCAGGATATACTTCCATCACTTTTTATTCAGGTAGATGAGGTCAGCCTAAAATGTGCATTCTAGAAGTACTAGTACCATAAACTTATGAAACGAACAGAATCCTTAAATTGCGTCCATATGGAAGTAAAAATTATGTAGTGGAAATCTGTTGTTTTGGCTGCTCAGCATCCTCTCTTCTGGAAACGTAACACCTTTTCTCCCCTGAGCAAGTGTCCTTCTCTCATTTGAGTGATGGAAGCCTGATCCCCATGGCCAATGAACTGGGCATGGGACCCCGACTAGCCAACCTGTCCCCCTCTCCTTCTTGCAAATCTCATAATTCAAGTACAAAACATTTGCAAGTCAAAGTATTTTCTTAGATTGACTCAATTGGAGAAAAATGATCTCCATCTTATAGCACAGGTTGTTAAAGTAAGAATCCTAGCACCGTCCCTGGCCATTTTTGTTACTGTGGAGAAAATGTTGCTGAAAATTAAATTCACACAGTAGAGGCAAGAGATGGAGTGAGAAATGCCCAGTCGATCTCTTAGAGATCTTGACTAAGGGACTAATAAAGCCCTTTGTGCTTCAACAAGTTGCATTTTAAATGCACGCAATCAAAAGAGCCCCCAAATGAAAGCATTCTCATTTTTCCATTGTTTTCTTGGGTCTTAAATTTGAGCACTATGGTCCAAGAAACATCCTGTTTCTCTTTCTTCTCTGACCATTTGCTGTCATCAACTATTGGCTTTAACCAAGGTTAGACGGATGTGTACAAAGTTCATATTGGCAGGTTTTGATTCTTCTAAAAAAATTTATTTGCTTTATAGCACAGCACTCATGAGATATGGGGTATGAGCAAGGACGAGCAGAGTCATTGCTATCCCAAAGGTCACTGAGGCATTGTCCCCAAATTTAGCATGCACACTAGCAGAATATGATGTCTCATGGGACTAGGTCTACATGAAAGTATGGTTCAGAGAAGGTTTTTAGAGACATTCATACATGCTCTATAAGGTAAGTTTTTGTAACATGAGTAACAATATGCTACATGACACACAATAAGTACATGTCTCATCATATCAAGAGATGAAGATTCAGCACATACAAAATAACTTATTCTAATATGGGGTTCTAACTAAAACTGGAGTCTATCAATATAAGAGATATTTCTATCAGTATAATAGAAAGAGATGATATTAAAAGCTTGATGCATGCAGGCAGATGCATCGTAGACTTGAATCACACTGACAAAAACTACGTTCCAGCTGGGCCCACTCGGGCTCTGAGGTCATACACAAGTTGATTAATCTCTTTGAATCCAAGAGTTCTCACTTACAGGGTAAGGGTAATACTTCACAGATGATTTCTACAATATAGCCAGACATTTGGAAGTTTCTGGGAGGATACCCAGCATGTGGCAGGTATATATAAATGTTATTTTTCAAGAAAATGGCATGAAATTAAAACAAATGAAGTTTTTAGTGCCACCATACAATATCTGCAGGAATTTGGATTTTTTTGAAAGTGTTAGAACTTAACCAAGTTTAAACAGACATGTGCAGACTAGCTCAGTTTCTCAGACAGAAAAAGTGAAATCCTAGAAGACAAATAAAGGAGGTGCTTCCAGAAGATGATAGGAACATAGGTGATAGCCAACTAGACAGAATTTGCCTTTTTATTAAAGGCAAAAATCAGAACACGTGGGCTGTGGTCCATTAAAGCCTAAGCCTTCAGGTTGCTGTCCCAAACACTAAAAGGAATACAGGTTGAGCCTCTCCAATCAAAAATTCCAAATTCTGAAATGATCCCGACTCTGAACCTTTTTGAGCATGGACTATTTCAGATTTTTGGATTAGGAATACACAACCAATAAAACCTATGCAAATATTCCCAAATCTTAAAATATTCCAAAATCTGGAACACTTTGGTTCCAAACATTTTGGTTAAGAGTTTTTTCAACCTGTTTTATAAGGATCAATTTTTTTTTTTTTTTCAATGCATCAGGGATAGTTACTGTCACTCAAAATTCTTGACTGGTGATTGGTGACAATGAGAGACTTTCATGAAACACACAAACGCTGTATCTGTGCCACAGCACATGAGGCTTGAACCTAGTGACATAAAACCCTATGTTAGAAGATGTTTTCTGTAACTTAAATTCCTAGGGCACCAAAGTGCAGAGGACTCCTAATGGGGGGAAGCGCACTTCAAATTTCAAAAACAAACAAACAAACAAACAAGAACCACCATGAGAGAGTTGATGGCAACCGAAGGGTGAATTAGCTAAATTAGCCCTATGTGCTGAAATAACCTGAGAGCCTATAAATATAACCTGTATAATTTTTGAAAGGCCAAGCTAAAGATTAAAACCCATTTTACAAGAAAAGTAACGAAAAAGAATATGCTGGTTTGCAAAGAAATTAAAACCTCTAGAATTAAAAGGACTATGAAAGCCAATATAAAACAGAGAAAAAAGTTTATATTGATGAACAAAACACACTGTGAGGCTAAAAGAATTGATAGAGATCACCGGACAGTGACAAAAGGAATCTTTTTCTATTAATATTAAAATAATTTGGAATTGCACTAGAACACAAAGTGAGAACAAGGAAGATTTCAACCATTAAAAAGTTAGGTATCATTCATGTGTGTCTAGAAATATGTATTTTCTACTAGTATTTTAAAACCTTATGCAGATTACACTGCAAAGTTCATAAAAATACTCAAATCAATGGTGGACAGACCCCTGTATTTAGGAATGAAGTATCACTGGAAATAAATGACAAAAAGGAGCAAAATATCCTTGTGTTCAAACATTTTTAAAATGTACTTGCATTAAGTTGGTGCAGCCACTCTGGAAAGCAGTGTGGAGATTCCTTAGAAAACTTGGAATGGATCCACCATTTGACCCTGCTATCCCACTCCTTGGCCTATACCCAAAGGACTTAAAATCAGATTACTACAGTGGTGCAGCCACATCAATGTTCATAGCTGCTCAATTCACAATAGCTAGATTATGGAATCAACCTAGATGCCTTTCAGTAGATGAATGGATAAAGAAACTGTGGTATATATACACAATGGAATATTACTCAGCCATAAAGAAGAATAAAATTATGGCATTTGTAGGTAAATGGATGATGTTGGAAACTGTTATGCTAAGTGAGATCAGCCAATCCCAAAAATCCAAAAGCCGAATGGTCTCTCTGATAAATGAATGATGATGCATAATGCGGGGGGGGAAAGGTGGCAAGAATGGAGGAAAGATAGCTAGCATAGAGGGAAGGGAGGGGTGGGGGCAGGTGGGGGGTAAAATTAATAACAGTGTGTGACAGATACCATTGCCCTGTGTACATGCATGAACGCACAGATGGTGTGACTTTACTTTGTGTACAACCAGTGAAACAATAGCTGTACTCCATTTGTGTTCAATGAATCAATAAGTAAATAAAAAAAAATGTACTTGCATTTTGTGAATAATAGTCATGCTGGAAATCTCAAAATATTTAACTGAATAAGAATGAAAATACCAGTCATAATTTCTAGGTGACTTAAAGGCAAGTTAAAGTTTTAAATTCATATGATAAAAATACTGAGGAATTAATGAGATTATTTTTCAACTCAGAAATGTGGGTGGTGGGGGAACCACAATAAACTCGAAGAAAGGAAATGGTGTAAATAAAGCCTAAGTAGAAGTAAATGAAATGGAAAAACCAATACAATTTTAAAAGATTAAAATGAAAAAGCACATTAGTTACAATGAAATAGATCTTCAGATAAATATATAAAGAAAAAAGATGCTAATAAACACTATAGGAATGAAAAAGGAGACATAAAAATAGCTACAACAAGAAATTTTAAGGATAAGAGGATCTTATGAATTGCTTTGGTCCATTATTTAAAAACAGATGAAAAGCTTACTAAAATATTACCCAAATTTGACTCAAAAAAAGTAAAAAAAATTTGTCTTTGTTATTGGCTTTACTGTGCTACCCCAAATTAGAGGTGAGAATTCTAACCTCTGATACCTCCTGAAGTGACTGTTTTTAGAGATGGGGCTTCCAAAGAGGCAATTAATTAAGTGACATCGTGTGGGTGGGTCCAAATACCATCCTAACCAAGAGATTAGGATACACAGAGACACTGGGAGAAGATGGCTTGGGAAAGACTCCAGAGGAAACCACCTTCACTGACACATGGACCTTAAATTCCTACCTCTAGAATCATGAGAAAATTAATTTCTGTTATTTAAACCACTCAGACTAGAACACGTTGTTATGGCAACTCTAGCAAACGAATACAATCTATAACCATAAAAAAGATCAGTAGTATTTTCTCATAATGTGTCACACAAGAAATCTGTCAGATTTTCTTTGGTGTTAGAGGTAATAGTAGACTATTACTGAATGGATAACTCCTATCTTACATGAAATGTTTAAGAGGATAGAAAGTTGAAAGCTCCTCAATTATTTTAGGATTTCATTATAAAATATGAAAACCAGGTGAGGAATAAATAAAAATGTCAATTTTCCTTATAAACATAGATGCAAATATCCTAAATATAAAAAGAGTAAAATATATTAAAATGCAGAGTGATTTACTGTTAAAAAATTTATTCCTACCTCTTCTTCTCTCAACAATAAAATCCTAAGAGAGGGTATTTTAGTGAGTTTTGTGTCCCTGTGAACAAAACACCTGACAAGAACAACTTAGAGGAAGAAAAGTTTACTTCGGTTCATGGTTTCAAAGAGTCAGTCCATGGTCAACCTCTATAACTCTGGTCCTGAGATGAGGCAGAACATCATGGCAGAAGGGCATGGAGGAGGAAGGTAGCTCAGAACATGGCAACCAGGAAGCAGAGAACTCCATATATCAGGGACAAAATACAATCCCCAAAAGCATGTTGCCATTGACCTACTTCCTTTACTTACCCGCCTGTGGTTACCACCCAGTTAATCCATTCAAGTGGATTAATCCACTGATTATGTTACAGTTCTCATAATCTAATTACTTCTCCTCAGAACATTCTTGCATTGTCTCACATGAGCTTTTGGGGGAAACCTCATAGCTAAACCGTAACAGAGGACAAAGCAAAGTAAGCATGCACTTTGAGTTAAGGGGTGTGAAGGAGTCAATTGGGGTAACCAAGACCAAGAAGTCACCAAGAACCACCCCAGGGCAGGGGGTGGGGATTTTGCCCCACCAGGGCTATGATTCCTTGGTCTCAGTTACACCTGCAGAGTGCCCTGGTGTAAGGGGAGTCAAACAGGCATTGGAGATGGCATGATACAGAGAGGTGGAACCTGAGAGGGGAGCAGCATGCAGCTGTGCAAGGAGTTGGGCATGGAGTGCTGGAACTTATTCTGAGCAAAGCGGTGTTCCTGTCCGGCTAGGGTTCAGTAGTGAACAGGATGGCACAGACTGTGATAGCCCCACCCTGGGTGAGGAAGAATGGCTGCATGCAGAGTCAGAAACCACACCAAAGACTAAAGAGAGACAAAAAACCTCCTCTGGACTCCATAGATGCATAAAAACATTTGATTAAAAAACTGTGGTATCCATAATGTATTTACAAGTTTCATCCAACTAGTAGTGAGAAATTTTTGAAACCTTGATGTAACTTAATAAAAATTCCTAGAAAATCATGGAAACAAGGATGCTAAAAGACTAGCATTTTACTGTGATGTAGCAAGAAAAAAAATGAGATTGAAAAAGAGGAATCAAAACACTTTTTTTTTTTTAACAGAAATCATAATTATCCATTTAGAAAATTCAAGAAACTTTGAAAATCATTATAAAAATGATTGAGGTAGGCTGCTGGATGGAGGCTATAGCATTCCTATCTACTAGAAACTGACAATTAGAAAATGTGAATTTTAAAACCACCTTATTCACAATAGCAATGAAAGAAAGCCATGAAGTATTTCATAATTGACTTAACAAAGATATCCAAGATCTTTATAGAGCAAATTTTGAAACTTTGCTTCAATATTTAAAAGTGTCAATTTTGCCTAAAATTAACCTATAATTCACTGTAATTCCTAACCAAAATCTCATTATGGTCTTCTGAGATGAGTTGAAAATTTTCAAAATCATGTAGAATAAGTAAGTCAAGAAAAGGATCAAAAGAAACCTGAGGAGGTTGTGAGAGAGGGTTTTGAAGAACAATAGGTAAACCAGGCATGGTAGCAAATGCCTATAATCCCAGTGACTCAGGAGGCTGAGGAATGAGGACTGGAAGTTCAAAGCCAGCCTCAGCAACTTAGTGAGGCCCAAAACAACTTAGCAAGATCCTGTCTACAAATACTATACAAAATGGGCTGTGGGTGTGGTTCAGTGATAAAGCATCCCCTGGTTTCAATCCCCAGAACAAAAAGAAAAAAAAAAAAACAGGGAAGAGATAATACAAAAGCAGTAATAGACACCATGGAAATAGTACATGACACAAAGTGCAACAGAACACAGGGGACAGAATAGACCTGCATATATACTTAAGCCTGGCTTATAAGAAAATGCAAAACAGTGAGCAAAGAAGTTCTCATGTGGCATTTAAAAGCTTCAAATGGATTAAGAATATAAAGACTTTTAAAAGAAAGCATACCTAAGTAACTGTGATGTTGGATTAAATACGATCATTTTATGACAAGATACAAAAAAATTCAACTACATTAAACAAATATGACAACAAATAAAGTTGAAAAATCAAGTAGTATACTGGACATATATATTTGCTTTGCATAGAATTCATAAAAATCTGTTTAGAAAATTCTATACAATTCAACACCATAATTATGTCTAAATATTTAAAAGCAAATAATCGGAGTAATTCACAGATGGGATGATCTGAATGGTGAATATATGAGACGATGTTTAACTTTAGTGACAGTCAGAAAAACATTATGCATGAAAGAGAGATACTATTTCAAACCCATCCTCCTGGTGAACATTAAAATATCTTCCAGGATCAAGGGTTTCTGACAACATTGGAAATGGGAACTCTAATGGATTGCTGGTGGGAGTGAAAATTGATACTACAATGTTGGAGATAAAATTGAGTAATTCAGTGTTTCCTTACGGCACAACAACTCCTACTTTCAAGCACTCACCTGAGAAGAACTCCAGAACACAAGAGGATTATCCAGCTGGCACATGTCATACAGCTGGGACAACTGTCTGTGGCTACCTTCCACTCTTCGTTCAGTATAACACACTAAGGGGTTGTCACACTGTGCATATTATCACAGCAGTATTAGATGTGTAAGAGATAAATACAAGGAAATGTACTATAGAACTATATAAAAATAAGCAAGTGGCTATCATCAGCAGAAGATAATTGTACAGTCACATAATAGATTAGTATAATATGGCAGTTAAGCTGATGAATTAGATCTACGATAATTTGATATTACAGAGCATGTAACATCCAATTAAAAAATTAAAGAAGCAAAAGGAAAGCACAGTGTTATAGTAGGAAGGTAAATTTTTCAACAAAGAAATCTGCATGACAAGCTAAATAACACATATTATAGAATAACAACATTCGGACCAGAGTGCACTTGCCAACTTCAAGGTTGTGATGACTTACCCATGCAATGGGGAAACAAATGGAATGGACAAATCTTCAGCTCTACATGGATTGTCTAATTTGCATGTTTTCACAACAATATTAAGTCCAATAGAAAGGAACATGGTGTTAATTTTTTTCCTTTATATTTGAAATATTTCATAATTTTAAAAACTTATTACTTAAAAAAACAAAACGAGGATGTGACACAGTTACCTTGCATTTTTTTTCTTTGTTTGAGAAACATGTTTTTCTAGGACATCAACATCCATACCTGCTTATAATGGCTTTGACTTTAAGTTAAATCCTCTCAGATACAAAGCAAGTACAATTGTATTTGGACTTCTAAAGTATTGCAACATACAGATGATACATGGTAACCGAGGAAGACCTTGAGGTGAGCAACCCAGAGTCAGGATCACATTTCTGAGGTGGTAGTTGAAGTTTTCACCTGGGACTATTACAGTGCATTTAGCATCTCAAACATGCTCATCTCAAAGTGAAGGTGATTTTTTCACGAATCCTATCACTTACTGTACAACGTTCCAGTTACAGCTAAGAGTAAAAACTAGGAAAAATACAGCAAGAATTCATCAAATTAATGCTAAAGGGAGAAAAGCCACGGGCTCTATTTTGTTGGTGTTATTTGTACCTTGCCCGGGTTTTGCTTCTGTGTGTGCATACATACACACATGTGCATTTGAGATCTTTGTGTTTGCATCTCTTTGGGGGATAGGAAGGTTCAGATAGGGGCTGAAAGAATTGTATGGTCAAACTCAAATCCATTACCACATTTTCAACTTGCTCTTTAAAAATATGTGGCCAAATTTGGAAAATCTTTTTCATTTTCCACTAGGATTTAGACCTAAATAATCTCTCCATATATTTTTCTCTCACAACCCGGCCGTTAGCTGTGTAGTACATTCCCTCAGGAGGGATATAAGTCTCTTGTCTTAAAAATGGAATATATTTCTTACATTGCCCCAAGGCAAGTGAACAGTCTAACAGGTTTGCATCACAGGAACCATCTCTTTCTCCCCTGACCCCCTTGCAGTGTGTATTTAAGACAAAGATTCCATCTGCCCCTCAGGGGTCATCATTTTTCACACTGCACCATTTCTTCTTCTTACAGGCTTTCTTCTTTGCTGGTCTCCTTTTGATAAGCACTCAGCCACTTTCCTGTTGGACTTCATCCTAATGACTCCCTCCCCGTATGCTTTAGTTGGTATGAGTCTTTAACTTGGAATGTTTTACCAAAAAAAAAAAAAAGAAAAAAAAATAGGTAAGGAGAGTCAACAAAACAGATTTTGAGATACAAGATTGCAGCACAATAGAAAAAGCAGATTATTAAAGGTTTGCTTTCTTTCATAAAGAAGTTCTGATTTTTGCACAATGAATACACAGTCTACTCAATGGCCAAAGATTGAGACAAATTGGGCTGGGGATATAGCTCAGTTGGTAAAGAGCTTGCCTTGCAAGCACAAGGCCCTGGGTTCAATCCCTCGCGCCTCCAACAAAAAAAGATTGAGACAAATCACTTCCTGAAAGTGAAGGAGAATTATAGCACCCAACACTGGCTGATTCAATTAGAACTTTTGTGGGGAGACAGATACTGTTTTCATACCTGAATTTTTCTGAATGAATCTGTCAGATTTTTGACAATGGAAAGATGACCGCTAAATTCTGAACTTTCTCTGATCATGAGATTTTGACAGGCTACTCTGAATTTCTTCCTCAGCCCAATGGGAGCACAGAGCCCCTAGGGATGGTAAAAATCTTGAGGTTTTCTTTTCTGAAGTTTTGGGGAAAGGGGCAGGAGTTCCCTGCACAGCTATTAAGTTTACAAGGGAAAGACCACCACGTGAATCAGCAGTCCAATCTCAAGCGAAGTTATGGTACTGCTCAGCTTCTCCGAAGTAACATCTGTTATTTGAACCATAAAACACACACGCTGCCTTCTCCCAGAAATTAACTACAAATTGTTTTTATTCTCTTGTTTAATGATCTTTATGAATCAATTAGAACAAAAAATAGCGTTATGCAAGCAGAATTCAGAGAAGACAAATTAAATTTCAGCGACACAACATTAACTACTATTAATATTTCTTTAACTAAAACCACAAAACCCATTTGGACATTAATCCCAAAGTAATCTACAAACAGCCAAGACAAATTTTGGTAAAACTCTGGCAAGAATTTACAGGAGAACTAGGCCTTCTTTGTATTCCTCAAATGATTTTCATGTTTTGGATCTTTGATCTGTGCCTGACACAGATCTCTTCTCTTGAAGCCAATAGAAGAGATAGAAGTGTGGATCTGATTAGTAATGCTGATTACTCATGCACACACACGTTTTGCATTTTTACTACGTTGAAAGTCTTTATCAGAATTGAACATGTTCTGTGCAATTTTAAAGTTCTATCTTTCCAGTCTTAGCAGAGGGCAGGAACACGCAGTCAATAAATATTTCCTGAGTCAATGAACTGTACTACACAGTGTTCAGAATCAAACAATTTATTGTTTAGCACTTAAAACCAGCTTGTCACCACTCCAGGTGATCTTACCCACGGTTCTTAGAATTATATTCAAATATTCCAAGGCAGGGGAGAAAAGCATGCTCATATTTAATCCTATAAATATTTTATGGCATATTTAATATGGACACAGATGAGCGCTAAGTCTCTGTTCTTAGTTTATTATTTTTCCCTTTGCAGTTGTGCCCTGTCCTTTCTGGTAGTCTGGGATGGTGATGGCAGCGGGATACTGCCACGCATGGAGGCTCGTGGCTGCCAACATGGCAGCAGGCACTGGTCTCAGCGCTGTGACATATCTATTTAATTAACACAGCTGTTGTAGCTACTGTGTGAAGTACAAAAGAGTGGAACTGTTCTGGAAAAGGCATGGTTCATAAAATGGGAAAAAATGAACAAAATTTCTGGAAACAAAAGATCTGCATCTCCTCCTTTTCAAAGAGACAAACATCTATTCCTTTTTGCCAATCTAGAGACTCAAATCAAAGGGCTCTTGATGTGCATTTTGCATTTCTTGAAGCATGACCCCATTTAAATTTTTCCCATAAGGAGAACTTATAAAGTAAAATTGCTTTGTGCAAAAATTACCCACTAACAATGTAGCAAGGGTTGGTTTGTCTGCTTTTCCCCTTCAAGTTAAGCTCAAGAGTCAAAGAAAGTATCTCCTTAGCTGAACCCAAATATAGCTGTGTATTTTGGAAATAACAAAGTAAAACATCATGGCAGTAATAGAAATGGGCCAAGTCCAGTTGCTGCTTTGAGGTTTCAACCCGTATGTCTGCAATCTCAGTGCCCCATGAAACTTCAAGGCAAGAAAGAGAAATGCTTATGTGATCAAAGGTAACAAGCAAGTTAGGATGTAAAGCGCAAGGGTACTGAAATGAACTGCTAACATGTATTGTGAAAAGAACCCCTCACTGTTTCCACAGGAGCTGTGCTGATGATGAATGGGATGTGACCACTTACAACATAATGGAGAAGAAAAAGTTAAATATGAGTACAAGGCATTTGCAGAATAAAACAAATGAGATGATCTTTTTGAATTCTGAAAGTCCAAGTTCTCACCTTACAAATGAGGAAACAAATCACAAAAAGGGAAAAGTCACTGGCCCAGAGAAACTCAGACCCTCTGCAGCACAGTTCAAAATAGAAGGTCATGGCTATTGCTTTTGAATTTACAGGCTTCCTCAGCTAAACATGTGTACATGATGTTTGACACAGCGAAATCATGACTGCAAGAAACAAATTACTTCAACACAGTTTTGTCAATAGAGCACCTAAAATATCTTTTAGCAAATTTCCATTGTAAGATGCAGCATTATGAACTACAGACACCACGCTGTTCACTTATTCATTCTATGTGACTTGCAAATTTGTGACTTCATACCCTTAGACCAACATCTTCCAATTTCCTCCAGCTTTCTGCCCCTGGTAAACAGTTTCATACAGTTTAGGTGTATCCGACTTGTTTAGATTTCACTTATCAGTGAGATCATACAGAAGAAGTGATTTAAAGAATATAAATTCAGCAAACTAAAAAACAAAAAACAACTGTTCTGAGAATTTTAGAAACCCTACTCACATACATACATGTACTCATTTTTCCCATCTTTCCCTTTAGATATTCCCAATACAGTGCTTCTAACTAGTATATACCAAATATCAGTTCAATAAATGAGTAAATGATCAGTCACAACACATGTTTTTGTAGTATACAATACAATCTTATGCTTGCTTTCATGTTGCTGTTGCTTTATACTTATTAATATCCCCACCTGATCTTTATCATTTAGGTTACTTTTGCACTGCAATGAACACCTTCATTTGTTTGGTTTATTTCTCCTCTTTTGCTTGGCTTAGCTTAAATTTTCAGGAAAGAATTACCAGATCAATAGAAATGTGCATTGTAATGACTTTGGATTATATAGCTAAATTGCCTTCCCAAATAATTTTATTAATCTATAATGATACCAGTAGAGCGGTGGCAGAACAATTCCATCACAACCTAAATTAGAATTAGTGACAATCATAAAAAATGAAAGCTAAATAGAAAATTAATCGGGAATTGCTTGCGCTTTTCATTTGGCTTATTTTATTGCATTGTCTATTTCTTCATGTCTTTTTTTACAATTGTCTTTACCTCGTTTTGAATTATCTTTCACGTACTACAGCATCTATTTTGAGGTTTAGGTAAAAACCTCCCTCTTTCTCCAGATTTGGTAAACTAGCCACCGTCTTTCACACATTATGATTTAGTCATGAGGTTGAGATCTAGGAGGAGGACAGAGAGAAGTTTCCCTCTTTGTAGAAAATATAAAACATCCTGAATTGAAATTCATTGAAAATATAACAACCTATCTACAGACAATTGTTTTTCTAGAAAAAAGTTCAAGTTCTCTAATGGCGTGATGAAAGTTAAACCAAAGGAAAGTGAATAAAGAAGAAATATGCATTTCAGTGTATAAATGCTCCTACACAATTCTACTTCACACAATTCCATAGACATGAGGTTGGCCTACACATGTTCCTCCATACAGGATCATCAAGAATGTGACAGCTAAAAATGGCACATGTGTGTTTTACTGGCAACTCAAATACCAGGAGTGACACTGATATCAGTGATACATGCACACTTTCAAAAAATATTTCTTTCTCTATTTGTCTAGATTCTTGAAAAATTCAATATAATGTAATATTTATAGGTGCATATGTATAAATAGGAATTACAACATAGACCCAGGCAATTTTAAAGAGCATTCTTCTTTGTGCCAATCTCAAAAAGGACATTTGAAAGTCATACAGACATAGGACCTATGCATTGCTGAACGGGGCTGTCATGCTTTGCAGGATGTTTGCATCCCTGGACTTAGTGCTCATATAGTTGTCCAATCATTATGAGAGACCAACCCTAAAATACCCCAACATATTTATAACATGTATCCCCCACCAAGAGATGGCATAACTTTCTGAGGAGTCACTGATAGAAGTTGGGGCTAACTAGAGAGTTAAACAATTCAATAAATTAAAACCACCAGGGAATTGTGGAAAGAAAAGGGAGGGAGATTTAGACATCTGTGCTTTTCTTTTCTGTCCAGAAGAGAAAGTATTACATAAGTAGACAGGAGAGCCAAGGATGAGGGGGACTGTACTTCCCACAAAGGACTTGGAAAGGAGACGACCTTCTAGACCACCCGACCCCAACCCCATGAGGATAATGACCACATCAAAGATAAAGGTGCAGCACAGTGTGATCATGCAGAAGAAGAGCCCTTGATTTGCATCCCTCAGCCAACCTCAGTTCCTCTGTGGTTTGGAAGGAAGCCTGAAACTCCCACATACTCTGAAAGGGATGCAGAAATCAGCTACAATTCTGGGTAAGTATTAGGCTGGAAGGAGTGACCACAAGGATAAGTGGTCCTGTGCAGAGAGTGACAAGGTGACCCACCTGGGTCAGAGTCACAGTCAGATGTCAGGGAGGCTATAGAACCAGGGAACCCAGCAGTACAGCCAGAAGGAACAGCTGGGCCATGACTAAGCAGAGAGAGGACCCAGACCATACCTTCCACTAGCTGCTGACATCCCTGGTCATACACGTCAGCAGGACCTTTGGTGATGATGCAGACGCCTGACACCACTGCACCGGAGACTGGCCAGGACTCAGAGCAGTGACAGGACGCTGATGGGAGAAGAATTCCCTATCTCTCCACATCGTGGGTCACAGCCTTCATAATCCCCACAGACATTCAATCACCAACTAGGAGAACAGAGCAGCAAGAGGACAGAAATGAAGGACTTAGCATTTTCCCCCAAAGAAACCAAGTTTAAATTACCTTCCAAAAGACACTTTCAATTATTGCTTTGAAAATTTTCTTGCAAAATTGCTGAAGGAAACAAATTAAGTACTTCAGTCTTTCCCTTCCACCACGGGAGAAGAAACTTCACAGCAAAATATCAAAAATTTTAAATACATGCATTTGCTTTGCACAGTTCAGTATGGCATGAGCACATCTGAATCTTGTTTAATCATTTCATTAGAATTTGATCATACTTGACTGGAATATCAGCTTCATGAAGGTAGGCAAGATGTTTAATTTTGCTTTGGTTACAGCCAAAGACCAAGAACAGTGCCTGGCATGTGATAGGTACTCAAAAATTATTCCCAAGTAAACAAATTACATGTATTTTAGTGGTCACATAATAATTAGAATAGCAACCGTCATTTATTGAGCAATGAACATTAAGGACATGGAATTGGAATTACAGAGCCATGCTACCTTTCATCATGAATGCCAGGATTTCATTTTAATAATTCAGCTCATTTTCACAGTACTGATTCTAGTCCCAAATCCTTATGTTGTTCACTACGAATGGGATAAAGTGCAACCTTATTTCAGTTCATTTCAGAACCCATTTCCATTCAATTGATTAACATTAAAAATAATTTAATTGGTCACATCAGATACATTTCAAGTGGCCATGCAATAGCCACATGTGACTTGTGGCCACCATATTGATTGTGCAGCATGGTTCTAGAAGCTAAACAAACCTCACAGAAAATCACCATCATTACTAAAATCTTTACTGGGTAGCACTGGTTAGAGGATAGGCAAACTTCCAGCCATTTGTCAAGACCCCTCCAAAGCCTTCCTCCTCTTCAAAATGTCAATGGTTTAAAGTATTCCTGTGCTTCTTCCGGTGGCTGAGAACAGCTGTAAGTTTTATGTCCGCTAAGGCCTATTTGTAATTTCTTATGTATTTCTTTCTGTATTAAGGCTTAGTGATACTGTGCATTTGTTTCTGCCTATATTGATTAACTTGTCTGTAGTGGGAGCCTAATGACTCCATAGACAGCTTTATCAGGAGAGAAAACCATTAACAGAGATGGTAGGAGTGATAGTAAAGAAAATCAGGGGAGTCTCTTTACCTGTCCTTCAGAGGCCTGCGCTGGCAGGTCAGTGCATTTCATCGTATATTTTCACATCCGTAAAACTAAGGGCCAAGGAGAAGACATGAAAAACAAATGGAGTAGATACTGTGCAAAACTCTCACCCTCCTGGTGGGCTCTGTTTCAAAGACAGGACTTCTAGAAGTCAGTACTTATTCATCATATTGAGAATATGTCAACGGTGAGCATAGAATCAATTTTCTTTGAGCCAAAGCATACAGAAAGATTATAGGACAAAATTATGTATTATGTACACCAAGCCATGCTAATAAATAAGTTAATTGAAAATCAGAAAATGAACATCCTTAGTGTCCCAGCAAGTCAAAGTCACTGCCCTCGTCTGGTGACTGTCTCCTTCTTCAGTGCTTCCTTAGGTAGCTATGCGCTACCAATTTTAGAAAGACACTAAAACTGCACTTTTTCTTTTTTCAATTTAAGTTTGGCACTTAAAAAGTAAGCTTTAATTACCTATAAATACCATTTACAAGAAATGCTTTGCAGTATCAGACATATAAGGAATTACCGGTATGGGATATTTCCAATACTCATTTTTTTCTAAATATATTACTGGAGCTATATCTGTGTTCACAAACTTCTAAGGATTATTATGCAAAATGATATTTATGGGTAAGATTATGCTTCTTCATTTTTCTCTTACAGAACATCAAGGTAGAATCGAAACATGAAGCTGAAGGAGAAAAGAAATAGTGAAGGATTAGATGTTTAAAGTGACTATCCTCCTAACCTCAGTTTCCTCATCTTTTAAAGAATGATTGTATCCATTTCAAGTATTTGTTGTGAAAATACATGACGTTGGCATAGTATCTAGCACATCACAAGCCTTAAAAAGGTGGCAAGGGTGCTGTCACTTACGTGATCTCATCTCGGGGCTGTCATTACTGTTGCCATGTTTGAAATGACACCCGTGACTCCTGCACTGGAGACGACCCAGTCAGAGAGTACAGTACAACTCTAGTCCGATAATACTGAGAACATCAAGTTTTAGAAGTAGTATTGGGACACACAACAGAAAGCACCCAGCTCTTGAGTTGAAATCTGGTACATGAATATTCATTTGTATTGAGGGTCTCGTGACAGTTATGGGCTGCTGCCAAGAGGAGCGGCAGTTGCAAAAGAAACACTTGGCATGAGTGGTGAGGGTTCCAACCTCAGCTCAGACTGTTATTAGTTACATGAAGTTAGGCAAATTCCTGGGATGCTTGAAGTCTTGGTCCTTTCATATATCGATATGGTTTGATGAATGCCCAGCTTATAGGATTTTTAAGAAGACTCAATCAGAATCCTCAAGGTTTAGGTAGAGGTCAGTGGTCACATCATTTATATAATCTGGCAATTTAACTTCAAGTTTGTTGACAAGGATAACTGAAAGCAATGAGCTAACTTGGACAAAGTAGTTTGGGCATCCAGTATAAAGTTATTCCATTGACATCAAAGCTCTAAGTTCCTGAGAAGTGTTCCTAGTCTCACGGCTTGGAAATAGGAGGTGTCAATCAGCAGTCTTTAAATCAAAGTCTGAAATACAAGTTTATGAAGTAGAATTACTCTGTGGCAAAGTGATCATGAAGACCAAAGAAAACAGACAATGTGACGTGTGTTTTTCCCTTTTTTTTGAAGAATTTTCCTTTATATCTTTCTCTGCTCCGAGTGCTAAAATGAAATACTTTTCTCAGAAGTGCAAGAGTAGGTGGTGGTAAAGGGGGTATCTGAGTATGTATAAATGACTTCACTAGAATTTAGATTATGGTGGTTCCACACATTTTCATTTATTGGTCTTTGAAATTCAAATATCGGACAAAACGCACCTTTATCTATATCCTATCTCCAGATGTAAGGGCTCCATAGAGAAGACCCTCAAATGTAAAATCATTGCAAAGAAAACAATTATATTCTCATTTGTTTATATAAAATGTTTATGGATGGTACTACACTAGGGAAGGAAGCTGAGACATTGGCCATAGTTTCCGTTACCACCACAAACAAATACATTACATCTAAAACATTCTTGGAAAATAGGTGCTTTTTTTCCTATTGATTTCAAATTCCTTCCGGGTCAAGAGTGGGTAAACTTTAGTCACAGGGCAAACCCAGCTCACTGTTGCTTTTGTCAATAAAGTCTCATTGAAACTCAGTTACATCCACTCATTTACCTACCATCTATGATAACCATGGCTGCAAAAACAAGGCTGAGGAGACCCACCAGGGCCTTTGTAGCCCCTAATAAATAATTACAATCTAATCTTTTACAGAAAAAGTTGTCTGACTCCTGCTTAGTTTCTTCCCCCCTCTTTTAAAATTAGGTCCTGGAATATAATGTCCTATGCAATACAAGATTTAACCCACAGCTTTGACCACTGTGTGGTAGAACAGAGCTCTTCAGCCACACAAAGCTGGGCTGAAGAAGGAATGCACAGCTAAAACTATATTTAACAATGAAGCTGTAATGGTCTAAATGGGCACACCACTCTCTGAGGAAACATCCTCCCCACGTCTCCTATTATCCAAGGCTCTGAAGCAGAACTTCTTGCCTCATCGCAGTCACTGGGAATTACAGAGAAGGCTTAGTGAGGAAATGGTAATTGAAATTCAACCCACTTTCTACCTCTCTTCTCCTTCTTAAAACAAAATTAGTTGGCAATTTGATGTATTGAGAAAGACATAATAAGTATCTAAGCCCCAGCACACTGAAATGAAATGGCACATAAATAAAAGAGGCCAGGCAGCCTTACGTAAAATTATACAGACACTGAGCTTAACATCTGAAAGGTGGACACGTTACAGAAAAACAATGGCTGGCCAAGACAGATTTGTGGCTCTTGGATGATCAGAATCTCAGAAGTGGTTACTGACATCATTATTACTGTTTAAGGATACCAGCAGCAGCATGGAGAACCATGGCTGTACCATTTTGTCCCTAACAGACAGCTTGGAGAGAGCTTGCTATGTGTTGGGTGCTATTCTTAAGCTTTTCATTGGTCTATTGGTTTTTCTAACAGCTCTAAGTAGATGGTATTTTCTCTATTTTTGTGAATATATATATATATATATATATATATACATACATATATGTATATGTATTTATACACACATATATGCACACACACATACATCTCTATCTTTAAAATATATTTCTCTATTTCCCTATATATCTCTCTATATATATTGGGGAAACATAATAAGAAAAAGTAAACATGCATAAAAATGTGACAAAGGCAATACAGTTGACCTTTGTATCCATGGGTTCTGCATCTGTGGGTTGAACCACCTGCTGATTTAAAATTTTACAAAATCTGTATGCACAGAACAACTGCTAATATTATAAAGTTGTATATGTACTGAACATGAACAGATTTTCTTCTTATTCCCTAATCAACAGAGTATAACTATTTATGTAGCATTTACATTGTACTAAAGATTATAAGTAAGCTAGAGATGATTTAAAATTCCACAGGAGGACATGTATAGGTTATATACAAACATTATGCCATTTTATAAAAGGTACTTGAGCACCCACAGATTGTTATCTGCTGGGGGTCTTGGAACCTGACTCCCATTAAGACAAAGGGAGTGCTATACATTCATGTTTATATAATATTCCTATGCATAAGTTTATGCAACTTCAAGAGACTTATTATACATTATTTCATAAACCACTCAAAATAACTTATGTATAACCAGAATTATAAACCATAATTTTTCCCTCCCTGTGCCTAAGCAGGTAACTCATTGACTTTTTCTTTTTTAAAATATATATTAGAATTATATATATATTACATATACATTATTATTATATTTGTATATATTTTAAAATATATTAAAAATTACCTGAAAGTGGTCAGGACACAGGAGGTACTCAATAAGTGTAAATTGGTATGAATCTGAAAGAACACCTATGGTGGACTGTCAGAGTAATTATCTCTCATTTGTCCATCCTTCCTGCATCCAAGTCCTCAGGTAGTAGTCTGCGGTCACCCCGATGTTGGGCTTAATCGTGTGACTTTCTGATTTTTAATCACAATGGTGAGACAGACTTGAAAAGTAATTGCAGACTGAGACTTGCCCTCTCTGTTTTTCAAACCCCATGAACCCTGTGAGTAAACCTGAGCTAGCCTGAAGGGGAATGAGAAATATGTAACCCCTTGCCTGTGATGCCCCCCACCAATGGCCAGCCAGCCATCATATATGTGAGTGAAAACATCAGGGACCTCCAGCTGGCCTGACCATGACCACAGAAGACACACCCCAGTTAAGCTCTGTCCAATTCAACCCAGCCCAGAGTAACTGTTCACTAGAACCATGAGCTAAATAAATGGTTGTTATTTTAAGCCACTATGTTCAAAGGGGGGTTGTCACATGGCAAAGTTAACTGGCTCTCTACCCCCAAAAGAAAAGCATGCTATTTTTGTTTATGGGAAACAAGAACACTACAGTCTTAGGAAAAGAATGAAGACCTTTTAGCAGTCATTACAGGGAACATTGCCTCAGGGAGGCCTCTAAACCTGATTTATGTGGTCGGCATGTAAAGGCAACTCATGGAGTTGGACAACGTGGCAGATGGTTTTAGATTTATAAGCATTTATGTAGCACATGCTTAATTGTCTACTTTGCTGTCTATCTTTTGTCCCTCAAGTAGGTGGTGTTTCATAATAATTGTGATACTTTAACTGGCTGATGCTTCAAGCACAGCTTCTCCTCTGGATACACTAGGAAAAATACCAAACCAAACAAAAAAAGCCACCAAAGCTCCAAAGAGCTATTATAATTGTTTTACAGTTTCATTAGAAAACATCCTGTCTGTTATGCTTGCTTCCGGAAACTCTAATGATAATAGTGTTTGTTGCTCCTGCTTAATTCCCCCTCAGGGTGTCTGCCTTTTACAGTTACAATTACAATTGGAAAGTCATTCAACCACATGTTCACATCAATTTATCCATTAATTTATTTGACCTGTTAATCCATTAGTTACTCATCCAATAATCCATTAAACTGCTTAAAATAATATTTGCAGTCTCTAGTGTGGGATGCCTTTGGGTCAAAGATGACGGATCCAAATTATTAATGATGAAGCTATTTTATTCATTTTGGAAACTTTGATGGTGCTATAAAGCAAACTGTGAATGCCTTCTTAATTACATGACTGCAGAGGAGCTCATAAAGGCCAGTGATAGGGTAATAACTCATTCCTAGGCTCTTACTATCATTCCACCAGTTCATTCTCTATCCTGGCAAATATGTTGAAGGATACATGGATGTGGGAGAGACACTATACTTGGAGGTATCAGAAATTAAGTGGGAAAGGCCTGGATTTGGCCCTTTAAAGCTGACCATTTAAGGAGACACTAATAAAGCAACCACTTACAATTCGGGATGGGGGAATATCATTCTGTCCTATCAACTTGCTTTGGAAAATAGAGGCTTGAGCAAACCTTGGACCCTTGCAGGATGATCTGGATCAAGGATATCCACTGAAACCTTACAGGAGACAGATACTCTCAGAGAATCCATCTAGCCAGGGAAAAGAAAGTAAATGTGAGTGATGGAAACAGTGACCAGCCAAAATGTTTATACCTTGCCCAAAGTGGCTGCCACCAAGCAACTCTGGTCCTACTATGGAAACTCAGGCGCCTGCCAAATCTACCACTTCTGATTTTTCAGGGTAATAGGGAAATCCATAACTCTTTGTGAAATTGTTTACTTTTGAAGTGTATATTTCTAATTCAAATTAATTTTTAGCAAATTACCCAAAGCAAATGAAGCATATTAAAGCATTAAATTTTGAATTGGGCATCTGCATTTGTGACTTCCGAGATAGAAAACCTTCCAGGATGAGGATGGTATGGAAGATTGAAAATGTGCAATGAATTCAGGGCAGAGTGTGCCGTTCAGTAGAGTTGAAGGATGCAGACCATATTAGTGCATATAATGACCATCAGAATACATTAACATAGTACAGTTATCTAAAGAACATTTTAGGAATTTATGCCAATAGTCAAAAAGGAAAACATTAAGTGTGAATTTTGTCATTGTTCTTTAAAGTGGGCTATCACAGCCATCCCTGGTCTGTTAAACATCTGTCCAGGATCATTGCTGCTCTGCTTCTTGTTAGAACTTCAGAGAGGGAGACGAGTGTAAACCAAGGGCAGTCACAGATGAGGGTAGATCTGACCCTTGACATTCCCGTACTTAATCAGACCAAGAAGTGTGTTAACAAAAACACATAGTGAGGTGTGGAAACCATAAAATATCACCAGGGAAATGAGAGAAAGATTGGTTAGAAATGCAAGCCACCTGCTAATATTGTACAAGTGATAGCAAGAGACAAATAGGAATAGAAATCCTCAAGTGTTAAACCAACACCCACCCCCTTGTCTCATTTTTTAAAAATTGTTTCTCTAAAGTAATTAGGTACTACTCGCCCTCAACTCCCCACTCCAGGCCTGTTTAATCTTATTTCTGGCTGACCTAACACAATCTCTCCCTGTCTCTCTCCTTCTGACTTCCCCAAATTCCAATAATAGATATATGTCCACTCTCTGCTTTGGAATGTCTCTACAATTAAGTACTAAAAATGCCAAAGGTCAATGCCTAAGAAAAATAATTTAATAACTCAGAACAAGAAGAAAAGAATTCAAAAGAGAAGTGCCATTTTCACTGCATTTTTAAACTTTTTGAATGGGTTTCCCAATTCATGCACTTTAAGGAAGCTGATGTGTCCTTCCATGTCAGAGTTGCTTTTTCAAACACAAAGCTAAGATATGCACAGAAACTGCAGCAACTAATACATGGCTTTTTTCAGTGCTTTGCAATTAGATTATTTTGCAGTTATCGCCCTTAATTTTCACAAGATTTTAAGGTCATATTGTTCTTTTGGAAGGGTTGTCAGGGAAGTAGGACTTGGCTAAAATGACAACTCTAATAAAAGTGACAGAATCAGACACCTAATATTGGAATGAAGGCATTTGCTAGGCCTACCATGTAGTAGGCACCTTATGCACATTTTACACGTATTACCTCATTTAATCCTTACAACTGTGAGAGGACGGTACTAACTTTTCCTGCATTTTACACATGATAAAACTGACATAGAATAACTTGATGAAGGTCATTCAGTGACCTTGGGTGGTGCTGAAATTTAAATGAACAGCCCTGTGCAGAATACACACTTCTGACCATAAAATACCACCTCACCACGATGCTAACTCTGGTTTCCCTATTCCAAATCTACTATTCTTTTAACTCTGTACTCCAAAGTCTGGCGGACAAAGCCAACCTACTTTTTTCCAATAGATTGAGAAAGGTTAAGTTATTAGCCTTCCTCAAAATATAAATATATTTGTGGTTTCAAACACTTTTTTGTTGTTTTATTTTGGTTTTGTATTTTGCTTTGCTGTGGCATGACCCTTCTGTTCCAGGATTTGAGAATTCAATATAGTTACCTTTATACCTTCATAGGCACTCAAAAGGAGATACAATACACCTGATGAAAATACATCAGGGCAAAAATACATGTGGAAAAAACAAAGACTGAACCCATGTTGAGATCACCCTCCTGTGTGCCCTTCCTGGAAGGGCCTTACTTCATCATAAATAAGATCTTAAAATTTCTAGCAGTCAAAATGGAAGGTTAATTCATTGAGACATAGTTTCTATAAATCCGGAATTTAGTTCCAGTTCTGATTTTATAATCAAAGCAACTTATCTTCACATTGTCCTTGGTGGTCAATATTTCCAATCATTCCAAATAACTCATGATACCAATATAAATAATTTTGTTTCTTCAGCACTGACTATGTGGTGTTAACTAAGGAATTTGTTCATGTATATCTTCCCTGCCCAGCTCAGGAGCACCTGCTAGCAGAGAACTTCCATGGGGGAGAATATGGAGCCCAATGATACCTCTGGAGAGCGTCCATGGAGGGATGCACATGCAAGGAAAAGATGCTGGGATCTTTCTCTACCCACCTCCAACTCTCTCTCCCACTGAACAGTTTATCAGATTAGCCAGGGGTCACTCCTAACTTCATGGGCTGCTGGGTACCAACAGGCAGGTCATGCATCAGCATCAACATACCCAGAAGTCTTCTGAGTCTACTCCTTTACGGGCTCACAATAATCATGCAACACACTTGCCAGTCTTGAGTGTTCTTTCTAAAACTTCTCAAACATTAAAAAGGATTAAAATACAAAATAGGAGTGGTGGTCTAATAAAAGATATTCTCTTAGGTAGCCAGTTGCTGAAAGGATTCAAGAACAGTTACTAGAGGCAAATACTAACAAATTATGTTGATGTTTCATGTGATGTATGTAAGGGGAAAAAAAGGACATTTCTCTTTTAATGAGCATTAGCAATGAGCAAATTCCCATGAACCTGTTTGATTTGTAAATTTCTACAAAATATCAATTACCCTGAGCATAGCCTTTATCTAAACAAATAAGCATATAACGTTCCCACCATTCTATCTTTAATGTTCTATAAATGAAAGAGGGATTTTTACCTTGCAGGGTGTAATGCATGAAGAAAAACACACACACACACACTTTGCAGTTCAATAAAAACTCAACTTGAAAGGACCTTGATGATCAGACCAGGAGAAAAAGCAAGGAGGAAAAAAAAAAAAACCACAACATAAAATATTGAAAAATTCTGTCCCTTTTGTTCTGTTTGGGCCTCATTTGTCAGGTATGGAAGCCCTCTGCTGGTCAATACTATACACAGACCAATTTAAAGAACTCCTCAAAAAACATTTAAAAGGGAAGGTAAAGAAAGATTCCCCTACCCCATCCCAAACTTTTCAATTAGGCCCATCTCTGAAATTTCTCTTAAAGATTAAATGTTGATTGAACTGAAATAAGTTGTTTTCTGAAGAGGACAGTCACCCATTCTGGATTATTAATTGTGTCACTGTGACTGAAGGCAGGGGACTCATCTGGGAGACCCTCACTCACTCAGCTCTTAGGAAATAATGCAGGACTGTGTGGCTGGTGAGCCCTAGCCAGGTTTCTCAAATTCTCCGAGGCCACTGTTTTCCACGATTTGGAGGGTTTAGTCTTAAAAGTTACTCTGCTTCCTGAATTTGGTTCATTAAGCAAATAACGGTCATAATGTAATGGAAAATAATCTCATTCTCAGGGGAGGCCAAAGTAAGACTCCAGCCAGCACAAGAAGGCAAACCAGATCAAGAAGCCCTGAGCGTGACAAGAAGGGGAAGCCATTAGGCACTAATGCTTTGGATACAGTACAGCTGACCAAGGACGAAAATAGATGTGCTCCCGGTGCCTTAGCCTCTGCGAGAGACTCTTTAATTAATTCACTGGCATTTATATTAATGTACTCCTTTGCTTGATGTTGCAAAGGAATTTGCCCAGAGTTTACCCCATTTCAAACAGCCACAGGGCCAAGGAGAGAGAGAGAGATCCACCCTGCTCTGTGAAACAAGATACAACTTGATTTAAAAGGAATAGGAACCACATCAAAAACAAATGGGTTTTAAAAAACAGGAACAACATCAAAAACAAATTCTGAGGCATCTAGAAAAGAGGACCACAGGGTATTAAAATGTATGGTTCATTAGTAGGCACAAATCACTTACTTAGAAACAAAAAAGAATAAATTGGGAAGATTGGAGGGCTTTGTAGCAAGACTGAAGGGATTAAAGTAGAGTTGGGTGACCTCTGCAAGCTTCTTAACCTCTCTCTCTCAGAGGAGATCAGTACCTCCTCTATAAAATGGGGATGCTGATAAAAGACTCCACCTTGTAAAATAGCTCTCAGGATTAAGTGAGTTAACACACACCAAGGGCTTAGGAGAGGGCCTGATGTGTACTAGCGATCATTCATACCACTTAGTGTACCATCTAAGGTAGAAGCTTTCAGCCCAGGAGACATTCAGCAATGCCTGAAGACGTTTTTGATTGTCAGCCCTGGAGGTTACAACTGGCAGACAGGGAACAGAGGTCAGGAATGTTCCTAAATATTTTAAATTGCACGGGATAGTCCCTCCCTCCCAATAATTTGGCCCCAAATGTCAACTGCACCAAGGTTATGAAAGCCTGATCTAAGCATAAACTTTAAAAAGGCACCCTGAGGGAATGCAAGCAAAGACCATCACAGCTATTTTTTCCTCATACTTAAGAAAATTGAAATACTTTCTTTTTGTAGAAGGTAAGTACCTGATACTCTCAAACCCAGATTAAAAGTCAATTCCTTGAGTGAAACCAATTTGGTCATATGTTTTGTTAGTGTCCAACTGGTGTCTTGGAGTGCCAAGATCCTGACCAGCCCAGTAATCCTACTGAGTTGTGTCATTTCCAAGACTCCAGGACAGCTCAATCTTGCTAACTCCATGTTCCACCCTCCCTCCTCACAGTGTGGTGAGCTTCCCTGAATTTGAGATCACTCAATGATCTCAAAAGCCTCAAATGATTTGTCCCACAAAAAATCAGGAGTTACTGCCATTATTAGTAGAGGATTTCTTGTTCTAAGAAAAATAATCCCAGTTTTAAATACTCAGATACAGATAACAGCCCACTGTAATGTGATGTATCATCGATGGCTTTGGTGAACACCCACAACCTGAGTGATAAAACCATCAGTGTGTTAGGAAGATTTCAGTAAGCATGTGAATATGTTATCTCCAGTTATTCATTGCACAATATTTACCCAACATTTGTTCTTGGTCTGGAAAAAATGGGGAAATTAGAACAATTGTATAATTACCCTAGCAGGGGGCCAGGCACAGAAGATGCTCAATAAATATTTATTTATTGATTTGAACAACAGAAACTCTTTGATGTCAACCAGAATTTGCAATCAGACTCTAGGCTCCCATTTTTCATTAATAATTATCACAGCAGAGTAGCTCACAGTGTTGGAACAGTACCTTGCAATTTACCAAAATGCTCTTTCAGGTCTTTTTCCATTCAATAGTTTCAACAAAGTAGTTTTAACTAAGCATGTGACAAATAAGGAAACAGACTGGAGAGCTTGAATCCTACTCCCTACCCACTCCCCACACAGGCCCCACCACTATTCATGTGGAGATTCCACAGCTGCTTCCTCCCTTCCAACAGCTCTCCTCATAGTTCCCAATCCCAGCAAGCATTCTCTACATTTATGTCAAAAAACACACTGCTTAAAACCCATGTATAATACTTTATCACAAGTTTTATCTGAAAAAGGGAAAATAATGCAAAGGATAAAAATTTCACACCATTAGCCTCCAAATATGTTTAAAATTTGATGCAATGAGAAAAAAGATTTTTTTTTAACCACAAAGGCCTAATTCTTAACTGGCAATTGCATTTTTTTTCTGTTCTTTTACAACATCCATGACTGGCTACATGATCAGGCACTAAATCATTCCATCCGTGGCATTTTATTTTGACTTCGTTTTAATCAGAAGCAATAGGTTGCATATTTGATTTGGCATATCTGGGAGGCATCCACAATATTCAGTTTTCCACGTTGTGTCTTGCTAACACCTCTTCTGCCTTGCTCTTTGTGCCCAGATATGCACACAAATGGTACGCGGGTTCACACACACACACTCACAAATTGGCAGGGTGTCTGGCCAATTGAAAAGAATTACAGGTGGGGAGGAAATCTTTACAGTGAGATTTCTCAGCCCCCTCTCCATTTAAATATTTCCCCCAGAAACACATTTCAACATTTATAAAAGTCATTGTGTGGCATCACTTACTTTAGCAGGTAATTATATGTTCATACATTCCTAGAATATCAATTTTATAAGAAGCATCTAAATAACATTTTGAAGGTGATCTTCTGACAGTCAAAGGCACGTGAACTCAAATTTCCAATATAAGTATGAGATAAGTTTTCCCCCAAAATAAGCTATATCCCCATTACAGCTCTGAGAGGCACTCAGGCCCTGAAGAACCTGAGAAGGAAAGAACACTGCACAGTCCATCAGGACAGAAGGTCTCCCTATGTCCACTTCCACCTCACTGGCTGTGGTTCACAGATGGTCTGGTATATGGCACGTGCACCATTTCTTCTAAGATGAGCCACTGTCTTGAGATCAGATAAACTTGGATCCAGATCCTAAATCCCATTATCAATTGCTAAATCTTAAATCTTCTAAGTTGGCTGAACAAACCTTTTCTCCAATGCACAAATGAAGATGAGGATGCTAATTGTACAGGGCTCTTGTAGAGATACAGCAAAATGAATCTAAACAAAGGGATTGGCCTATAGAAGGAGTAGTCTCTTCTATGACTCATTCCCCTTGTCCTTTACTTCTAATCCCTGCTTTATGATGAGCATTACAATCTCATTATTAAATGATCCCACGTTTGTTTTTCTTTTTAATCCAGCCATGGGATGGACTTAAAATACTCCTATAAAAGATGTGAAAAATCTCAAGAGAAAATTCTACTACAAGTATGATCAGTACCAACATGCTATTCAAGGTCAAAGACCTTATTCTACCAGGCACGAAGGTACATTTCATGGGCAAATCTCAAACTTGATCAATTTTAGGACTCTACAAATTATGTTCAATTCACACATACCTGTATCTTCTCAGAGAGCAGCTAGTTCAGTGAGGTTTACCTCTCAATGCACAATGAGCAATGCTATGGTCAGCATGAAAGCAACAACAGGAAAAACTCCCAAAAACTGACAAAGGGGAAAAAAAAAAAAGAAACTAAAGCGAGTGGCATGCATTTCTAAAAATCAGGATGAGAGAACATTTTAATGACTTTTTGTTGTTGCTGTTTAATTAAATTGTCTTTATGCTTGCTTTGGCAGACATCTTGGAACCAAATGACTAATTAAGGACAGAAAGAGCAGTTTTCTCCTTGTCTTTATTAGAGGGCATATAAGGAGAACGAGTTTTGAGTAGACTATTAATTCTGAAGTTCACACAGTAATCCAAGATGGCCAATGAATCCTTCTGAGCAGCCAGGGAAGGCTTAGGTCCCTCTCAGAGTTGGTGATGTTTTTTAACAAGTCCATCACTTGAACCACTTCCTGATACTCTGTAGGGGCACAATAGGGTTCAAAGAGCTGACTGTCAAAAGCTACCGAGTTAGGATTCCGGGAGTCTTGATGGTGTTTAATGGAGCTGGTATGTTTTGGGTCATGAGAGATGTTAAATTTTCTGGGATTTTGGTGAGCAGATTGTTAAATGCAGGCCCAAATAAAAATTATTATACACTCAAAACTTAATGAAGTATTTTTAGACAATGATAATAAATTCCCCAAACTCACCATATGTATGCAATATGTTGGGAATAAGGACTGTGGTGATTGTATTGGAGACATCACTGGGTTTTTGTCCCACATACCCACATTTTCCAAAGTGAGTCTCCTTTGTTCACATCCCAGGCAGCCACATTTTATACTGAGACTGGACCCTCCCACCTGATTGGAAATCATATGACACCTGACTCAATCCATTGGTCTCTGACATGATACAGCCTGGTCAATTTCCAAGCTCCCTGGGGTCCAGAACTGTCCTCTGTTTCATATTCCCAGAGTCTACCATGCATGGCAACTCCTCTTCTTAGGTTCTGCCCCACCTCATTTCCCCACATACATGCCTACAATAAACACCCCTTATCTGAGATACCTTGAGTGGCTTTCCTTTCCAGACAAAAAGACAGTGTAAAGATTTAGGGAGAAAACAGACAAAACTATCTAGAGTGTGAATTCTGTAAATCCCATTACTGTTTTTGCAGAAAACAGAAGGAAAAATAATTCCTCTCCATAGCTGTGAGAACACTGAACAATTAACCTGATGAGACAACTTTTTATTTCATTTGACTAAGAAATATTATCTTTTAATTAAGTCAAATTTCTCTGCCTTGAAGAAGCTAAAAGCATTGTATATAACAGCCTCATCCACAAAAATGTTGAATCAAAACTCCTTTGTATATATGTATTAAATGCCACACATTTTTCTAAGCACTATAAATACAAAGAAAAGGGTGATTCTTTTAGGTTATTTTTCCTTCTAATCAGGGATAGAGATATGCCCCTTTCACGTTATTTTTCCTTCTAATCAGGGATAGAGATATGTCCTTAGACCATTAGATTTCTATGCAAGTTGACCTCCTTGACAGACAGATGGGAACAGAGCAGGTATGCAATTTGGCAGGCAAGGGATGTGGGCTCAGGGACATTGGAGACCTGCATGGAGAAACTGGTGCTGAAGTTAAGTCTGGTGATGAATGGTGGCAGCCTGGGAATGATGGGCAGGTCTAGCTGTGGAAAACATTATGGACTGTAGGGGAAATGGCTTGGAATGAATGGAGCAGAAGTTCATTAGAGTGGGAAAAATCCAACAAAGCCAGTAAGGATTAGATCATGAAGAGCTACCTTTGACATTCACAGGGCTCTGAAACTGATCCAGGGGATTGAAGGAGAAACATTGAAGGGTTTGAGGTCATTCTTATGTTGGTGATAATGGAAGGTGGTTGGATGGGGCTGAGACAGGCAATACCCACATATTTTAACTACTTGAGACACAATTGCATCCAGAGAGACAGTGGAAGTACAATTTTTGACATAGATGAGCTCTTTAGAAGATGGAATGGGAAGAGTTTGATGACATATTAAATGTACAAAGTACAAGAGAAATACATTTGAGATAGCTCCCACATTTCTGTCGTTGGTAAGTGAATGCAAGATGGTGCCATTTTCTGAGAAATGGAATTGATGGCTTCAGCAAATATTTACTGTTAGGCACAGGCAGTAGTAGGAGATAGAGAGGAGAAATGAGAGAAGTCTCATTTCTGTCTCAACCATGTTCCGTCCATTCTTCTAAAAGAAAGTCTTTTAAACAAAGCAATCAGCCATGGAAGGAAATACTGACTGTACCATTTCTAGTGAAAATGTTTGGCCTCAAAAGCAGGGTCAAGGCTGAATTATCCAAATTGTCCTTGTTGCTCAACACATTTGTTTACACATTTTTTAACTCATCCATACCAAATACTTTACCTTAATTTCCCTTTGCTCATGCAATGGATAAATGAGTGGGCTGACTCTATTAAATTGATGTAAAGATTGTTACACAAACAGAAATGAGACCACCAAAAATTGTTAGAAGGGTGTAAACTCTTGGTAAGTGTGCGAGAAGACAATGGCTCATCCTAGAGATAGGATGCTAGAGCAATGATCTTGAATTTCCATATAAAAAAAGGTAGCCAAACTGACTGGAAAATTCTAACATTCCACAAACAGCTTTTCATGGGGTCTCCAAATAATCAGAACAACAGATTAGTTTTAATACTCATAGTACATGGGTAACAATTTTGTTTTTCCAAATTCCATAAGTAATCGTAGTTTTACTCAGAACCCCTTTTCTTCCCATCTCCCCTGCCCCTGCTTTTCACCATCTGACTGCTTAGACTGAATCTTTCCCTCGGCTATTTGGTCATTCTCCCCGCAGAATGCTGAAGAAAACTGGGAGAACGTTTGGCACTCTCCACTTTGGCAATTGACAATTCTGATGAGCCTGTTGTTAGCCAAAGCTTTCTGCTAGTCCTCATAGGAGCTTTGTTAATAATGATTTGTTAAAACTTGAAAGACAGTTTCAAGTTTTTTGGGGAAGACAAATATTATTTTTCTTTGGATTCTAAGGGACCTAATCCCTCTCCTAGGACTCATGTACACTGAGAACAGCCAACCATCCCCATCTGAGCTGCAATGACAGACTGATAAGATGGCAAGGGCTTCTGAGTTGGACTCTTTACTTCTCTGTCAGATCCTTCTGCATAGGGGAGGCACCCATTTCCCTGCTGCCTGAATGTTGGCTCCTGGTGGCTCTTGGCCAAGGCCCTCTCTGGCAAATTCCCTCAGCAAAAGGAAAGTTACTCATTCCTGCTCCCCAGAGGCACCATCTAATAGCTGATTGGTATGAAGTAGAGAGTTACCCCTTTGCTTCAATTCAGGATAATTTAAAAGAACCATCCCAACTCCATTAACTCAGAGGGACTGGCTGAAATGGACTGGCTGGTCCAAGCGTATTGAATTCCTCCTCTTGTCTTATCCAGTTTTCCTCATTACCTTACAGGTATAGAACCTAAGAGAACTTTTCAAAAACCTTCCTGTGTACCATATCCAGCAGATGGTTGGTTTCTTGGGGAAGTTGACTTAGGTCCACTTCCTAGGATGGCCTATGATCATGATCAGTTACTATAAAGTTAAAAAGATCCAATGTATCGCTCTTTGCTAGTATTGAGACCTAGTTATAGTTTCATGCATGTGGTATCAGTTAATTTTTGGCAAAGAGTCATTGTGTCAGTCTGTTCCTTTTCCCAAGAACAATTCCAAGTGACCTATTGTGGCTGGGATTATAATGACAAGAAGCTAACAGCTCAAGACCAGGATTCAGGTCATCATGTCAGAACCAAGTAGAATTAGTTTGCATTTTGATAGCCTTCAACATGTCTAAAAACTGTCTCAGCAACTCCAGATCATTAACACAGGAGGGTTAGCTATTCTTCATATGCAGGTGGTTACAAAGACCGTTCAATCACAAATCCAAAATCATGACAGGTACTATTTGTTGAGTGCATGCTATATATTAAACTATTCAAATCATTTTCTTCTCTTATCATGACAGACTTGTATGAAGATATGCACATTTGACAAATGAGAAATCTGAGACCCAGGAGTGTGTCTAATTATCATCTTCATTTCCCCCTCCACTTTCATCCTCCTCAGAATGAACTTCAGTGTCTCTCTTTTATCTTAGAAATATTTTCTTTCTCCGTTTTCTCTGAACGTGGAGAAGGCCCCTAAATTCCAGTACAATAGAGGTCAAGACTTGTTCCCCCTCTCCCTTTCCTCCCACACCTTTCTGTCTATAACCTGGTAGATTTAAAGAGCCAACTTCACTCTAAGCGAGAATCCCCAGATTCTAGATTCTTCCTTTCGCCACAGTTGTGACACTGGCTCTCTGAACCCCAATTATAGTATATGTAAAATGCAGAGACTGAATTTATTCTGTAATTTCCCAAAGCTGCCCGAAGGAGCACAGCTTGACTTCTGAGTTTTCATGATTTCCTGTGGCTTCTAATACCACGCACGATCACTGTTTGTGGTGGCACTTGAGGTGGGGTCTGATTTCCCCGGGCTGTTACAAGTTACACTGCAAACGTAATGGGAGGTAGCCCCCGTCCTTATCACTTATTTCACAGAGTTCTTTCCTTGATTGCCAAGAGCAGACACAGGAAGAATTACAAGGTGGGCTTTTCAAGGTCCTATCTCACTATCATTTTGTAAAACATGCATCTTTATCTGCTGTAATCATCCATTGTCATTTCAAGAATCAAGTGGACTCTCAATCTGGCATGAGTGTTAGAATCTCTGGAATTCAGAGGCATCCATAAAAGGAGCAGTGACAGAAAACCAAGAGGCAGGAAAGTCAGAGGGTCACATCGATGGGAAGGACTGTGGACGTGAGGGGACAGGGAAATAAGAATAAAGAAAAATCGACAAGGAAAAAGTAAAGACGGAAATGAGAAAACTGGGAGTACTGAAAAGAATAAATTAAGCCTTTACTAATTATAAGGAGACCTTAGTGGCCCTCTGTCATCCTTCTGGCCCCAGCACTAATAGTACATTTAGCCTTTTGAAGAAAGTTAATCCTCTAGACAAGAAGTCAAGTAGGAATTGAATGGGCGGAACACATCATAAATGTGATAAGAAAAAAGCTTTGGAAGAGTAGGGGAATGCATATAGGGTGGGAGTAAAGCAAAGAGTTCTATTTTTGATTTTGACAGTAGAATTGTTTTTGAAAAAAAAAAATCTGTAATTTCCTAGGCACAAAGGCCTCTTCTGACATATGAGATCATTTATCTACTATCTATTCAGTGTCTATCTATCATCTAGCTATCTATCATCCAGTTATCTCTATGGCAACGATCACCATTGCTCGTAGGTGTTTTGACACTCCAGAACCAAGCTTCAGGTTCATGGGATCTGTCGCCTGAGGTGAACACAATGCAGAGAGAGTGTTCTGGGGCCCTCTCTTAAGTGCAATAGGGTTTCGAAGGTTGTGTTTAAAGAAGACTGCATTGCTGAGGGGGTTCAAAGTCAGGCCCTGTCCCTTTAAAGCAACTCTAACCAAGATATTTCAATTTATTTTAGAAAATAAATCACATATAGATTGCTTTTTCAGCCTCTTTTTTTTTTTTTTTTTTTTTTGCCTCTTAATTTTTTTTCCCTCCATCTCCTTTTGAATATGCATTTCTTCCTCCCACCGTGCCTGCTGGCAAACTTCCAAGGATTTTTATCAAATGTTCAAGGGAGTGAATTACTCATTTTAGGTTATTTAAATGAAAGAGATGCATAATACCCCTTCACATTCAAATTTCATGAAACCCTGCCCATGAACTCTTCTCTACATGCATCTATCTACCCCAAACTCCAGCTTGTGCTTTCTATTTACTCCCCCTGGAAGGCGCTAAGCAGAGTCCATTTCATATATTAAAGTTTGTTTGTTTGTTATAGCAAGGTTTCAATAAGAATATGCTAGAGAAATATTCTTTCATAATTAATGTGCATTGTGAGCTATGTTATGTCCCTGAATTATATAGCTTCTGATGCAAAGTGCGTACACACACACACACACACACACACACACACAAACAGTTTTACTGTGAAGCTCTGTTACCTTTTAACATAATTCAATGAGCTGCAGACCATTTAGAGACATTGCAGGTTGGGTTTAATGTCTTTGTAATGAATCCATCAGGGTAAGGAAGAGAAGAAAAGGAAAGAGGAGGTAATGGGAGGGAGAACACCTTCAAAAAGCGGGTACACAGAACAGTCTTCAGTAGCAGTGAATGTTTATTGAACACCTACTGTGCCAGACATGCTTCAGGCCAGGAAACTTGGGGTGAGTCAGTACCTCCCAGTTCTGCCTACAAGGGAGAAGCCATTTGAACTAGGGCTAAATGGTGACAAGTGGTTAGCCCTGGATGGCAGCAGAGAGTTGAATGAATTTTAGAAAAACCTGGACAACAATTCTTGAGAGAGTCAAAAACACTCTTAAAATCTCAGGGAATGTGTGTATATTTAATTCTGTAAAGTTTGGGGAAATCAACTCAATTAATATGCAAATATTCATCAGACTTCATCTCCCTAAATCATTGCTTAAATTTAAACCACTGAAGAAGCAAATGTTACTTTTAACTGAGGGAAGTTAGGGACATGGTTGAATTTCAGTCGTGCCTAGCTGAACACCACTAAAATACTGTGGTAATCTTCCCCAAATTCAGGTTAACTGCAATGCATTGCCTACAGTAAGGGTGCATTTCCCTTCTTTCCTATCATCCAAATTTGCGGAAAGCTACTCTCCACAAGAAAGCAAAGACAAGTCAAATCCCTCTTTGCTTTACCTGTCAGGCTACATGAAAAATTGTTCATCCTGAACATGTTGGTAAATATGAAAGAGGACTGAAGGAACTGAAGAGCAGCCTCTTCTTTTATCATCTGCTCACTGGGGGTGGTTGGCATCAGCTTCCTAGCAACTTTTTAATTTTCATTCTCTCAAATTATTATAGACAATTCCTTTTGAACCAGATCAAAGCCAGGCATTCCAGATTGAGTATATTGGAGATAGGCCCCACAGTGGCTGCCTTAGAGGAGACTGAAACAGATTATTGGTGCCATTTACCATGGGACCCAAAACTTTGTCCTCAAGAACACTGATCTCATGAGACCTCAGCAAGCAGGTTGTTATACTCATTTAAGTCTTGCAGATCCTAACCACATAACTCTCAGGATTCAAACCATCTTCCCTGAGTATCCAGTGCCTTGGGACACAGTCCAACTCTTCAGCACTGCATACCTGGCCTAGCCTCTGGCTATGGCTCCCTTGCTCCTCTCAGTTCTGGGTTCAGTGACTCACACCCAATTCCCAGAGCATCCTGTCTTTCATCCTCTGCATAGGTTTTATCTCTTATATGCACCTCTCTGCCTTCCCTCCTTTAGTCTGGCCTAGTTGTAACACTGTGACCTTAATCCTGGGCAGCTGCAGCAGGAAGGTAGACCTCCCATCACTGAGTGGTGAGAGTGGATACATAAAGCCCGCTGTTGAAAAGCTCTCCACACTCGTCACCCAGATCCTTTAACCACTGGTGTAATTCTGTGAGGTCATGTTAACTTAAAGCATCACTGAAGAGGTGCTGCAGAAGCATTTGGCCCAGAGGGAGCTACAACTCCCATAGATCTTTCCTGGCTGTGCTCTGGTCTCAATCTTTTCCCGCTCCAGAAGTTGAGCTTGGAGTCTCTCCTCTGGACACACACAGAATCTCCAAAATTCAACACGCTGTGTGGAAGCTATTGAAACCCTCCCTAGTTGCTTCTCAAACTTCAGTGTGCATCGGATTCACATGAAGTGCTTGTTATGGTAGACTTCTGGGCTCTGTTTATATCTGGGGGCATTTGCATTTCTAACAAGTTTCTAGGTAATGCTACAGGTCCAAGAGCCACACTTCGAAAAATCAATATTCTGTAATCGTGCCTTCTTTGTATTAGTTTCTATGGCACTCAAGTTCTCATTTATATACTATTTCTATAGTAAAATCCTTTTCCCTCTGCCTCTTGCCTAATAACCTATTGTGTTTTTTCTCATTCTCCCCCACCTCCTTTCCTGCTTCCTCCTCTCCTGTCCATGCCTCAGGTCTTTAGTAACCCTGCTGGGCTTTGTTTAGCTCTGCTCATAGCACACAGAATAACAATGGTTCCCCTCTCCATCTCCATTATGTTCACCTCTAAAATATCAGACATGGCAGTAGCTGTGCGTTCTGCCAGACAAACTAATCTGTGATATTTCAAATGCATTTCATGGACCAGAATAAACTGGCATATTTGAGCAAAGCTGTGTTCTGGATATATTAAAGTATAAAAAACTGGCATGAAAATCAGGTCTCATGTAAACAGGAGATTATTATTACTTAGACTCCTATAATGTGCCCATCATATGGATCTCTAGGGCATTTGCAAACCCATTTTTACATAATTATGTGAAGAACATGTATTTTATATGAGATGGTGAAATTAAATACAAAATAGGGCATTTTGAAATGGCTGTAATGTTTTAAATGAAGAAATGAAACTGTTTCGAGACATATGTAGGAGAGAAAATTTATAGACAGCAGTTTTTAAGAGGTCCTATTAATTCCAAAGAAAACACAGAATGAAAATGAAATACCTAAGAATAAAATAAGAGGTCGCCCATAAAAATCAGTCTCTGTGATTCCAGTAGTGAGGCTTGCCTTCTAACAATGCGAATTTTACAAGGGGATGCTCACCTCCATTAGCATTTCAATGGCACAATATTTTTGTTACGGGAGGTTGACACTGCTCTGATCTGTCCCTTCACTTTTCCCGCCCATCTTGGGTACCATCCAAAGGTACAAAAATATTCCCGGTTGGTGAATCTTGTGTCAGTTTCCTACTCCTGTGCCAACCTAGGCTAGCATTTTCCACCCAGTTGCTAGACACTGGAGGAGAAATTCTCAGAGCAAATCAAATTCATCTTCCAACTCTTCAGAAAGCATCCCATTTATTAATTAGCTTTTGGAAAAGAATACTCTATGTTATCCCAGAGAGTTGAGTGTTAAGATCTGCACAGAAGGAAATCCCAGGAATGCTGACAAACATCTCAATCAGTTTTAAATTCAATCAAAGGATTCCTGAATTATATATTCTCTTTAAAACCATCTAAATCAGTTCTAGATTCAATAGAAGGATTCCAGAATTATATATTTCTTTAAAACTTAATAGCCATTTTTAATTAGCTGATGTAACATGTGCCCTCATGGAGAGCAAAGACAAAGGTGGTCACTTTCCAAACTTCAAATGGCTGTAAAGTTATTTTGGCAATTTGTGGGTTCCTCCAACTTAGTCCTCCATATTACCATGTACCCTCTTCTGAGCAGGTGAATTGGGGGTCTACCTATTTGTAGTCTACTCAAGGGGAAAAGGAGAATTTTATATTTTCTGTATTTCAGAGGAAGTTATCAGGATGCCCACATCAGCTGTGACCAGGAAAAATGTGTCTGTGACACTTCTCAGTGGTACCATCTGCAATGCAGCTGTGAGAATCATGCCAGTCCCCCCTCAGCCAATGGCAGAAGTCTCCAGCAGGGTATAATCTATTTGCCTTCTACCATGGAAGTTATAATTGTTGCTATAACATTGGAGAGCTAGGGTTCTTAAAGACAAGAAGCAGGAAGTACAGGAAAATTTCCTGAGTTGGCAGGAAGCTCATAACAGGGGCCAAATAATAACTGGGGCTAAGAATCCTGAGGCAGAATCAGGGTGAATGGCTTGACCTTGCTATTCAGAATTGATGATCACTAATAGAGTATTTCTCTATTGGGAATAGTTAGGGAAGGCGATTACAGGGGTTATGTGGATGAGCCTTTAAATGACAATCACAGCATAAGAATACTTATTCCTGTTAAATTTTCTTTTGGTATAGATGTATAGGAAAGAAACACTAAAGCTTTCCTAGCCTAAGATCAAAGGATTTTATGGAAAGGAAGGACATGCATAATCATCTCTTCAGCTTCTATTCATCCCCACACTGTGTGGTCAACTTTCCACACCTTACAGAGAAACCAAAGTCTCCCATTGTTAAGATTTGGATCTGGAATGTCCTCCAAAGGCTCCTGTCTTGAAGGCTAGGTCCCCAGTGCACCAATGTTCAAAGGTGGGGCTTTGGGGACATGATTGGATCATGAGGGCTGTGGTCTCACTAATGAACTTATCCATTGATGGATTCATAGCCAAATGGACTACTGGCAGGTGGTGGAATTGCAGGAGGTAGGACCTAACCTCAGAGAGCAGAGTTCTTGGGGGTGTGGCCTTGAGGACTTCATTTCCTCCCTGGGACCATCCTCCCCCTCCACCCCACTCCTGCTTCCTGGCTGCCATGAAGTGAGCAGCTTTGCTCCATCCCATGCTCCCCAGCATGCTATTCTGCCTCACCCCAGACCCAAAGTAATAGAACCAGCTAACCATGAACTGAAACCTCCAATCCAATGAACCAAAATAAATCTTTCCTTTCCTAAGTTGATTTTCTCAGGTATTTGTCACTGTGACAAGATGCCAACACACTCATGGAGGAAATGGAAGAGCTTAGAATTTGAAATCAGAATTTTGGTTACATCTATTTCTTTTAAATCACCTCCCTCTGACTCCCCTTGCCTGAACTTTCCAACACTGAGGGCAAAGGGATCTATTTCCTGCGCCTAGGCTTACTGGAGTGGACACATCTGGGCTTAAAGTCCCAGAAGGTATCAGTACTTCCTTCTCCAAGGCTCCTTCAACAGTCTTCGGTAATCTGAGCATAACTCAAGCCATCTGGTCTGAGAGACCAGCCTTCAGTCATAATCACAAAACTTCATGGGACTTATTTGAATTATGGCAAAAACATCAAGTGGGTACATATCCAGACAGAATAAACGAGGGTCCTAAGTGGACTTACAAACACGTTATTTACACAGCCTCCTTTTGAAAAAATAGTTGGTAATGCTGTTTAGCATGCATTACAAACCTTGTTTGATTTCTAACAAGCACCTTAATCAGGTATGTATTTAATAGCTATGAAAAGGAAGGTAAGACTCTAAATGACTGAGCCAGAATCCCAAATAACCACTCAATGGCAGTATTGGGACTTGCGTGCAGCTCTATTTAACTTGAGAACCTGAACTCTCCAGTCTCATCAACTTGCTCCTCTTGACATTTTGTGGCTAAGGACTATGCCTCGGTTGGATATTGAAACCAACCAGGCCACTGTAACCCTCCCAGATGGAATAGAGAATCTTTGTCCCAATCCACTGTCACTGAAGGTCACCTGCGCATGTGAGGGTTCCTGGCAGTCATAAAAACACATCCCCTGGAGCATCATAAATAAAAATGTACATGTTTCCACAGAATGGAGATGTTGGCTCATAGCCTGAGGCTCCCTTGGCCCGACTTCATGATTTACACTTATTCTATTTCTCAAAATGAAGCCACATTCCTCTTCACACATAGAATGTCCAAGATTCAATCAGGTCAATTATCTTTCCAATATCCTGATAAGCACAGTCGTTTCCTTACAACATGTACACCTGTAACTAATTAACACTATGGGATTGGTAATCAGAGAAATAGTGTCATCGTAAGGAAGACGTTATGTAGGGTCATATAGGACTTTTCTCAGTACATTAATCACTTGCAGTAAATCGTACATGTTGAACACAAGACATTCTATTTCAGAAAGCCGTGGACGAACACGCTACAGATTGCCCATGTTCCTGCTCTGGACACCACGGAGGCCTTGTCTTGCAAAGGCTTAGGGCTTAGCTTATAAGTCTCCCCATTTAGTCTTATCTACAATTCATCAGCCCCAACCCCTCAAGTTTTTTTAAGGAAAATTTTCATTTACATGTAAAGCACTGTTTTATAAGGAATTTGCTATGTTTTCTCAATGGCACTTGTATGTTTTAAATCAGGCTTATTCATATTGAGAAATACAAAGTTGCATATCTGTGGAGTGGTCTGTTTTAACTCTATTTTCCCATGAGCCTTGCTATTATTAATGTATTATTTCTCAAGACTCCAGGTTTTTCCAAGAATGTATACATGGGGTGTTAGAGGAGAAACATCTGCATTAGATGGAGCTTGGTAGCCATACTTGCAATACATTCTGCAGAGAAAGAACAGCACTCCTCACTGTGTGCACTTCTTAATGTCCAAATGCAATACATTTGGTTACATAATTATCACTCTGAACTGGCTGGGATTTCATAAAATTAACATTCTACTCTGGAGAAGATATTCTATTGTCCGCTCACTCTGCAACCACTTGAATTTCAATGATGCTTTTGTAATATGTTACAGGGTTCTCAAGATGACTTGAGAAATTAAGAGTCAGTGAGTACTAAAGCAAATAAACTTCTGAGGATGAATTATCATCAGTTTGAAAGCAGAACAATAACTACTACAAACTGGCCTCATTGTGCACCAGCCCTAAGCCCACAGATGCCTCACTGAGTTCGGAGAGAAGCAATGCCGCTGGGAGCTGTATAGTGTGTCAAGAAGAACAAGAAATACATCCACGTTCAGGTTTGCTGCCCTGTGGCTGGAGGCCAGCATATAAAGATGTTGCAGTGATCAAGTGTTCCAAGGGAATTCCCTTTTGATTTTTGGCAGAAGAGGATCACCAAGAATAAGATTCTGGAAATACACTCAGCTCAGGGAAGCCATCTTTCTTTGGTACTATAGGAATTAGATCAAAAGACACCTAAAGAAAAAATTATATGAGAGATGAAAACTGCTACAATCCATCGTCACCTGAATTAAGATCTAAATAGGGGGAATCCCAGGAAATGCTATTCAACATATAGTCCAAATTTCCACCATAGCATTTGTGTTTTGGAGACATTAACACGAGCATGCACATACACAGACGGTACTGCTATTTTGATTTGGCTTCAGTTCAAATGGTGGGGATGATTTGATGGCCAAAGAGAATGTACATATCTCCTTGAAAGGTAGAAAAAGAAGTAAAATTATAGCTCCTATCTTCACGTTAAGTGAAGCACTTTATATTACATAAATGTGCACAAACATGAAATTTCAAACTCTTTAATTTGAAGTACACTATAGTCAAAGTTTATAAGAAAATGAATCCATAAGACTATAAAAAAATCAAACACATGAGCATAATGGATAATACTACTTTATTGAAACGGTCACTGTTCCCCATGTGAATATGGCCCCCCAACTGCAATGGCACAGTGTCTATGGGATTATCACTTCACCATAACCTTGTGCCCTGTGGAAACTGATTTTTTTCCCCTTAAACTCCTCCAGACTCTTGTTGTCACTGACCTTTCATTGGCACAAACACATTACTATTTTTAGTCTATCTCTCTTCCCCTGCAAAACAATTAAAGTAATGCTACAATTAAAGGAATGCTAGTTGGCACTGCTGAACTAAACACCATCACAATATGGTCATCCAGATGATCAAGGATGCACTCGTATCCATTCGACTTCGATTACCATTGCAATAAAAACAAGTATAAGATAACCCACCCAAGGAAACACACCAACCCTCAATATATCAAGACTCAGATATGAGGATGTCAACTTAGCAAAAAAGTGAATCCATACCCTACATGGCTAAACAACAGGCTATGTCATTTGGAATTTCAGTTCTATCACTCCCATTTGTGTGAAGTTAGGCAAGTTGTTTAATCTCCCTTAGCTTTAGTTTCCATCTCTAAAGCAAGAGCAGCACATATCTAAGAATGGATTAAATGAGATGTTGCTAGTCAACTACTTAAAAATCAGTTCAGTCCTCCATAAGAGGCAGCTATTTCCAGGATTTCAGCAACATTCCTTCAGCAAACATTTATTCTGTGCTGGGAAATGAAAAAACAAAGTCAGTTTGATTCTCAAGGGGATCAAGATCTGTGGAGAACATGAGAAGACAGATAAACCTCAAGATGTCTGGGAGTTAAACAAGAATGTAAATTAGATCTGCCAGGACTTTACCATTTCCACATAAATGCAGTGAGTTAGACTTCAGCTGTAACATGATTTACCAGCCCAACCTCCCCTGGCCACTTCAATCAATATATTCCAAGGCACTATTTTCCTGAATTATTGCACACGTACAGAAAGGGTTAGATATTCACAATATTATTCTATTCTGCTTTGAATCAGAACTATTATTCCTCCCCTCCACTTGCATTTTGAAAATTAAAATTTAGGAATGCTTGATATTGAAATATCCTTTTACAAGTCTCCAGCCTCCAGGACATAATGACCATGACAAATGACCTTACTGAGTACTAAATTTTCAAATGCACAAAAGACTGCTGCTGATTCTAACCTTTGATAGTGTGTCATTCCACTCTGCTTATTCAGAAAATGGATCCATCTGTAGGTGCAAAATGCAATTTTCACAAAAATGGCACCTTAAAATATTCTGACACGATGTTCCATCAGCAATCCTTATAGTTAGACAAATAAAGACAATGAAGAGCCATGCAGACCTGTTAACATCTGCTCAAAACCTGCACCCGCATTTCCTTGCCTCTGCTAGCACTAACTCAAGCTAGAATTCATTTAGATAATTCCTTAAGCTTGGAATGCTTAGCATGTCACATTTCCACCAAGTCTCATTTATATAATTAGTGCTAACATATGGCCCACAATCAACATTGGAGATTCGGAATCATTTTTAGCATGCCGTTAGACCTAAAGGGGTATGGATTCAATATGGAGGGAAGAGAATTAGGCATGCAAATTCCATTTACGATAACAAGAGCGTAGCAATGGAAATTTACCCCCAAAAGGTTTGGCTGCTAATCACATAGCAAGCAGAAAGAATTACATTCTTAATAACCCTTACCAAGTGCAATAAAAGGAAATAGAAGTTTGTTTTATGTGATGCTTTTGGTTACTATGTCTCCCCCTAAACCCAAAGTATTTTTACAAACTAGTGCTAACTAAGATTGCCCCAACAAAATTCTCTTATGTGGTCTGATTTAAGATTCTAAGGGGAAAAAAAAAAAAAAAAAAACCTCTTGGTCATCATTCACTCAGAGTTATGGTCCTCACTGTAGAAACCACAGTAGCTACTCTTTCCCTAGATTGTACTTGATGGTCTTCCTATTGATCTTTTCATTGAATCTGTGTTCCAAATGTTGGCCTTTTCCAAACTTTTGACAGTCCAAACTGCTTCTGGCACCCTTACATTTTTTCAACTGATTAAAAAACTGAGAGCAACATATATAAAAGCAAAGGAATGGCTAACTGATGAATCCAGATTCTAGAAGTTTTGCAATCAAATATTGGACCATAAATTAATAAAGAATTCCCCTAAACAAATATACTTCATTTATTCCCCTTATCAATCAATGCCACTAATGCTGTTGATATTAGTGCTTTCTGAGTACTATGTGCTGGGCAATATAATACAGGTTAAAAATATAGTATCACTTAATCCCCAAACTCTCCATGTTGAAATGATTTGATTTCACAGATGAGTGAACCAAGGAGGTCTAACCCTTGTGAGGTCACTCAGACAGTAAGGGCAGAGGACTCCTGGGTCCATGCTTTTAATCACTGCACTCTCCTATCCCCAAGTTCCTAATTCTCTGTATATCTTTAACTTCTCTATTGTTTTGCTCTCACAGTTAATAGAATGTTTCATTGGCAACACCAGAATTGCTTCAATCTGTGTCCATCTCAATCCACCCTGAGATGAGTATGTCATTATCTCAAATATGAATTAGAGTAAATAAGTCCTAAGGTCCTTTTCAAATTTAAGACTTGATTGTTCTATTTAATTGCCTTCTGGATGGTATCTTTCCCATCTCGGCAATTCTGAATATGGCTACAGTGCTTTTTATCATCACCTCTCAGCACCTAATAGGATGGCAACATGTAGAAGGTGTTTAAATGAATGAATGTCCAATGGAAGCATAAGTCAGAAAACCTGGGTGCAGTCCTAGTTCCATCACAAAATTGTGATCTGAAACAAATCATCGGACTCTTTGAAACTTAAATAAAAACATCTGCAAAATGAGAAGATAGGTCCAAAATATACAATAAATTTTCCACATCAATATAGCCAAATCATGCTCTATGGAACCTATGCTGTGGAATCTGCTTCTTTCCTTTAGGAAAAATAAAATTTGAATTATTCCATCTGGGATCCCAATTAGACACCTTTCTTTTCCCTCATGAGAAAGTCTGATGAGACACACAGAGAAGACCAATAAGTCCAATTCCAAAGTTGGAATTTACCCTACAGGTTTCAATCTCCAGACCTTGGAAACTGGGCAACTACTTGCCATAGGTATCAGTCTCCCTAGCTTTCAGAGGAGAGAGCTAGATTCAAGATTTGCAAATGCTGGTCTGTGCATGAAGTGTTTTACATTCCTCAGAAAAATGAGGCAAACTAAAGATAATATCCTGAGGTTTTATAAAGCCACATAGTCAGCCCTCCATATCTGTGGGTTCTACATCCATGGATTCAACCAATTAGGCAAGGAAAATACTGAAAGGAAAAACGAAATGGGTCTGTACTAAATTTGTACAGACTTTTCTCATTGTATTCCCTAAACAATGCAGTATAACAACTATTTACATGGCATTTACATGTATTAGGCATTGTAAGTAATCCAGAGATGATTTAAAGTACGTGGAAGAATGTGTGCTGGTTATATGCAAATATTATGTTATTTTATATAAGGAATGTGAGTATTTGCAAATGTCCACGTTTATGTGGAATCCTGCAACCAATCCTGAAAATACCAAGGGAGCACTGAATGTATTCAGTTTAGAAGATTTTACTCCAATTGCTTATCACTTATATTTTCACATTAAAATATCCTTTCTTTTGAAAATATTCTTTCAAGAATATTTTTGAAAATATCCTGTTTTGTTTTGACAATACACTTCAAACATAATAAAAATTCGACAATCTAAAGTTAGTCCAGTATCTCCAATAATGCTCAGGAAGATTCCATTCCCCTAATAATCCCTTACCTTAGTTTTCTGTTTCTCATGATTTCCCTATTCACCCTATATTCTTCTCCCATGACTGTTCTTTTCTCTACTAACCCCTTCCCTTTATCTTAAAATTTTAGCAACAAAAATGATGTTTTCCCTTAGAGTTAGTACTGATGGAAGAAGGAGTGTACTACAGCATGGGATAATAAACAACTTAATGTTACCTTGTCCTTCTTTCAGAGGTCCCAGGAGCAAGTCCATTGCAGGGTAATTCCTTACTCATTCTTCTTTCCCTGGCTCCCACTTCTCATTTTCTCCCCCAATTCCTCCAGTTCTCACAAAGACAACATCAGATTAGAAAGTTTGATGCTTTAAGATGTTTACTGACTTGCCCAAGTCAAACAAGTTGGGGACAAACACAGCCCCCAAACCCAGAGCCTAGTGACCTCAGATCCCATGCTCTCCCCACTTCCCATCAATGAGGAGGAGCAACCTGTGGTTCAGGAGAGCCCTATGGTCCAGGTCTCCCCTAGCATGTGGCAGGTCAGGCTGGCTGGTTATTTTAAGTACATACATACACAAGAACTCAGTTTGGTCCAGCTAAAGGAGGGTGCCCCATGCAGTCCTGCTAGAGAGATGCAAGACAGGGAAAGCAACAAAGGAAAGGAACAGGATGGAAAGAAAGTCTGAGCTGTCGCTTAGCCAGGCAATCAACTTGAATGACTTTTTAAAACTAAAATGGTATGAAATCCTTTCTATCCTTGTTGAGAAAACAAGAGGAAATAGAATTCAGATTTTTTCTTTTTTTCAACAAAGATGTAACTCCTCCTCTTTCACACTGAATCTCTCTCTCCTCTGTTGTCAACATCACAGATCACAGCCCGGTAGGTACCTTAGTCCTGAGTCTTTTCTGAGCCAATGAAGACATTCCCACCCACTGGGCTGCCCCCATTATTTCCATGGCTGAATAGAAAGGACTATTTGGTATGAAATTGTCAAATGAAAACTCCCTTTGTACTATGCAAAGATGAAATGATGTGCCACACCTTTGACTGCAGTCACAGACCCCTGCCACCATTTAAAGGAGACGTGTGTGGGTTACTGCCAACAATGACATGTCTTTTTATGGAAACAAACGATGAAGGACTGACTTACTCTATAGTCATTGTACAGCTCATTTACATATAACATTAAAATGTACTTACAGGAATAAGAGTGCTGGAATTACAAAATTTGATGGGAATTATAAAATTCATCTAAAACAAATGACTTTTGCCTATAAGGAAAGGCACTACATCAATATTTGTGTATAGAGATTGTATCATGAACTTATTCCTTAGTGTGTATGTGTAGTATTTTTGAAGGTCAAAACACATGTCTTTGTGTCTGATTACAGAAAGGCACATTTATGTGGGATGGATTACAGTGCGTTAATGCATTAACTTTCAATATTAGACAAATGTGTGCTCAGAGGATCATAACTGTAAACAAATGTTCATCAATAGGTGAATAAACAAAATGTGATATATATATATATACACACTAAAAAAATGGAGTATTATTCAGCCTTAAAAATGAAATTCTGATACATGCTACAATATGGATGAGTCTTGACATCATTGTTCTAAGTGAAATAAGCTGGATACAAAAGGCCAAAGAATGTATGATTCCTTTTATGCAAGGCACCTAGAACAGGCAATTTCACAAAGAAAAATGATTGAAATGGTAAATTGTACATTATGTTTTATCACAATGCTCCTCAACATGTGATATGGTTACATAACGACAAACCTATCATAAAATGAAAATAATCATAAGTCAAAAATGCACTTAATACACCTATCCATCACTATAGTTTAGCAACACACCACACTGTCGAGTACCCGGTGCTTACTTATTGAATGTGAATGGCAGGCAGCTGCAGCTCACTGCCACTGCCCAGCACAAGAGAAGGGCATACAGCATGTCACTAGCCCAGGGAAAGATCAAGATTCAAAGTGCAATTTCTGTTGAATATGAACTGTGTTCACACCATCATGAAATCAAAAACTCATAAGTCAGGGACCTTCTGTATGTAGTAATCCCTGTGGTTTTGGGGTTATTGAAGCTAAGTGTCACAAAGAAGCCAGTCGGTCTGTAAGTTGTTATTTTTAAGTTGGGGAGACCAAAACATCTACCAGGCTGACAATGAGAAATATATGTAATCACAGGATGAAGGGGGAAAGACACTCCTAAAATAGAAGCATGGCCAAGCATGGTGGCACACGCCTGTAATCCCAGCACTTCGGAGGCTGAGGCAGGAGGATCACGAGTTCAAAGCCAGCCTCAGCAACTTAGCAAGGCCCTAAGCAACTCAGTGAGACCCTGTCTCTAAATAAAATACAAAATAGGGCTGGGGATGTGGCTCAGTGGTGGAGTGCCCCTGGGTTCAATCCCCAGTACCAAAAAAAAAAAAAAAAAAAAAATAGAAGCATGGAATATGGAACCCCTAAGGGTCTAAAAGGAAAACACAGTGCTCTAAGAAACCTCACTGGGCAGTCACAACTCTGAGATCATCATAGATACTCTTTAAAGAGGAGAAAGTGGAATGAAGATATGAAATTTCTAATACTGGACCTGGGAAAGTGCCAGCTTCATAAGGTTCAGCACTTGGAAGGCCACCTGGACATTCTTCCTACTTTCAGCTTCATAATGGCCCAGTCAAGGTTGATTTTGATTTCTCTCAAGTTATCCATCTCTCCCTCAAACTCCACCAATGACCTGGGTTGCTGCGTGCAGGTGAGGGGACACATGCTCCAGTCCACAAAGGGACCAAGCACTGATGCACTCAATCAAGCAAGTCATTAGTATATACAGCCACTCCTGCTATCTCGTCTGTTCAGGGTTAGTGTGGAGGATACAGATACCATGTCTCCAATCATTTGATTTTGCCAAAGAATCTAGAAATCTGGGTTTGAGATTGAAACATCTTAATGTTTAAAATGTTGGTGCAACTTTTTAAAGCACTCTGCATGCCAGATAAAACATCTGTGGGCGCAACTCTCTCCACCTACCTACTGGATACAGAGGAGAAATTTCCAGAGTACAAGTTTGATGCAGCCCCCATACAGGTCTAGAATTTCCTTTGCTGAGTCACACCACAAGGGGAATGAGGGCCTTTCCCATCTTGCACCCTGTTCTTTCCCTTTCTACATCCTCCTTTCCTTCTTAGTGGGTCAAGGTCCTAGGATGTGCCTTGGGATCTTGGAATGGAAACAAGTTTCATGACATCTAGCACATATGTGCATTTGGGTGGTAAGCATTGTTGGGAGAGGGGAGTATGCATGAAAAGTAGGATAAGGTAGGACAGTCTCACCAGATCCCTGGGGTGAGGGCAGGTCTGGCACCTGGGTAGGTTTGAAGGGGAAGAGAGTTGGTTGAGAACCCTTCTCAGCGTGTTGCAGTAGACATAGAAGGGAATTCTCAAAGGTGCATTGAATCAAATTGAGTGGCTACTAATCTCTTATGGCAGAAAATGGAGATTTGTTATTGGGAAAGAAAAGAAGATGACAGACTAACTTTTGTTTCTGTATGATAAGTCTGCTTTACCCGTTATTAAAAACCAGGGCATGCCTCAAATGAGACAATCAGTTTTTGAAAGGATATCCTTAAATTATAAAAGATGAATCTTACATTCTTTTACAGACAATAGTCAAGAAGGGTTCCTTTTTATTTCTCATAACAATTTTAACAGTCACATATGACGAGCACTGAAGACTTATCCAGGCTCCTCATAGATATTTAACCCAGAAATGGCCTTTCCCTCTGGAATTTTGGCAAAGCACACCCTACACACTCCACAGCATTTAATTAACTGGAGACCATTCTCAAGTTCACTTAATTATAGGTCAGTATTCTGACTCTATAAATCATGGAAAAGGAAAGGAAATGACACAAAAGCCCTAGACTAATATAATTTATAGCTATCTGAACTAACACAAGGAAAGAATGGTACTGTTCTATAATTAAAGATTAGGTTAGTGCCAAAAATCATAATTTTCTGCTTGGCTTTAAAAGCGAATGTCATGTTAATGACAGTTAACTTTTGATTACGCGGAGATGATTATATATAGTTTGTGGATTTATCTATGCCCTCATTTTCTTTCCCTCTTTCTCATGTTGCTTTATTGCTAATTAATCCCTCTATCAGAATTCTGATTAAGGAAAGGAAGAGAAGTAGAAAATCAAATTAGTCATTTGGGCTGATTGTTAGCTGCCTCAGTTAGGACTCTTGGTGAAACTAATGTGAAAAATGCCTTTCTGAATTTCAATCCTTTATTCTACTTTTTTTTTTTTTTTTGGTTCTGGGAATTGAACCCAGCAGTGCTCAGCACTGAGCCCCATACCCAGCCCTATTATATATATAACATATATTATATATTATATACAATATATAAAATAGCCCTCTTATGTATATATAATTATTATATGTTATATATAATAATGTATGATATATTATATATATTTTGTTTTAAGAGGCAGTGTCTAAGTTGCTTAGAGCCTTGCTTTGAACTCAAAATCCTCGTGCCTCAGCCTCCTGAGCTACTGGAAAATTACAGTTGTGCGCTACCATTCCTGCTACTCTGATTTTTTTTTTTTTTTTTTAACTATCTGAAGTTGAGTATCCTGAGAGAGGAAATCCTTGGGTTACTAATACAGTATTTGGGTACTTTTATTGTGTGAGCTGAGGCTCCAGCACATAAAATTCAGAATCTCTTTTACTCATTATCTAGTAGGTATAGAAAATGGAATCTTAGGAATAATTCTGAATCCTCATCACCTTCACACAACTTGAAATTGCAATCATGTCTGCAAGGAATGTGCTCCTGTCCAGTATTTCATACAAACATGGATCATGAACAGGGTAATACCATTTATTATATTAAAATAAATGTGATGGACTGTCTCTGGAATATAACTCTGGGAACCTCAGGGACTTTCTTTAAAAGGTCTATGTTGACTCTTCAGCAAGCACGTGTTTCCAAATATTGAAGTTCCAGGAGACAGATCTCCGTAGATGCCATCCAAATAACTTATCCATTTAAAAACATCCTCCTAACATCATGAAACAAAATTCACCTACTCTGGGCCAATTCAGTGGTTAAAACAAAGATTAAAAACGAGTAGACGCAATGATCAAAACTGCCAACTGCCCAGGAATAAAAAAGAAGCCAACAGCCTGCCGAGCTGCAGTCCAGTTGTGATTACGTTGTATTAGAGCAATCACATAGGAAAAATGAAAATCAACAGCACAAATTTTGCATCTTGATGAGATTCCCTCATCTTGCCAGACCTGCTTGAAAACACTGCAAAAAATTTCCCCTTGTAAGTCATGTTGCACTTATACCAACATATGGCGGGGCGGCCTATGTCTTAGGCATTGTGAAAAATCAGCACAAATCTAGTTTTCCAGAATGGGTCTACAGAATTAGGGGTGTGAATGTTTCAGAACATTAACAAATTTTTAATACTAAATTTCCGTCTGCTGTGAAATCCTAACAGAGTACTTTATGCACCAGGGTTGAAGTGATACAAAGGAAGGCTGAAGACTCAAAGTAACAAGCTTAATAAAACAGGTTATCCAAGACTGCCATCATTTTTTTCTCTGTCTTAAAGGTTTTGTTTGCTTGCTTTGGACATCACATACCTATGGCTTCCCAGTGATGGAAAGAAATTATTATTTTCCTTTTTGAACTTCTGGAGCTCAGTGGGATGCATATATGTGAGATGACATAGTGCCTTTGTTCTACACCCACATTTAACAAAGCAATTTGACTTCTGTTCAAAACCTGCAACAAAGTATGAAAGTGCCTCATGCAGTAAGCCAACCAGCTACAACCCATTACTGAGCTTTATGTAGAAAATGACAAAACATTAATAAACAGCCACCCTTCAAAAATATCCACCTCTGGAAAATACAAGTAAATGCAATCAGAGTCCAACAGGAATGTAAACCAACATTATAACACCACATGATATGGTTCGTTAAACACTTCAAGTCTTTAGGGTGCTTTTTGGAATTGCAAAATATTTCTATCATATCCCCATTGTAATTTGGTATTCCAAAATACCATTAACTTTTAAATGTACCAATTTACTTTTTGCTGCTTGATAAATCTTAGTTGTCATTCATAGGCTCTAAATTCATTTTATGCTTTATGATAGCTCACTGAAAAACTTTTCCAGTGCAGCAAATTCCTCAATAAAAAAAAAAAAACTTGGAAATGAAATGCTATTTGATCAAAACACTGCAGCAATATGGCCAAGTATTTCCTTCTTTGATGTAAAAATTGATATAATTATGATGGCAGCAAAATTATTCATATTTTGATTATTCAAGCAACCAAAACACTAGAACTTAAATATAACTATAGCATTAGCAGGGTGCACTTATCAGTTTTGTGCATAAAACCACAAAAGAATGGAAGTTTCTATCAGCAGAGATGAGTCTTTGGGTTTACTCATACACAATTTGAAGACCAAGACCAAATCCAACCTGAGAAAAGATGTTCACAGCATAGGATTCCTCAGCATATATGCAATTAAAGACGTAAGTTTAAGTCTTCAAAGTCCTTTAAACAATACACTGAAAAGAGGTGTTCTTACCAGAAAGATTAGCCAGAATATTTCTGGCTACACTGATGTGCTGGTCATTTTTCCACCACTCGGCAGAGATGGTAGCAAGCAGTTATCAGACTACAACTTGTGAAGCATGGATTTCTCACCAGGACCAAGAAGGACACAGCTGAACATCACAAGTCTGATGAACACAAAAACTCAGACAATACCTTTTGGCAAAGAACAATTGAAAAAACTCCATTATTTATCATGTTGTTCTTCAAAGGGAACTCCATTGAGAAGCTGGGGGAAGTCTGCCTAACGAAACAAATGTTGCTTGATAAAGTTTCCAAGGATATTGACAGGTTTTTACTCTCTTACTAGAATGTATGCCACTTATTTCTTTACTGGAATATACTTAGAAATATAAATTCATTATATTTTCATGTGTACTTGAGTTTATTCTACTTTTTTTTGTTTACTATTTTGTCTGATGCTGTTATTTCTTCTTATCACATGCAACAAAAGCAAGGAATTATGGGAAAAGTCAAAATCCCATAATTTTGACTTATTTCTCTATTGTTTTAAAAATCATGCAAGTGACCATTTTATAAAGAATAAGGCCTCTGGCCTTCTAGAATGCTCAGTTCTGAGAGCGGCAATCATTTCTGCTCTTGAGGAGATGAGCAATTGATGTTTGCTAGTGGAATCCACTGACCAGCAAACCATAGTGTCTCTTCTGGCTGGAAGGGTCATGATTTCAAAAGACCCCTGAGCAAAGTCAAGACTGATAAGACTGTTAAAGGTGAGGTCACTAAAATCCACCCAACAAAGTCAACAAGCTTGAAAACTCAATTGTGTTTCCCAACTGACTTCTTGAAAGTTCCTTATCAGTGTTCAAAAACTACCTTTGAGGGAATTTTTTAAAAGAGGCTTAGAAAAATAGAAGAGACACAAAACATGTTTCTGCTAAAAGATTTATTTTTTTAACATTATAGTGAAATACTGTCATTATTGGTCTTCTGCCTCAATTCCAAAGCTGATGATTCTTGTTTAAGAGATTGAAAAGATGTAGTTATTTGAAGGAATATTTTGCAGAATTTGCATATAAAATTATAATTGTTCACAGAGAAATAAACTTGGTATTGCTATTCAATTTTGCTTCTTTCTTTCTCCAAGAAAATTATTTTCCTCCATTGGTGGTATTACAGCTATGCATTGAAATGTCAAATTAGAATCATTTTCTTTAAACTTTTGAAGAAAGATTTCTTCTGCCCACTTAAATGAATTCACTAGTTCCTTTATTTAAGAATATTTTGTTCATTGGTAAATTATATGGGCTGCTTCTATTGCATAATCATTCATTATTTTCTGAGTATAGAGAGAACTACAAATGGAAGTGAGATTAGCACCTCCAAAATTCTGTCAGTGGTAGTTTTCTCGACCAAAACAACAATCAAGTAGGACTTGATCCCACTAGATGTTTCTTTTTTAATAAGTAGTATGTTTGGCTAAACAGCAAAACCTCTCTCAAACAGTCCTCTGAAAAACTTGACTACATTATTGGTCCTCATATTTAAATCTGTTTTGAAGGCATCAGATTAAATAAATCTGAACCACTGAGCCTATGATAAACATAGAAGACTGAGACTGAAAAACTACAACAGAAAAATATAGCATAGCTATGTAGCTATGTTTATAAATATACAAGAACATAACAGAAATACACATACAATAAATTCTTTAAAGTCACTACTGAACATACATTTAGTGTCAACCAAAATTATAAAAGATGTATTAGCAACTTAAATTATTTTAATAAGCAGAATAAGAACTGTTGTAACCTTCAGTGCCAGATCTTTCCATGCCACTCATTCTGGTGTTGGGGAGATGGGAGGGAGATTCAGCCCAATTTTAGGATGGTTTCCTGACTTCCTCCCCTTTTTCTGTGTTTGCCCTGGAGATCAGAGAAATGGCTATCATCATGCTGAGTGGGAGGGCCAAACCCTAAATAACTTCTTTCTCATCAGAATATACAATACTTAGAATAAACAAAAAGATCAAAACCTTTTTGCTTTCAAGCATGCTCCCAATGTTGGGAATTTCTGTTTATCATGAAAACTGGAAGTACTGAAAATATAGCTTGACATGCAATTGAAATCACTTCGATTTTTCTACCAAGTAAAGTTTCTTGGAAGTTTAGAAATGTAAGTTCAGAAACTGATGAAAGTCAAAACCTTACAAACAACTTCTCGACAACCAGGTTTGACACTCTTTGGCCTTGTGAAAGCAAATAAGTGGCTCTCATTCTACAAAACCTTACTAAGTTCCTCCTGTTCACCATCAGGACTGGCCTGGGCTATGCACCAGTGTGCACCATTCAGGTCAAGGGGCATTGTTCACATTGTAGACCGTGGTAATATCACAGAGGTGGATGTGAAGATGTGTGCAGAGAATGCTTGCACTGATGTGTGTGACAGCCATGGCACTTTCTCAGTACAAATCTTTGTGACCATATTCATCAGTATTTTGTGACAGACACTTTGCTAGACCCTGGGTCACACATAAAAATCATAGTCATCCTCCTATTATCTAGTTTGGCTTTTTAGTTTTAGGTACCTGAGGTTAAGCACAGGCTGAAAATATTAAATAGAAAATTCTACAAATAAACAATTTATATGTGTTAGTTTTATGTGCTGTTTTGAGTAGCATGATGAAATTTGGGACTACTCCAAGCTGTCCTCGTCAGGACATGAAGAGTCCTTTTTCTAGCATATCCAGTGTATATGCTACCCTCCTATTGGTCACTCAGTGCCCTCCTGGTGACCAGATATACTTTTGTGGTTTTGCAGCGCTTGTGTTCAAGTAATCTTCATTTTATTTCGTAATGTCCCCAAAGCGCAAGAGTAGTAATGCCCTGCAATTCTAATACACATAAGAAAAATGAAAAAGCGAATGTTTTCAACTTAATAAGGAAAAAAAAGAAACAACTGAGATTGCTGAGATCTATAGTAAGAATGGATCTTCCATTCATGAAACTGTGAAGGAGGAGAAAAATCCATGCTACTTTTTCTGTCATACCTCAGATGGCTCAAGTTATGGTTACAATGTGTGACAAGTCCTTTAAGATGGACGAAATATTAAATGATAGGGTTTGGTACTATCTGTGATTTCTGGCATCTTCTGGGGGTCTTGGGACACATTTCCCACAGATGAGACAAGCTCCTGTAGACAACTGCTGCAGAGTTCATAGGACAGATGACATTTAACCTGGTCTGGATGGATATGTAGCTTTAGTTAGGATAAAACTAGAGTGGGACAAAGGGAGGACATGATCACTGAGGTATAAAACAGCCTATTCAGGGCCTTGGGGTATCCTATACAACACATATCCTAGTTAGTGGAGAAATCAGGTGAAAAATAAACAAGACCAAATAAGAAAAAGTCTTAAATGACATATCAAGAAATTTAAGGGGCTGGGGATATAGCTCAGTTGGTAGAGTGCCCGCCTCACAAGCACAAGGCCCTGGGTTCAAGCCCCAGCACCACAAAAAAAAAAATAAATAAAAAAAATAAATAAATAATAATAATAATAATAAAAACCATAAAGAAAGAAATTTAAGGTTTGTCCTGTATTGTTGGATAATGGAGGAAGTTTTAAATAGCAGAGAAAAATCATCAGGAGTATGTGCTTAAAAAGTAAATGCATAGAGAGTGGAGACACTAATTAAATGAATCAGTGACCTTCCCTAAATTCTATCCAATTCCATAAGACATAGCAGGGTAGTTCAAGTATAGACCATGGAGCCAGAGTGCCTGAATTGAATCTCAGATCCCTGACTTATAAACTGATCTTGAGCAAATTTCTTAACTTAGTATTTGAGTTTCTGCATCTTTAGTGGAGTGCATACCATAGGGCTGTTTTAATGATTAAGTAGCTAATATTTGAAAAGCACTCAGAACAGGGTCTCACACATAGTAGGCACTAGATGTGTGTTTAGTCCATAGCAAATATTAAGTAAACTCCTATCATATGCCAGGGATGGGGGATATGAGGTTGAAAAAGATAAGGAACCACCTGCTGTCACAGAATTAGCAGCCAGGCAACATTGAAGGCACTATTCTTTAATGATTGTGAATTAAAATTACTTTGGTTTGGGGAATAGAGAATTTTATGATGCTGGGTACAACTGTATTTTACAATTCCAACAGCACTCAGATACAAAGGTAATGGTGATAAAGCGTATGCCTGACACATCCCACCTCTTCTCCACTTCTCTTCTATTCAGAATCATAAAAGGGGAAGACTCCTCAAACACAGCCCTCCAAGGACAGCTCTCTGCACTCCGCCTCAATTCAGACAGCTGTTGTGTTAATTTTACTTTATACTTGTTCTTGTCGTTAATTCTGTTTTAATGGACCTGTTTCTATTTTCAGTGTGCTAGAATGTTCTTTGACAGTGTGATCAATCAAACAGCCTCACTCTCATTTTTCCATTCAAATTAAAATATTCCATATCAAATTCCAGGATGCTGTCGATAGCCTTTTGAAACCTATCTAGACTGAAAAGTTAGTGTATTATCATAATCTGTACCAAATCATCAATTAACAGATCAGAAATGAGGAAACAAAGACTTAAGAACAGAATATTAAAATAGGCAGATTTAGATACATTATTCTTTATATTTGTTAAGAATCTACTCTTCATAATTACAGACTTCATCATAATTATTAAGACAAAATTTAAGGAATCCACCCAAATCAATAGCATTGGCCCATGTGGTCCCTGCCCAGGCTTTATGAACAGGCCATATAGACAATCAGCTCTTGGCATCAGGAAGGGTCTGGAAGCTGTTCCCTTTAAAAAAAGCTAGGGAGCTGATCTTAGTATAAAAAGGAGAGAAGAGTAAGAGTTGAGTTGTTGTTTATGTATTTTAAGCACATGTTCAGAATATAGCATGGCATTTACAATTATGTAAGGGGATTCAACAATTATTTGTGGAACAAATGAACAGCAACCACTGTTTGTTGGTTTTTCTGCCTGCAATCATATTCTCCAGTCACTGAAGAAACCACTCTCCTTTGCTCTTTCATAAAGGATAGCTCCTAAACCATCATATAATAAACTACAGCTCAGGACATTTTCCCCCTAAAATGCATTTTTATTGAAGATCATCAGTCACTTTTCTGCTTATTCTCAGAGCATGGTGAGATCTTCCTATAATTTATCCATAAGAATAGCTAGGGTAAATTGCAAACACAGAGATTTCACCAAGCACTCTAACTTCCAAATCATTTATTAAAATATTAAGTAAGGCTGGTACCCAGGTTCATCTCCTAGGAGATTCCATTAGTAACCTGTTGTTCTCATTGTTTCCCTGTGAAATATTTGAAAATACTTTCTGTGTGGTTGCTAATTAAATGAAATAATTTATTTCCAAATGATATTGTAGATTTGACAGGAAGCTATTAGGGAAAATATTCTTAACTTTGCTTCTACATCAAATCTTTTCTAAAGATCCCATTTTAAACAAAGTAGGCACATCAGTGTATATACAGAGACTAGTTTAAAAAATGACCAAAACACTAATAATGATCATTTCTGGGTGATAAAATTCTTTCTTTTACATTTCAGTGTGTTCTGTATCTGAATATGTAATTGGTTTCCTAAACCACTCTGACTCCTAGGAATTACTCAGGAAAACTAAGAATGGTTTGTTGAACCATATTATTTAGAACCTCTATATAGGGTCTAAGAAACAAGACAAGAGAACATCTAAATGGTAGGAAAAACATTCCTATAATTGAAGGGAATCTGAGTGAGGATATGAATTAACCACAAGTATCTGTCTGTGAAAGAATATTACAAATTTTACATGGTTGGTTAAATGCTTTAAAAGCATAGCGGACAGTGAGATGACACTTGTGCTGAAAACCCATGATCACAAAATAAGAACGTTCACAGATTGAGTCTAAATTAAAAACGATTAAGACCACAGGAAGAAATGAAACAAGCACTTAGCTGAAAAGAAAAATCCTTTCAAACTGGAAAAGAATCTTAAGTACAAAATATCTCAGGAGCTAGCAATCATCTGTTGCACCCAGATCTTTCCATCTTTGTACTTAAGGAGAAGTTACATCAAAAATGGGTTGTGCAACCAGTATGAACTTTTGGTATATAATAGGTGATCATGCTTTTGGTATAAAAGGTAGTTGATCTCCCAAATCAGTGAGATCAAGGATACTTTCAGAAGGGGTTAATGACTTGACATGGTATAAGCAATGAACATATTGACAACTAACATAGACAATTTACCTGCTGACTTTGATGGTGTAAACTCACTTAGACCTCAACTCTTCACCATAAGGCAAGTTCTGCTTTTGCAAATTGCTTTCCTACTTTCAATAAATATTACCTTTGACTTAACAACATCCTGCTTAAAAATATTTATAACCCCTTGTGTCTCCTTTCCCTATTAGGTCCAGCAATAAAGCAATCCCTTTGTATAAAGATGATGGGGATTTAGTTTGGGACTACACCTCAATTGCAGAAAACAAAATTATCCTCTGATATGTTTCTGTCACTTTTGCTGCAGAGCATAGTAAATTTTCTCATTCTCTGCCAGTTGGCACTAGTGTGTATTGAAAACATGCAAAATTTCTAGCACTTTCACTAACTCATTCAAATACATACCAATATCAGCCTAAGTGATATATTTTAACAAGAAAAATATATCAGATAAGATATATTTTAACAAGAAACCTAGACTGAGGAAAAAGGCTGGTGAGTCTATATCATCAGACACAGATCAATCGTGGGTTACACATTATTTCTCAGTATGTGTTATGGGTGTGAATAGATCTTGGCTACAGAAACTTTGAAAGCCACAGGTTCCGTGGTACGTTTCGGAGCTCTGGTCATACCTTTTCAACTTTTATCACAACCATTACAGACACTGAAATGCTTAGGACCTGATAAATAACCAGATGTCACAGAGCTTTAAACTCCAATACCCCCTAAACAATGACAAAAATCAGGGCAAGTGCATTCCATTGCTGTGAACGACCACAGGGGCTTCAGGATTTGCTTTAAAAATACACCTATCACATGGAACTCTTAAAAAAATCATCCTTTTAGGGACAATGGAATAAAAACTTACTCAAGGACTCAGAACTAAGGAATCCAGAACAAGGCAAGTTATTCCTGTAATAATGGCAAATTTAGTGATAATTAAACTCCTTCATGGAAGTTTCTAGGTTTTATTATTTTAATGAAAATCCTAGAATATAGTTAAATGTAGATACTGGATGAAGTACATGACTTGACACTGTAAGGACAAAAAAGATTCTGCAAGAGAATACGAGGATGAGGCAGTTTAGGGTAGAAATCAAGCTACCCTGCTGGGGTAGTAACTAGGAAATGTCAGGAACCTCTATTCTTCTTTATCTTTTAGTGAATCTTATGGGTGCTCTTTAAATTAATAGTATCAACCCTCAATGGCTCTTTTTTGGAATCTCAGCTCAGTTATGTCAAGAAAACACTGAAGCTGGCCTCTTAATTTAAGCCAAGCACATTTGGCTTGAGACTAGGGTAGTGCTAGGGGTCTCTAGTTAAACTTGGTTTGGGTAACCTTTCTGATGTAACAATACTGTTCTTATACAAGCCTAGAATTATAGCACGAGCCAGCTTTGGTTTTCCAATGTACACTGTACATGTCCATACGCCTGCCCAGTTACTATCTCCAGCCTGATATATCCAAATTCAAACTCCCCACTCTTACTACAAAAAATAAAAATAGCTCTCTATTTCCCTTTACTTGGGACCACCATTTTCTCAATCAGACCCAGATCTCAGAGCCACCACTAAGTCACCTTTTGATTAACAACTGTGTCACAAGTCATAAGTTCTGGCGACTTGCCTACACTTCCAAGGCTATTTGAGTACCACCCACAATCAATGGTTCCATTCCTCAATTCAGATGTATTTGTGGGTCAGTAGTGTCTTTCCAGTTGAATTTGTATTTGAGGGCAAAGACTTTACCATTTGTTTGCAAAGTGCTAGAGGTTGTAGCAAGTTGTGGAGCATAAATTAGTTTCTGTGAAATGATCCAGGAATAACATGGGTATACATTCATTCTCGGGCTACAGAGCACCATTTCCAAAAGTAGACTTCTATTCACATGCTCTCTAATGTGGTATTTCTCATTGTTGCTATTATCCTCCTTACCTCTTGATTTTTAATATACAAATATCTTATTGTTTTGCTTCACTATCTTTGTTCAAAAAGGAGTCAATACTATTAGGATCTTATAAATCAAATCAGATTAATAAAATGGGACTTTTCAAATATGCCAAAGACCCTATTTTCTATAATTGTCAAAGACTTGCAAGTTGCTCAACTACAAATTCATCTCACAAGGAAATCTCCTTGGGTTGCCCACTGGGTGCTGCTCAGTCCGTTTAGCCCTGTGTGTTTCTACAGAGAGTAGACGTCAACTGTGAAGGACAAATTATAAAACCAAAATAACTTACATGTTGATAATTGAAGCTACTTGACATAAAAGCCCACTTTGGAGAAATTGAGAGGGAAAAATCAGGATGAGACTGGAAAATAATCCGAATACTCTATTTTACTTGAAATTTACTTTGTAGGTAAGAGTGAGCTATTAAAATTTATGAACATGAAAACACCAAGAAAAATCCTCTATGGACAGCCTGCCTACTCTCAATAGAATAGAGGGGTATTTCAAACATAGACATACCACATGAGATTTCCTTTAAAGGAGATAGCTAAGACAAATATGGCAAGCTATAAATAAGCTATAAACTTAACTGTGGGAAATGGAGTCTGTCATTTTCTGTATTTTTATAACACTACTAATATTTTATAATTAAAAACAAATAAATGAATAACAATTTTTTTCATTGAGTAAATATTTGAGGACCTTGGGTATGCTTGGTGGAGTTTAAGGTCCTAGAGATCTAATTTTTGTTTTGTTTCACTAATTAATGCATAGGGGAGGACTAGGAAAACAAAAGTAAAAATGACAACATTAAACCTCTATCATGAACTCATTTGTCATGAACCATTATGATTCTGGGTGAGGGTGCAGCATGTAGGAAGGGTTGTATTATCTGTAGTAGTTACTTACCATGTATTCAGCATTTTGCACATGCAAGACCCAGCCCTAAGCAGTTAACTTTGATTACCTCCTTGACTCTTCTTTGTGTAGGGTAAGGGTGACCACTCTCCAAGAAGTTAAAGCACTTGTGTGACTTCACATAGAGCTGGTAGAGCTGGGTTTTGAACCCAGTCGTTGTAATAGATCATGGCCAATTCTCTAAAGGCAATTGCTACACTCCTCCCAAAATACAGGATTTGAATTAAAACATTCAGGCATATCCAGAGGCAGCAATATAATACCTTTGACAACAGACAAAAATTACATTGCTCTATGTATAGACCAAGTTAAAGTATTTTAAGCCTTTGCTGTTCAATACAGTATCTACTAACCACATGTGTCTCTTTTAAATTAATTAAAAATAGAAAAAGTTAAATTAAAAATTCACTTCCCCAGTTACATTAGTCATGTTTCTTACACTGGGCAGTCAAATCCAGACCATGGATTTTAAAGCATCTCAATCAATGCAGAAAGTTCTTAGACTGTCCTTTGTAGAGTCTAAGTTGATTTTTTTCCAACCAGGGTTCCTCAATTGAGCCAGGAAACCCCATTTCATTTGAACAACTATTTTCTTAGAAATGGCAGATGGTCATTACCCTCTAGATACAAAGCAAACCTTCAGATTTTGAAGTGTCCATCCCTCCATGAATTCCTGTTATGAATTGATTCTAAGCTCTGATGAAAATGGAGAGCTTAGGACTGAAGGACTGTGGCTTTTGCAACACAGACACTTGGAGTTTAGACCTAGGTGCGTCACCAGATTGTGCACTTGAACAAGCTGTACAACCTTAATGGGTCTCAGTCTTTCTTTTTATTATTTATGGTTGACGTAACTGTTGTATGTATTTCTGGGTAACAATCTGATGTTTTAACATATATATACATTGTGTAGTGATCAAATCAGGATAATTGACATAACCATCACCACCAACATTTACCATTTCTCTGCGGCAAGATCATTCAAAATCCTCTCTTCCAGCTGTCTTGAAATATACATTATTGTGAACTACAGTCTCCCTACCATGCAATAGAACTCCAGAACTTAATCTTCCTATCTTTGTAATCTGTGCTGGCTGACCAACTTCTGGTTGCCCTCTCTGCTCTTTTCTCCCCATCCCCTGCTAACCTCCATTCAATCTCCACCTTTTGAGATCAACCTTTTTAGGTTCCACACACGCGTGAGATCATATAGCATCTCTCTTTCTTGTCTGACTTATTTCACTTGACACAATGCCCCCCAGTCAGAAATGAGGGCTTTTTTTATGACTGAAAATGATATAATTGGGCTATTAATGTCTAAGATTGCATTGTTGAAATACCTAAAAATCAACAAACACAGAAACCACCTTCTTCACCTCCTCTTGCTCCAAATTCACTGTCAGTACTCTGAAGAGATTAAACACTTGCCACAATCCAGAAATAAGCATTTCTAGGTATTCCCTCGTGATCGGCCTGTCACTAAGCTTCATAATCTATTAAACTCTACGTTTGCTGCGTCCTGTTTACTTTCTCAAGCCTTCCCAATAATTCCACGAGATTTGGCCAGCTGCCTTTAGGATTAAATAGCCCTCTTTCAGGCTATTCTTACGCTTTGCCCCAAGCAAAGAGCCTCTAAGGTTACTGTTAAGTCTACTGGGGGTTTATTCTTGATACCTTTGCCCAATATCTCAAAAAGCAAACTGTCAGAGATGAAACTTTACCTCTACGTGCTGCAGATTCAAAATAGAAAAGAAAAAAAAGAAAAAAGAAAAAAGAAAAAAGGAGTGCCTATATAAGGTTTTAAAATAACGATTCTATAATTATTGGTAGATCTCAATGGATTTAGTACATCACTAATTATACTGCATTACTGTCAAATGAATTCTTTTAGCATGATTAATGTTATTATGCCAAATCCCAAATTAATTCACAATGAGTATCTTAAAGCCTCAGCAATGCTTTAAATGGAGGGAGAAAAAAGATGACAAATTAAGCTGGGCCATTATAGTGAAATACAGAGAGGTTTGCTATCTAAGCACTTCAAATATATTGCTAGAATTAACCTATATATTTATAAGGCACCCTTCTGGTCTTGGTTCAGTTTTGCAGTAGATTTCCCAGCTGGGAAAATAATGTGCTAAATGAATAGCTCAAATACCCAGTCTCTTGACCTTTTACCCTTGTCTGAACATTTCTATTGTTTGTGTGTCTTTTGTTATAACCTGCTACAAGTCATCATTTTGGAAGTCAGTGGGATATAAATAAAGGATCCAGGAACAAAGAATATAATCTCTTTGTCAGTTAAATGTTTTAGGTTTATAATTACTAAATTATTTTACTGAAAATTTTAGTCTTCACTTGACGTTGCAGGATGTGATCATCCCTGGTTAAGTTGACCATGAAGACCCTATAGGTCTATAGCCCCGACACTCCCCCCCATCTCACTCTTTCAGAGAGAGATGCTCAGAGGGGAAGCAGCCAGCTGTAGTACTGGGCACTGAGTCCTGCTATTCTGAAATGCAAGCTCTGTATTTCAGACTCAAATTTCTAAATGTCCTGCCATTATACTCCTTCCCTGGATTGACCTCTGAACTTACCCTCCTCCACACACCCACATCCATGAGGCAGTATAATTCAGTGGTTGATAGAGATTTGGAAGTAGACTTTTATGTATACCCCAGTTCTTCCTAGCTACATGCAACTTTGGATGAGATACTTAATGCTTGTCAAACTCAGTATTCCCATCTGTGAAATGGGGATAATAAATATCTCCCATGGCATAGGATTGTTCTAAGGACTAAGTGACTTAATTCACACTCAGCACAATACCTGAACAAACATTAAGGGCTTAGCATAAGTTAGCTCTCATATTATCTCTTTTCTGCAGATAAAGGTGCAGTCGGAGATAAAACTCCAGTATTCAAATAGCAGCAGCTCCCATGATTCAAAGTCCTATGTGGCAGGTATTGAGCTAAGCATTTGGCAAACATCTTTTCATCTAACCATCTGTATCTCCATTCCATGGCTCACAAAGATGGTGGTGCAGAAACAGGATCTGAACCAAGTTGTTGAACTCTGGAGTCTGTGTTCCTCACCTTTGACCCTACAAGTGTTTTAACAAAACATTCGCTTCTATAGAGAAGGTGGTAGTGTCCTCTTCTTCAAATTAGGAAAAGATACCTTCCAGAAATAAGCTTGCCTTAGCTCACAGAGCATAGCATGCAGAATTACAGACTTAACTACACTTCCTGACCCTAGACTAGGGATAAATATCACATGACAAGACAGTCTGCTAAGGTCTAGAAGGGAAAAGGCTGTGGTGGGCAGGTAGCATGCATCAGATCTGAAATCTCCAAGTCAGCAAATGCAAGAATCACTTAATTGAGCATCTAAATGAATCATTTCTTAGAGTTGTTGCAGCTTCTAAGCATGAATGCATTGATCACTAGTTGAAGAGATCATTCTACACTAATATTATTCTTTCTGTTTTTACTTCTTGGTCTAGGTCCAGAAATATTTCAGCGAATCTCAACATAAAAAAAAGGCAAGGTCAGTGAACATAAACCTCATAAACCATAACAAGCTGCTTCTAAATTCCTTTACAACATGTCCGTGGTCCTGAATCTTAGAGAGACCATGGTGGAAGTGGTGTGGAGATGAACTCGGAAAGGGGGTCGCATTGAGGATGAGAGGTCCGGTGTATTTTCTGTGGGTAGTGGGGATGGGGACTGCACTAGACCACGAGGGAAGAGGATGGAGAGAAGATGAGGAGCTGCATACCCAAGAAAGCTTGCTGCAGGACCTCCTCACTGATGGGGTCCTGGGATAACCAAGGGGGAGGGGCAAAGATCTATCTGAAGAGCAAGGCAGGAAGCTCATTGGGAAGCACAGGTCACGTGGTCAGCAGGACCAGTGGCAGACTGTGTTCCTACCCAGTCTCCTGAATGCTGCCCCCTCCCCTGCCTCCACCCCTACCCAAGGAAAAAATGTCAAAATGTACTCTAGAGTCTGGGACAGAGCTGACCTTGAGTGAAGCTGGAAGGAAACAGGGAAGAGCAGGGCATTCTTCCTGTAACCCCAACTTCAGGGAGCAGAGTAAGGCAGAAAAAAGTCCATTACACTGGATTAAAATAAAACCCCAAAATCCACACCATTAGTTTCTCATTGACTGTAGAATACAAGCCTTGCATATTGCTGGACACTCAGTAAGCTTTCTGTTCTCCACCTACACATTTGGAAGGTAGTGATGAATGAACTGAAAGTAGAAGTCAAACTGATATCCCTGTAGGCTCAATTCAAGAACTGCATGGACTACTTGAGTTTTTAAAATATTCAGAATTACCTTCTGCATACACTCTTTGGGAGATTTTATCTGAAAACCTGGATTTACCATTTCTTTTCAAAAATGAAGAGATCTCCAACTGAGTGGTAACTGCGCCCTACGGAACAGGCAGGTGCTACCTTCATCTGTTCTACCTGCTTGAGTTTGGTGGCATGCACACTGTAAGCCTTCATCTCTAGGTGTGGCCATTATAGTGGAAGGGCCAGTGGAAGGGGAAGCCATGCCATGAAGGCTTAGGACAGCAAATTAGGGGCAAAAGAGACTCACATTATATTACCCAAGAGAGAGCATCTCACTCCAGCTTCCTATTGGGCAGGTTCTATAAATGCAGCACCCACTTAAAGATGATTGACAAAGGTGAGTGAGACTGACACTGAGTCATGGGCAATAAGTTGATTCTCAAAAGCAAGTTTATGACTCATGGGGCTGAAGACAGAACGGAAACAGACAAAACGGTTGTGGCATAATCACAACTTTTCACACAAAGCCATGGGCAGAAAATGCAGTTCTAATCTAATATCCACTCTGACCTTGGGTAAGGTCATGTCACCCTCTCCTTAGTTCTTTATCTGAAAGAAATTGAAGACTTTAACCTCCAGTTTTAACCTAATTTAAAATCTTATGAAATGAACAGCTGTAACTAGGATGTTTAAGAGAGACTCAGAAATCACTGGTAACCATAGGCATGGGGAAGACTATCATTTTCGATACAGCATTTCGATGTATTGATTCAAAGTTTCCCAATTTTAAATCTGACTATACTTCCTGAACTTGTTGGAATACTCTTTCCATTATATAGAAAGAAAATATTTGCTCTACCAATTAAGAGACTTAATAAGGATTAAGAGGACATTGACCCTAATTGGGGTTGGAGTTGAATTGTTTTTAAGGACTTCCGGCACATTCTTGATTTGTATGTAAATAGTGCTGTTAATTGCCAAATTAGAAGAAGTCCCAGCAGGACCTCTTCATGAAAACACTTGGATAACAGCTAGTTCACGTTGTTAGTGTTATTGAAAAGTAATGCAATTGCTTTTTATTTTCAAATAATCTTAAATTCAGTCTCTTCAATTTGTATGACTAGCATTCTCAACAACCTCTGTTAAACAGAAATTTAATTCTTAACCCTCTTCCCTACACCTGCTCACTCCCCACAAATTTGAATATCCCACTATTTTCCTTAGCTAGGATTACCTCTCCATTTCTATCAACCCAAAATGACATTAGGAAGAGCCAAAAACATAAGCATATCAGTTCTTAATGAAGGTATCATAGAAAGCCTGTTAAATAAAACCCACAGGTTTCACTTTGTAAGTGAAGACCTCAGACTTTCCTTTAGCTACTGTGGATTTCTCTTTTATTCTTAATTGTGTGAAGGTTGCTCCCAGAGTTAAACAGCACCACAGGAAGCTGCAAATGAGCAGAAGAACAGGAAGCTACTAGAACCGGCTTTTCCAAAGTTCTAATGAGAAGAAGTTAAATGCACAATGGCAGAGAAGGGGAGAGAGTAAAATTAAAAGCCAGCAAAGTCATTAAATAAGGCAGTAGAAAAGCCTACCATTCTAAGTCCTTTAAGAAATCATATCCACACAGTCCAAGACCAAATTCAGGAAACATGCATTCATTCAAGTTTAAGACCTCTGAGATAAAACAGGAGATGATGGCCAATCCCCCTTATAATCATCATGGTACTAAATGCTGGCATTTATTAAGCTGTCGGGGTGCTAAATGTTGTGCTAAGTACTGCTTATCATATTTTGTTAGAATTAATATGAGGTATGTAGCAGTATTGCTATTTTATAGGAGAGCAGAATAAATCAGAGGTTAAGTTACTGAATTATCAGAGTAAGGACAAAGGAAATCATATTAAATTCCATTCTCTTTGCCATACAACTATCATTTTAGAGCAAAGCCAATTTTGTTTGGGTTTTATCACTTTTATATGTTATTTTAAACAACTGAGATATTAACATGCTACAACATTCACCTGTTTTCAGCATACAATTCAATGATTTAAGAAAATTTTCAGAATTAACCAGCCATCACAACAATCCAGTTTTAGACATTTCCATCAATTGAACAGTCCCTCTCTTGGTCATTTGCCATAAATCCATGCCAACTGTCTACCTGCTTTCCATCTCTATGGATTTGCATTTTCTAAATATGTCACATAAAGGAAAGGTTACAATATGAAGCCTTTTGGTATCTAGCCTCCCTCACCCACTTCGCTTTTAGTTATTTCTGAATAACATTCTAATGGGTGAAGGTACCACATTTTATTAGCAACACATCAGGTAATAGAAGTATGGAACATTCCCCCCTGCCTTTTTTTTTTTCTTTTTTTGCTGTAAAGAATAATGCTAGCTGGGTGTGATGAAACATGCCTTTAATCCCAGTGGCTCAGGAGGCTAACACAATCATGAGTTCAAAGCCAGCCTCAGGAATGGCAAGGTCCTAACTCAGTGAGACCCTGCCTCTAAATAAAATACAAAATAGGGCTGGGGATGTGGCTCAGTGGTTGAGTGCCCTGAATTCAATTCCCAGTTACCCCCTCCCCCCAAAAAAAGGAATAATGCCATGGTGAACATTCACTTTCAAGCCTTTGCATACACTATTTGTGTATTTTACCCATTAGACCTTCAGATTTCATGAGTGTCATAGTCAAAAAACATCTCTACAATATGCCCAGAAGGGGTGCATGGTAACTAATCTCCTCAATGCAAATAGAGGAGACCAGGATCCTCCCCTCAGATGCTCTTGGGAACAAGATGCTGCTGGTGAAGTCCTGAAATAAACATCGCTGGTCAAGGGACAGGAGATTGCATTAATCATGTTCTTTACTGTTTTTCTGTGGATCTTAGGGAAAAAAAATCAAACATAGAAATGAAGGTTGTCTGGTCCTATGGTTTTTTCCAATGTTCTCTTTGCACCTGTGACTGAAGTGTACTGGACTCCCCTCCAAGGCACAAAGAGGGTCCTCTCTTTTCACTGTACCCTACTGCTTCCTGCAAAAGTCTTTTTCTAAAAAAACAAAAACTCAGACATAAACACTGCCATCTCTGCCCATGCTCTCATTACCCAGAAGTAAACCACTATTGGCAGGCCTGGCTTTTATTAATCCTCCTCGTCCACCAGAATCAACAAACCTCCTTAAAGCTTCTGAGTGCTTTCTGCTCCTGAAGTGCTCTATTGCTTCACTCTGGCCTGGTGTGAAGTGGCCTCTCTCCCCAGGTCCTTCTCTGAACCTACTTCTGCTCAGCCTCCCCCTCGATATACTGAAGCTTCCTTTTCCAGCTTCATTTCCTGGCTCAGACATCCACTCCTTCTACTGAGATGATATCTGTACAGACTGATCACTCCATTTAATGCTTTACCTCCTCACCTATGTTTTTACAGACCCAGGATCAACATATTGGCTTTTCCAGAAGAATGCTATTGAGTGAGCCGACCATGGCTTAAAAAAAAAAAAAAAAAAAAAGAAAAGAAAAACCATTTTATCTCATATCGGTGAGAACATATTCAAAGTCACATACAACACCAACAATGTTAAATGCAAATTCATACATTGTCTGATTTTTTTTTCCTGAGTGGTTTAAAAAGCCTCCCCATGGAACAAAATTTGGACATTTATTTCTAGTTGGAAATTACTCCAATGGATTAGGAATGATTTCCTAGCAATTCAGGACATGGCTTTTTTGTCTAGAGCTGCCTAGCCCAGTGTGATAGCTACCAGCCACCTAAGAATATTAAGCAGAGGAAATGTAATTCCTCAGAATTGAGATATGCTGTAAGTGTGAAACACATACAAAATATTTAAGTAATACAAAGAATGTAAAATATATTGGCTAATTTTTAATATTGATTACAAGTTGAAATATTTTAGATAGGCTAAACAAAATGATTAAAATTTTAGTATCACTTCTGTTTGTACTTCTATGTTACTACTAGAAAAACTAAAATTACATATTTGACTTCTATAACATTTCGACAGGACAGCATAGGTCTATAATATTTTACAAGAAAATATTCAGAATCGTGCTCATTTACTGCACCTTCAGCCTCTCCTATCTATAATCAACAGAACTAGTGCTTCGGAAATCATAAAGTGGGGTTTTGTCCCTTCCCTAAGTGTACACTTTCAAATGGCTAATTCCATTTTTCCAATCAGTCTTCTAAAGCCAAATAATGCTACGCATAGCAGCTGGCTCTACTATGCAAGACCAAAGTGCTACACCCACTTTAGGAAGGAGGATAATAAACCTGAAGTGTCACAAACAGATCAGAGTTAAGTACATTTGCAGCGTGCCTGTGTTAAGACAGGTTAGTGGCATCTGTTAGCACTGGGATCACCCCATCATTCTGGTCATTGTATCCCATACATAATTAGCGAATAGTGTTAAATATGCCAAATCCAGAGGGCTTACTTACCTCCTCCCATGAGAAGGTGAGGCTCACATGACAAGACACACCTGTTCTGCCCTGTCTCCAATAATCCTTCACCATCTCTCTCTTCAAAAGCTTTGAAGCTTCATTGAGTGCCAATCTCTCAGAGACCCAGACCCAGTCATCACTGAGATGCCCCAGGGAAACCCTGGGAGATGATACTGTCAAGAGACACGAGCATGTTCTGGTCCTTGTTGTGCCACCAAGAGATGTTGATAAAATCATTTAAGTACTCTGCACCTCCGATTTCCAGACTCTCACTTAGTAAAGCATATAGAATGAGGGACAGGACAGAACTGGTTTGGGCTGAGGGCCTTTCGGATCCTATCTCTACTGAGTAACTAGTGTTCATAGCTACATGATCCCACACGTGAGTGTAACAGTCTTGCCCAAGCCTATCTCCCCGTGGCAAAAGCCACTTTCCACCTCTGGCTGACTTGTGTGTTTCCACTGCAGAAAAACAAAGACAAACTCACTTTAGAAAGAGTAGCATTCATTTCTAAAATAAGTTGTTCCATTTTTAAGACATAATGAATGAACTCAGAATTTAGTGGTAGTGTTGGAGGATCACTTTAGAATGAACATCCACTGTTCTCCTTTGATGCTTTTAGGTTGACTTATAAAATCACCATTACTGCCTGATTGCTAAAATTAATACATCTTTCTCCAAACAAGTTGAAAACATGGGACTATAAAGACCCATGCCCATGACCAGCCCAATTTTATGTGAACATCTGAAATCAGATATGTGCATAAGACATGTAATTCATTTTGATGGAAGAAATTCCTTGCACATTATCATCCAATACTTGTGGCAGACACAAGTAGGAAATCACTTTCCATAAATATTTTTTGATGTGGTATCTAATTTCAACCCAGATGTTCTATAGAGAAATTATTCACAAATTCTTTCGGAAACTATTTTTCACTCTGTCCTTGAGTTTAGAGACATGTGTTAGTTGTGTTCTCAGATTCACTAATATATCTGCCTAAAAAATGAGAAGAGGGCTGGGTGCAGTGGCCCATGCATGTAATCCCAGTGGATTGGGAGGCTGAGGCATGAGGATCGCAAGGTCAAAACCAGCCTCAGCAAAAGCAAAGCACTAAACAACTCAGTGAGAACCGGTCTCTAAATAAAACTGCAAAAAATAGGCTGCAGACGAGCTCCCCTGAGTTCAATCCCCAGTACAAACCAAAAAAAAAAAAAAAAAAAAAAAGAAAAGAAAAGAAAAGAAAAGGAATATATCACTTTTCATTTGTTGTACCCCTACAGTTATCTTAAATTGAAGTAAATCCCAGTGGGAAATCTGTTAGGCAAAGAATCACCACCTTAAGTATCATTTTTTAAGATAATCATAATCATGCATCCAGTGTTCTTGAAAGATCTTATGGAATAAGATTTTCCTATCTTTCAAATTTCTTGTTGAAGTTGAGAAATTTAATGCATTAATCTTTTAAAACCTGTTTTTCTTAAGTGTAGAAACAGATACAAACTACAACTATTATCAGCTTCTAGTTTTTTCTAACTATCTTATGTACAGGGTGGTTATTGAAAACACAAAATACAAATTTCAGAAGGAACGATGGATGCAATTTTGTTTAATCCCATGGATTTGTCTCTTGCTCTGAGAAGCAGTGACTTCTATTTATATCATCCTAATGATGGGAGTTCATTGCCCTGTGCCCTGGTTCTGTTTTTATCCATTTTTGTAACTGTTAAAAGATTCTCTAGTTAATCTGAACGGTGCCTTCCTGTAACTTAGATCCTTTGGCTCTATTCTCACCACAGGGCCACTCATAGGAAGCCCAATTCATCTCATGCCTAACAGGTACTCAAATATTTCAAGACACCAAATAATAACTACCACTGAGATTTTGCTGTGTACCAGGCACTAAGGATATAATTTATTTCTTTTGGCAATGCAAAGAAAGAGGGACATGAATCTTCCTTTAATAGAACCACAAACACAGGTTTCCTGTTTCACTCTAGATCACACCGATAATAAACAAGAAGTAGTAGGATTTGCACTTTTGTGTGCCCAATACCAACCCTTGAGCTCATGGACACAAAGACATGTTCCCCTCCACCCCCACCTCATCTCTCACATTCTCAAATTGATAGCATCTTTCCTTTCATCCATTAGGATATTTAAATACAGCAGGAGGAACAGAAAAAGTACTCAAATGATATTTGTTTAATCAACATGTGCATGGTAAACGTTACTAAAAATGGTTCTCGGGTCCCATGTTTTTGCTTTACAGTTTCTTTTTTTGTTTTGTTTTGTTTATTTGTTTTGTTTTCTTGTACTAGGGAATTAACTCAGGGGCACTAGTCCACTGAGCCACATCCCCAGCCCTATTTTGTACTTTATTTAGAGACAGGGTCTCACTGAGTTGCTTAGCACCTTACTTCTGCTGAGGCTGGCTTTGAACTTGAGATCCTCCTGCCTCAGCCTCCTGAGCTGCTGGGATTACGGGCCTGCACCACTATGGCCCAACTGATTTTCAGCATTTTCGTAAGCCTGTGAACTAGAACATCTTTAAAGCCCCCACGTGTACAATCTGTTCTTGCCAGTTTTAAAACTGTATGTCGTCTTTTATCAGTAGAGCCCCAAGTCCTTTAGAGGGAGGATCACAGAATGTTTTGAGAATCTAAAGATGTTTATGGTCTCATCCTAGGAAAACATCCTGACAGACACACATTTTAACCCACAATTTGCCACCTTTGTGGACCCCGTTCCTCCAGAGTATCCAAGTTTGTTTATTAAGATGGTACCACTACTTACCAGCAAAAGCAGATTGGAAAAAAAAAAAAAAAGAGTAAATCTGACATTACGTAACATTCATGCGTAAGTCCCAACTATGGAGCTCAATCTTTCTTCCTAAATCTTTCCCCAAATATGGATCAGAAATTGATTATTTCTAGTTTCCCCATCATGTCATTTCATTCATTCTGGGTTTAGAAGACCCAGAGTTGTTATTAAAACTTTGTCCTATTCATTCTTATTTTGGTAAAAAGCTGTTTTTCTAACTCAAATTCTTTTCTTTTACAATCAAACTGAACAATCCTGTCAATGTCACTTATTGTGTGGTCTGTTTTTTAAGAATTCTAATTCTCTTATACCAGTCTTGCCACTGTGAACAAAGCCAAGTAGATTTCCTCCAAGAGAGAAGATGGTTTTATTCTAGAGATACTTTTAATTGTTAAGCAGTCCAACTTAATTCATCATTAGTGCCCATAGTGAAACACAATAAGACTTTTAAAGGAATGGAGCAGAGGTGCTATAAAATAAAATATAAAGTCATAACATTTATCACAGCTTGCTGTAGAGAAATTTATTCTGCTGGAAGCAGTAGTTTTAGATGTAAAACTTGAGCTGTTAAAGAACTTATGTCAACCCCATGGCAGAAACTGGCTGGCTGTGCACAAATTCCAGTTGCTTATCCTTCTGGGCACAGAATCAGAGGACCAGCCTCTCCTGTGGTTAGGTGTGACTGTCAGACTGAGTTCTGAGGTGCAACAGAGCAGCATGGTGTGTGCTGTCTTGGGGTCGCCACATAAAATCTTCCCATCATCTTTCCTGCTTCTGGCTGGCTGTAATGGAGAAGACCCTCAGGGCACCCTGAAAGTTGTTCATGCATTGAAATATATAAGGTTACACACAGAAGGAAATGGAATCTCAATTCAAGACTGAAAAAGAGCTACCAGACAAGAAGTACCCACGCTGGACTGGTCAGTGAGGGACAAACTTTTCCTATGTTAAGCCTGTGAGATTTGGGGTGGAGCTGTTTTAGCAGCTAATATTATTTTAACCAACACAGTTCTCCTTTGGAAGGAAGCACAGATACCCATAGGTAGTAAAAATTATGAAGGCTATTACATTTACCCTATATGTCATATTTAGCACAATACAGCATCCTCTTATTCTTGTGTTTATTCATCTTTAAACAAATTTCTTCTAGAACCTCATTATTAGAGGGTGTTGGATATTAGTGGTGGAGGAACTGAACGTGAGGGGGAACACTAAAAAAATTGTCTACAGATCTTTGCAGGGCTGGCAGAAAGGCAAATACAAGTTAATTTTTGCCAGCAACCCCTCCCAAATTTCTAGGCTTAGGTAAAACAATTTTTCCTTTTTGACATTGAATACTTAACTTGTAAACAATGGAAAAACTATAGAGTGGAAAAAGGAAGGGTCAAATTGCCTGAGGTTCTAATCCTTCCACATCCCAGTCCTATGTTGCTGTTATGAGAATTAAAAGAAAAATAAAATAAAAATAAAAAAATAAAATAAAGGGCCCAACATGTAGAAGCTTTTCAATAATGGCTGGCTAGAGCAACTCAAAATAGATGTTCCTTTTCACTTTTACCACACCAATGTCTCAAAGACATAAGAAGGTCAATACTGTACTGTGGAGAATACCTGCACAGAGAGACACTCATGCACATTAATTACCAGCAAATACAGGTATGCATGCCAACATACAAACTATACTATTAAAATTATACATCCCACAAAACCAAACATTAAAAAGTAAGAGGGAGCCGGGCATGGTGGCGCATGCCTGTAATCCCAGCACTTGGGAGGCTGAGACAGGAGGATCGTGAGTTCAAAGCCAGCCTCAGCAACTTAGCAAGGCCCTAAGCAATTCAGTGAGACCCTGGCTCTAAATTAAATACAAAATAGGGCTGGGGATGTGGCTCAGTGGTGGAGTGCCCCTGAATTCAATCCTCAGAAACAAAAAAAAAAAAAAAAAAAAAAAAAAAAACATAAAAAATAAGAGGGGACAGATCAAAAATAAGACAAGTAGATCATTTAAAATGTAGGTAACTTGTACCCAGAGCACAAAAATAATAACCCTAGTAAAAATAGTGGCATAGCAAACAGACTGGAAAAATTCCTAATAAAATTAAAAAACATAAAAAAGACTTTAACTCTGAAACAAAACTTGAAAGGGGGGTGGATAGCTTGGTGAAGTAGTTTAAGAGAAGGTGAAAGTTAAGTCTTGAACACAAGGTAAAAATGCAAAAAGACAAAGACCACTAGCCTCATCCATGCTTCCAAGATGGAACATCTAGCTAATCCAAGCCATGAAGGAGAGCCCAGGAAAGGGGCACCATGCACACAATCCTGTTCCCTGATTCACTGCATCCAACTGGGCAGTGAACTTTAATACAGTAAATGTTAATGTGCTGGGGAAAAAACAAAGATTCCCCATGCTTTACTGATATCTCCCCTCTATTTACCAACCATATCTGTGCTGATTCATATTACAGAAAGATGGATTAAAACAGACTATTGTAGATGCTCAAATACTTACTGAATGGAGGAACGAAGGGGAGAAGTGCCCTAGTGGTTCAGCAAGGAGAAGACAGGTCATAGAGGCGGGAGCAAAAACTTTATAACACATTCCAACTTGGATCCAGGTCTATGACTTACTGGCTTCTCAGCTATTTGGTTTTCTCCTTCACAAATTGGCCATCATGGTAGTAACTTGCCTCTCAGGGTTGTCAGGAATAAAAAGCATACTTTTAAAAATGCTCTGACATTTCCATGCATTATAAAAATGAGAATTAATATTTTTAAGTGGAATTTTTTTCCTGAAGTCCTCAGCAAAGTAACACTTCACAGAAAAACAGGATTAAGCTAGGTCATGATGGAAATGGAGTGGGGGCAAAGAGACAGCAAGGCAGAAATTTAAGTTTTACTCGCACAGTGGTGAGTCAACAACCCTAATGGCAATGCTTTATAGAATCAGAAAAGGTAAGATGGGGTTAGTCTACTAAGTGGTAGGCAATACATTTCCTTTTTCACTTTTCTCCAAATGTTTCACAACATCTGAATTAATTTTTCATTTTAGTTAAAAAACGCAGAACTGGTTACTTTAAGAATTATGACATTTTAGAGCCAGAAAGGCCTTATGTTTACCTAGTCAATTTATTCTCCATCCTCAGCTGAACCTCTTTTCTACCCTTTAAGAAATCATTTCCAAACCAAAGCAGCTGAATTTTGTTCATCATGTTCAACTAAGCTGAATGCAAGCATTAGTCTTATCGGTGAGAAGATCCAAATTGTTAAGGTTCTTGCTTCATTGATTTTCCTTCACTGAAGCTGTGGGTGTATTGGCTTTCAATGTGCAAAGCATATGGTGACCACAATCTCTTCAAGTATAGATTCTAGTGCTTCATATTTTTAAGAAAATAGATATTTGCAGAAAAAAAAGGAAAAAGAAAAGTAACATTAAAATATGTCACCTCTATATTTTACACAAAGGTTATCTTTAGCATTAGGCAGCTTTATAAGGAGAATTAAAGAAGCAAATACCTTCAATCAATCACTCTGACAAAAAATTTCCAACTAGACCTCCAAGAGGCCAAATACCTGGGCAAGCATCAGGATGTTTTCTCCACTATCCACCATCCAAATAATGGGATACATCTTGGAATATGCTGTATTACTGCACAGTTAGAATGCTTGGTATCTATGGTTTATTCATAGTCCTGGGATCAGAAAAGAAATGCTACACAATCCCTGGCTTCTCTGGGAGGCTGATAAGAGTACGAGATTCCTCACCCTACTGACCTCTGTGAATCATGGTAAGGTTTCCAATTGCCAAGGGCCCATTTCCAAAGTGTGCCCCTTGGATCACTTTTTCATAAGACAATTGCATAGAAAACCATTTCCTTATCAAATAATTGTGGGAAACACTGCTGGATTTCTCTACTGATGGTATACAAATTCATTTGCATATTAAAGTTATAGAAAAGTGTTGCAAAAAGTGTGTTTAGCTTTACTTCAGGCAAGGTTCACCAGATATTTACTTGTTGAAACTTCCTTCTCAATTCAATTCATGGATCCCCCAAAAATCCTTGGGGGAAATTATTCACAAGTTCTGTTTGCTCAGGAGAGAAACAAAGCTTTTAAGTCAATTACAAGGGCCACCATACACCCTTCCTTCTTCTAATTTTTCACTTGTCCTAATCATGCTTTGGTTCAGCTCCTCTTGCTCCTTTTACAAACCCCAGGGGATGCTTTTGAATCATTAAGTTTGACCTCTCAGCAGCAATTTAACAGATACACTTAGTGCTTCCTTTTAAAAACTCATTTTCTTGGCTTTTTCCTGTTTCTATTTAGCTCTTCTTCTTAGTTGTCTTACAGCCAAGTTCCAACTGGATACGTAGCCCAGTGCTACAGAAGCTGTAGTGGTAGGCCAGCAATGTCAGTATCACCTAGGAGGTGGATAGAAGTGCAGGATTTCAGACCTACTGTGTCAGATCTCTGAGGTGAGGTCTATGAAACATTTTAACAAGTTCTCCAGGTGATTCTGATGCTGAAGTTGGAGAACTACCACCATAGCCTCAAATATTCTGGTTCTGTAGTAGCTTGCTCCCGTCCTTTTCTTCTGGCTTCAACTACCATCAACATTCCCATGCCTGGCACAGCTCCAACTGCATGGTGGGTGCTCCTTAAGTATTGGCTGATTAAGTGAACAAATACTCTGACTGTGTATCTAACATTTGACCCTCTCTTTGGCCTCTTAAATTCAGTCTATCCAACACTGACCTCACTTCCTTAACAATAATAATTAACAATGAGCATTGTTTTGATGTTTGAGGCATTTTGTGAGTTGTCTCATGTGATTAGTGTAGCTTTCAAGACAGGAATTTGAAGGTTAGAGTCAGCCTTCCCAAGATCATGAAGCTAATAAAGACCAGAATTCCAATTCACACTTGAGTATTTTGATCCAACAGCCAAGTATCACATATCCTATTTTTTTTTTTTTTTTGTACTGGGGATTGAACCCAGGGGCACTTGGCCACTGAGCCACATCCCCCAGCCCTATTTTGTATATTTTATTTAGAGACAGGATCTCACTGAGTTGCTTAGGGTCTCGCTAAGTTGCTGAGGCTGGCTTTGAACTCGCGATCCTCCTGCCTCAGCCTCCCAAGTGCTGGGATTACAGGCCTGCGCCACCGCGCCCGGCACATATCCTATTTTTTAAAGATATCTTTATTGGTACCTTATAATTGCACATAATAGTGGAATTTCTCATGACATATTTGTACTTGGACTCATGTGGTCAATTTCATTTACCTTTATTGTATCTTTAAATGGTGCTCCCTGACTCAGTCATTGGTTATTACATTTTTGCCTAAACTTAAAACTGGTGAAACATTCTGGATTTTTAGCCTGCCTGCATCTTCAATATCCAATCAATCCAAACACTAGAATCCATGCACTCCTCTCCAAACCCACTTGCATTATTCCAGCCCAAGCTCCAGTATCTCTCCCAGGAATCTAAAGATGCTCTCCCACCAAAACATCTTCTACCCATCTATCAGTTACTAGCCACAGCAAGGTTTCTAAAATCAAGACATGATCACAAATCACTCTTCCTTCCCACCCCTGCACAAAACCCCTCAATACTTACCACTACCCATCAAGCCAAGACCAAACTGTCTCCTGCTCTTCCTGATCACTTCCCATGTCATTTAGCATGATCCTAAAACTTCCCATAGTTCTATGAACATAGCAGGCTCCCTCTGGCTTGCAGGATCTTGCCTACTCTTACTAACAGCACTCCTTCCCCTCCAACTGGCTATGTTTGTACTCAGGTCAGGAGCTGTTTTGTTGACGAAGCCCTCCATGCTTAGGTTAGACCCTCACACACTATGAGATGTCTCAACATTCACTCCTTGGGTCTAATGTTTTCGTCCAGTAGTATTTTCTAAGAACTGAAGCTCTACTTTTGTGTCCCAGGGTTCAGCTATGCCGTGAGCATAGCTGACTGCAGAAAATGTAACAAACAGTTCACGGTTTTGTCTGGATTGTAGACAAGGAAACCAACAATGAAAACACCAAGCCACATGGGAAATCCAAGATGGTGGACTAAAGGGAAACTGCATTACTTGTTGCTCTGTAACTCAGGATTCAAGCAGAGGAAATACTGCTTCTCTGGAGGCAGTCACTGCTGCCCACTGATCCCCTCCAGTTTACCCTCCATTCATCTGCTGTGATTGGCAGCCCTCTGCCAGCATATCAACCTGCCTTTTGAGTGTAGATCCTTTGCTGACCACCTCCTATCTTCTGGCATTTGCCCATTTGCCCACCTCTTGCCTGCCCATTGCCTGCCTGTCACCTACCCATCACCCACCACCAGATATCCACCTGCCGACCTTCCACCATTAGCCTGCAAACCGCCTAGAGATGACCATCAGATTGCTGCTGCCTGCTGTTGCCTAGAAGTCCATTGTCACAGTACCCACAGGTTTGGTTACATGTGGCCACCGCTATCCTGCGACACCAGCCAGAGCCTGCAGGTTTGCCACTGCCACTGCTTTCTCACAGTACGGCCACCTCAGTCTGGGGACACAGGCCAGGGCCTGGAGAGATATTGGGATACCTGCAGGTCTGGTTGCACATGAGGTCTTTCTACTTGGTATGATAGTGGCTGCCATCTGGCTGCCTCTTTGCAGGGACACTCCTTTGTGTGAGTGCAACCCTGATGGTCTCTCTGCAAGTTGAAAGAGCATTGAAATCTTGGGACTGAAGCAAGATGGGCCCTGGGGAACCTGAAGCCCAGGTTCATCAGATTGCAGCTGGGTTTGTGCGGCCCAGTCAGGGCCTGGCAAGCCTGCGGAAAGCTGGAGACTAGAGGCAGTTCCCTGGGGGACCACAGGTTGAAGAATCTATAGAAAACTGGGCTCTATCCAGCTCCTCTGTGAGTCCTGAAGTGTGCAGGGATAGAAGGGGTCAGCTACAATGGGTGGGAAGACTGGAAAAGGGTGTGAGGGTATCTTGCTATCGGCTCACCCACCCGATGGGTCTGGCATCCACTGGACTGGAGCTAACATCAAACTTAAGACCACCCCACCTATTGCTGAAGAAGGGAAGCTGAGAAAATTTTCAAAAGCCAACAGAAGCAATCATTCAATTTTTTTAATTTTATTTTTACAGACTGCATTTTGATTCATTGTACACAAATGGGGTACAACTTTTCATTTCTATGGTTGTGCATGATGTGAATTCACACCATTTGTGTAATCATATATGTACAGAGGATAATGATGTCTCAGGCTACTATCTTTCCTTCTCCTGCCCCCTCCCCACCTCATTTCCCTCTTCATAATTCAAAGTTTTTCCTCTTACTACCCCCGCTCCATTATGTATCATCATTCACTTACCAGAGAAAACATTTGGCCTTTGGTGTTTTGGAATTGGTTTATTTCACTTAGAGGCTTTCCTCTATTTTTTTTCTACCCTCTCTTCTCATACCTCTACCATCTTTGAGTCCAAATATTTTTCATGTATCAATTTGAGGAATGGGACATCTGAATAGTATATTACAGTTTTGCTGTGTATTCTTATATTTTTACTTTTTTAAACTCTGTATATATTCTTTCTCTCACCTGTCTGTCTCCCTGGATTCTCTCACTTTTCTCATACTAACAGCCAACTTCTATTAATTCCTCCCTCACTCTTACTATAAATTTTTACCTCTATCTTCTCTCCTTCTCCCTCATAAACATCATATCTTATACTACTTCTGTTCCCTCATTGTCTATCATTTGAAACAGTAAACTCTTTTAGCAAACTTACTATTTATATTGTAGACAATACTTGATCACTTCATTTCTGTTTATTGTGACAAAACTGTAAAAGCCTTATTAGGAGCCATGGATTAAGGTAGTATATCGTTTGCATTGGGTCCTGTTAATATTGGTCTCCCCTTTAAAGGTGAGGTACTGGAAGCCTTCAGGGATACTATACGACTATAGGGTAGAATCTGTATTGCCTCAGATTCATATTGCTAGATGAGAAGACACACAAACAACATTAAAATCAAGGCAACAAAGCACCTCAAGCAAACCAAGATGTTCCAACAATAGAATCCATAGACAGCCCAGCAGAAGAAATGTCAGAGAAGGAGTCTAGAAAATACATAGTTAGATTGATCTTCAAAATAAAGGATGATATTGGATAGAAAATACAGGAAGTGAAAGATCACTTCAATAAAGAGGCAGAGATAGTAAAAAGGAATCAAGCAGAAATCCCTGAAATGAAGGAAACAAACCAAATTAAAAATTAAAAGGAAAGTATCACCAACAGACTAGACCACTTGGAAGACAGAATCTCAGACAATGAAGACAAAAATATATGCTCTTCAAAATAAAGTTGACCACACAGAGAAGATGGTAAGAAACCATGAAAAGAACTCCTAAGAAATATGCAGTAACATGAAAAGCCCAAATTTAAGATTTATCAGAACAGACAAAGGCATAGAGATACAAACCAAAGGAATGCACAATCTTTTCAATGACATAATATCAGAAAACTTCCCAAACCTGAAGAATGAAATGGAAAATCAACTAGGAGAAACTTACAGGACCCCAAATATACAAAATTACAGCAGACCCACATCAAGGCACATTACATTGAAAATGACTAACATATAGAATAAGCATAGAATTTTAAAGACTGTGAGAGAAAAAAATCAAATTACATACAGGGGGAAACCAATTTGAATTTCAGCTGATTTCTCAATGCCACGAGGTCCTGGAATAACATATCAAGCCCTGAAAGAAAATGGATGCCAACCAAGAATTTTATATCCAGTGAAATTAAGCTTCAGATTTGAAGGTGAAATAAAAACCTTCCATGATAAAAAAAAAAGTTAAAAGAATTCATAACTAGAAATCTGCACTATAGAACAGTCTCAACAAAATATTCCATGAGGAGGAAATGAAAAAAAATAACAATGAAAACCATCAAAGGGAGGAACCACACTAAAGGAAAGGTCAATCAAAGGAGAAACTAAGTCAAGTTACAAACCAAAAATAAACCAAAATGACTGTGAATACAAATTATAGCTCAGTAATAACCTTGAATGTTAATGGCCTAAACTCATTAATCAAAAGATACAGACTCGCAGATTGGATTACAACAACAATAGGCTGCCTTCAAGAGACTCACCTCCTAGGAAAAGACATCCGTGGACTGAAGGGGAGAGGTTAGGGAAAAAACGTCACTCACAATGACTGCATAAACAAGCAGGAATTTCCATCCTCATATCAGACAAAGTGGATTTCAAACCAAAGTTAGTCAGAAGGGAAAAAGAAGACCATTTCATACTACTTAAGGGTCTCAGACACCAACAAAACATAACAATCATAAATATGAATGCCCCAAACAATGGAGCATCTATGTGCATCAAACAAACCCTTCTCAATTTCAAGAATCAAATAGACCACAACACAATAATATGAGGTGACTTTAACACACCTCTCTCACAACGGAATAGATCTGTCAAAACAAAACTAAACAAAGAAACTATAGAATTAAATAATACAATCAATGATTTAGACTTAATGGGCATAGAGTATTTCATCCATCATTGAGTGAGAACACTTCTCAGCAGCATATGAATCCTTCTCTAAAACAGACCATATGTTATGCCATGAAGCAAATGCAAAAAAAAAAAAAAAAAGAAAGAAAGAAAGAAATACTACCCTGCATTCTATCAGATCATAATGGAATAAAACTAGAAATCAATGATAAAATAGAAAATAGAAGCTACTACAACAACTAGAGAATAAATAGTAGCATGCTATTGAATGATGAATGGATAAAAGAAGAAATTAGGGAGGAAATAAAAAAATACTTAGAGGTAAATGAGAACACTGATACAACATATCAAAATCTCTGGGTTTGACTTAACACTATGCAGGTAGTGTTAAGAGCAAAGTTCATTAAATTGAGCTCATACATTAAAAGAATAAAAAGTCAACAAATAAATGACTTAACATTACATCTCAAAAGAAAAACAAATCAGTACCAAAAGGAGAAGACAGGAAATAATTAAAATCAGAGATGAAATCAACAAAACTGAAAAAAACAATTGAAAAGAAGTACCAAAAAGTTGGTTCTTCGAAAAAATAAATAAAATTGACAAACCCTTAGCCACACTAACAAAGAGAAAGAGAAAACTCAAATGACTGAAATTCATGACGAAAAAGGAACTATCACGACGGACACTACTGAAATACAGAAGATATTTTTAAAATATTTTGAAAATTTATACTCAAACTAGAAAATCTTGAAGACATTGACAAGTTTCTGGAGATATATGATCTCCCAAACTGAAGCAGGAGAATATACACAAGTTAAACAGATCAATTTCAAGCAATAAAACAGAAGACACCATCAAAAGCCTACCAACCAAGAAAAACCCAGGGCCAGGTGGATTCTCAGCCAAGTTCTGCAAGACCTTCAAAGAAGAATTAACACTTATACTCCTCAAATTATTCCATGAAATAGAAAAGGAGGGAACCCTTCCAAATTCATTCTATGAAACTAGTATCACCCTGATAACAAAACCAGACAAAGACACATCAAGGAAAGAAAATTTCCCTGATGAACATAGACACAAAAATTCTCAATAAAATTCTGCCAAATCACATACAAAAACATTAAAAAGATAGTTTACCATGATCAAGTGGGGTTCATTCTCTGGGATGCAAGCTTGGTTCAACAAATGGAAATTAATAAATGTAATACATCACATCACTCGACTTAAAGAATTATATGATTATCTCAATAGATGCAGAAAAGTCATTTGACAAAATACAGAACCTCTTCATGTTCAAAGCTCAAGAAAAACTAGGGATAGTAGGAACATACCTCAACATGGTAAAAGCCATCTATGCTAAACCCAAGGCCAACAATCATTCTAAATGGAGAAAAATTGAAAGCATTCCATCTAAAAACTGAAAGAAGATAGGAATGCCCCCTTTCACCACTTCTATTCAACATGTCCTTGAAACTCTAGCCAGAGCAATCAGACAGATGAAAGAAATTAAAGGGATATGAATAGGAAAAGGATAACTCAAACCATCACTATTTGCTGATGACATGATTCTATATTTAGAAGATCAAAAAAAAAATCCACCAGAAAACTTCTAGAACTCATAAATAAATTCAGGAAAGTAGCAGGATACAAAACCAATACCCATAAATCAAATTCATTCCTATACATAAGCAAAGAATCCACAGCAAAAGAAATTAGGTAAACAACCCCATTCACAATAACCTCAAAAAAGAAAATACTTGGGAATGAATCTAACAAAAGAGGTGAAAGACCTCTACAATGAAAACTAAAGAAAGAAGGAAATTAATGAAGACCTTAGAAGATGGAAATACCTCCCTTGTTCTTGGATAAGCAGAGTTAATATTGTCAAAATGGCCATATTACCAAAAGTTTTATACAAATTCAATGCAATTCCTATTAAAATCTCAATGACATTCTTCATGGAACTAGAAAAAGCAATTATGAAATTCATTTGGAAAAACAAGAGACCCAGAATAGCCAAGGCAATCTTTAGCAAGAAGAGTGAAGCAGGAGGCATCATAATACCAGACCTTAAACTATACCAAAATAGACACGTAGACCAAGGGTACAAAATAGACACAGAAACAAACTCACAAAAATATGGCTATATCATACTAGACAAAGGCACCAAAAACACACATTGGAGGAAATATAGCCTATTAAACAAATGGTGCTGAGAAAACTGGAAATCCATATGTAGCAAAATGAAATTAAACCTCTATTTCTCACCCTGCACAAAAATCAACTCAAAGTGGATCAAAGACTTTGGCGGTAGAACAGAGACCCTGCACCTAATAGAAGGAAAAGTAGGCCCAAATCTTCATCATGTCAGTTTAGGACCTGACTTCCTTAACAAGACTCCTAAAGCACAAGAGGTAAAATTAAGAATCAATAAATGGGACGGATTCAAACTAAAAAGCAAAGGCAATGATCAATAACATGAAGAGAGCCTACAGAATGGGAAAAAATCTTTACCACACATACCTCAGATACAGCATTAATTTTCAGGATACATAAATAACTCAAAAAACTTAACACCAAAGAAACCAAATAACCCAATAAATTAATGGGCTAAGGAAGAGACACTTCAAAGAATACAATTGATTAACAAACATGAAAAAAATGTTCATCATTCTTGCAATTAGAGAAATGCAAATCAAAATTACTCTATGATTTCATCTCACTTCAGTCAGAATCACAATTATGAAGAATACAGGCAATAATAAATGTTGGCGAGGATGTGGGGAAAAAGGCACATTCATACATTGCTAGTGGGACTGCAGATTGGTGCAACCACTCTGGAAATCAGTATGGAGATTCCTCAGAAAACTTAGAATGGCACCATGTTTTGACTCAGCTATCCCACCCCTTGGTTCACACCCAAAGGACTTAAAGTCAGCATACTACAGTGATGTAGCCACATCAATGTCTATAGCAGTTCAATTCACAATAGCAAAACTATGGAACCAACCTAGATGCCCTTCAACAGATGAATGGATAAAGAAAACATGGTACATATACACAATGGAATATTACTCAAACTTAAGAAGAATTAAATTATGGCATTTACAGGTAAATGGATGGAACTAGAGAATATCATGCTAAGTGAAATAAGCCAATGCTCCAAAACCAAAGGCTGAATGTTTTCGCTGATAAGTAGATGCTGATCCATAGTGGGGGCTGGATAGGGAAGAATGAGGAACTTTGGATTGTGCAGAGGGGAGTGAGGGGAGGAGTAGGGTGGTGGGGATGGGAAAAAGAGAAAGAGGAGAGAGAGAGGGAAAGGGAGAGGAAGAGGGAGAGAGAGAGACAGAAAGAAAGAGAAAGAGAAAGAAAGAGAGAGAGAGGAAGGAAGGAAGGAAGGAAGGAAGGAAGGAAGGAAGGAAGGGAGGGAG